>CALNXK010000212.1:812500-859168 GCA_942486035.1 Porites lobata | reverse complement strand
CGAGAAAAGTACTTACTTGTTGGCAAACCAAAAATTTATTGCGATTGTCAATTGTAACCACAACACATTATAACGATCAGTTAAAAAAACTGTCAACCGGCAACCAGCGACGCGATGAGGAATCACGCGATAGGTGTTTTTTATCCGCCTAATGTTGTGGAGATAGTAAAATGATGCATTACAGACTTTGTTGATGTGCGCCGGTTCATTGACAGCTTGTCATCAATGTACGAGCTAAAGTTCCTGACAACTGACGAATTCATTATAGCAGAGTTTCCCACGGTGATAGATAACTGTTGCCGGGTGCCAATGACGAGAAATTCCGTCTTTTCATCATTGAGAAGGAGTTTTTCGTGTTCCATCCATGAGCGATTGTCGTCAATGCAATTTTGCATGGCAGTTATAGCATCTTGTTGACTTGACGAGTCATCGGGCTTGAAGGACAAAGATATTTGTGAATCATCCGCATAACAGTGAGAATTTGGAAGGTGACGTTCAATGATGTTAAATAGCTTTGAAGAGTAGATGATATACAACAAGGGACCAAGACAGGACCCTTGTGGAACGCCCCAGTCAAGAGGAAGACTGCCAGAGAGGACGCCGGGAATGGAAACACGTAGAGTTGTTGCTGACAAGTACGAAGTAAACCAATCTAATGGTACTTCAGAAATTCAAAATGAAGTTTGAAGTCTACGCAACAAAACACTATCAACAACAGTGTCAAAGGCAGCGCTCAAGTCAAGTAACACAAGTAGAACAGCATGCTGAGAATTCATTTCCATCAGAATGTCATTAGTAACTTTCAAAAGTGCTGTTTCTGTACCATGGTTCTTTCTGTAGGCAGATTGTAGTGATGGGTAAAGATCATGTTTCTTCATGTGGTTGTCAATTTGAAGAAACACAGCTCTCTCGGTCACTTTTGAGATGAAGGAAAGACAGCTTACAGGCCGATAATTCTTAAAAACAGTGTCAAGACCATTCTTCGCGTCATATCTCGTTACCATAGAAACTGATCATTACTGAACTTGCCTCAAAATGTGCGCGAGGGATGAACGAACAGCTACTGAAAACGTTAGGTGCTGAAGTTTTACCCTCTAGGAAAAAACTCAGAAAAACCTCAGAGGGGGGTGGCATCCGAGTTTGATAGTTTGATAGTTAAAGCTTTTAGATGCTTCGAGGACTTTTTTCAGCCCTTACCGACTGTTCGCCTCACAAAAGGCTCATCAATTGTTCTAGACTTAGAACAATTGTAACTAATATAAATATCCGAGTAAAACCTTCCTTCAGGTGCAATGTTTGCAATAACCGTATTTACTCGAATAAGCGCCACAGTTCCGGTGCGGCGCTTATTCGAGTATTTTCATAAGGTGATAAAAATACACTGTAATCGCTGCAATGCGGTTCTAGCCAGCAATGGGAATTTATTTTTAGCAATAGTGATGCTTTTTTTAAAGTGTGTATATCTCGACGCTCTTTCATTCAGGTCTCTCTTCAAAATCTTCGCGTTCTTTAGTTCTTGCGTGAAGGTTGTAAACTTCGCCAGTACGACAAGCCCAACCTCCCTCTTTCTCTTCCCTGCAACTGTTGCAGTAAGGAGATTGTCAGCGTTTGCTTGTAAGGAGAAGGTCAACATTAACGCGATAGTTCGATCGGTACATGGCCTGCAAGAGTATTTTCAGCATCTGGTCGTTCATGTGTCACGTACACGCCGATTGCGTTGGTGTCGTATTCTTTGGCTTTGGCCCTTTTATCTTCTTCGCAGTGTATAGCCTGCGTAGCAGGCGCTGGGAAAAAGTGGGCGCAAGAAAGAACGGGCGCGCGAGAGGGAGACACGTGAATGGAGAGGGAGCTTACTTCTTTGGGGTGTTTCCTGTCTTTTCACAGGAATAAATTATTTAATAAGAATCGGTTCATGCTTAGCAAGCGTATATCGAATTATGAATGTACGCGGGAAGTTTGGAGAGTACGAAAGAAGCGTAAGAGTTACGCCTTGACCAGCTGTAGCTTCCTGAGTGCTCTCCAAATTTCCCAAGTGCACCACATAGCCATAAAAACGCTTGCTTGTTGATCGTTAATTTTTAAATTAAAATCCTCGTAACGCGCGGCACAGAAAAACAAACGCTTCTATTGGCTATAGTTTCGAATAGTTACAAACACGCCACAACAGTCTAGTTTAAAACTGACAGTGAAAATTTGCTTATTTATATCGTTAACAATCAATGGAAGCTAAGCAGAAACAAAGGTAATAGAGTCTTAAATACTCAAATGTTAGTAAAGGCATGTATGATTAGGATTCGTTAAAAAGATGTTTATGTTTGCCCGGCAGGCGAAATCTAGAAAACTTGTTTTTTTAGCGAAGACAACTGTCATCCTCCGTTGTATTCATTTTCGAACAATGGAAGAAGTGTTACATGTACTACCTGGTCACTAACGCTTCATGAGGGGACCTGGCAGCAGTTGTTTTTGTGACTTATAGTTTATGTCTTCTTGTGTAATTTGTGTTGTTAATGCAAGAAAACGTTTCCTGCCTCAGCCGCGATTGTTCGGTTATAACAAAAGTGCATAATTTTCCGCTGCTACATGAATTTATAAATTATTAACTTGTTTTCAAAAGGATAAACAAACGTTAAAAACGGAGGACATTTTATACAAATTGGATTTTTCCCGAAGCAGACCAATTTGTGTTCTTTTTACAGGTGAATGTCAGAAGTCTTTACGGCAGACTTCTCAGGCTTTTTAATGACTCAGGCTCTATTATTGACGTCGATTTGTGGCCACTTAGTTGAGAAAATGAGACGAAAATCCGAGTTTGATAGTTACAGCTTTTAGATGTTTCGAGGACTATTTTCAGCCCCGCTTCCAATCACGTTCAGGAAAGCCCCTGTTTCTTTACAGCTTTTGCGATGTCCGCATAAACGTCTGCGTTTCGGTGACTTTCGTCTCTTTTATCGTGAATTCGACGGGCCCAAGCAGCGATAAGAGCTCTTGTCTGCACCGTTCTCCTTTTTTGCAGACACTTTTTTGCAACTTGCAAAACCACTCTCAATGAGGGAAGACTACTAAGCTAGATCGCTTTCAGGACGTGTTTGCGTTCTCACTCAGCCGGGAACACTGTAGATCGATCTTGAACCGATCTCAGACCACTTCCTGAAGCGATCCAGGTTCGATCGATCCCAGATCTATCTCAAAAAAGTGCGAACGTTAACATTCAGCTCGTATAAAGGCCAGATCGATCTGAGATTGACCTAGCCCCTAAGTGTGAACGGGGCCTTTGTTAAGAGCAAAAACGTAGCATTTAAAGTACAATGAAAGTGTTTGATTCAATGCACAGCGTGGTTTCTTCGGTGAAAAATACTAGTTCTAATAAAAAGTGACTATGATGGAAATGAACCTGCTGCCTATGTAAGATGACTTGCCATAACATCTTTGAATTAGCGATCCTTTAAAGAAGTAGCTCCTATTACGTTTAACTGCACATAGTGGAGTACGCTAAGACGTTTTATATCCTGATTTTCGCTATTAAAAAAAGGGAAAATGGAAGAAGCCTTTGTCCTAGGGTCGAAAAAATAAGCACTGAATGGTTGACAGTTAAAGTCCACCTTTAACGAAGGTTGATGTAGGGCCTGCTCATAAACCTAAGTAGTGCTCAGCAATTAACTCTTCATTTCTCATGGTCTCTGGCACAACTCTAAATTCCCTCTCCCTGAAAATTTCCTGTTTTTTACCCCGTAAAACTGATCCCTTTTGTAGCCTACGGCGAGAACTTTTGACGTTTGCAAATCTACAGTCCTCCAAAAAGGCGTGTTGCCAGCTTTTCAAATAATAAACATAGAGGTTGTTGTAACGTTACCATTGGGCAATGGGTATGAACTCGACCGATATTAAAATCAGATCTTGCTTCAAACACTTTAAAACTTACCTATCCGTTCTCGGTGGACTAGCTTTATCTAAACGAGCTTCAACAGAGACTGATTACGTATGGGAAGCAACTTTCTGCAACTTACCCTTCTGGTTTATGGCCTTTTGCATAGCCGTATATATACAAAACTGAAAACTCCCATTATTACCATTAAAGGTGAGCTCCTCCCCTCCAAGCATGAAATGGATTGATTGATTTATTTGTTTATGGATGGTTCTAGCACTTTCAGCTCTCTCGATTCTCTTAGCTGTATTGTGTTGCTATGATAAGACAAGTATTTAGCCCAAAATTCAAATTAAAAAAAAGAAAAGAAATAATAAAACATCTTTGATTCTCATCTTTTCATAGTAAAGTGTAATCTTTTGAACTGACTTTTGTAACTTGTCAACTTTACTTTGGTTGAATTATGGCCAGCTTTGCTAATATTTGTGTCTCTTCTTGGTATCTTAGTCACATGCTAGTTATCCTAAGCGGGGGAAACTGATTGATTGATTTAATTATGAATGGTTCTATCACTGTTCATCTCTCTAAATTCAAGTAACTGTATTATGTTGCTATCATAATACAAGTATTTAGCCCAAAATTCATTTAAGAAAAAGAGAGACAATTAGTTAATAAATATTCTTCATTGCATAGATTGTATCTTCTGAGCGACAATTCAGTAACTTTTCATTTTACTCTGATTGAATTATGATCAGCGCGACTAGTATTTTCGTTTTCTTTCTAGCTTGGTATCTTAGTTACGCTATCATATCGAGAATAATTATTGACTCATGTCATCATTTATTTCTACTACCCGAAGGTAGCTGACCAGGCTGTAAGACCATTAGGGCTTGTATCCGACTTATTATTTTTTATATTATATAAATGTTTGTTTTGTTTTTTTTTTTCTCGGGGTTTGGCCTTTAAAGAATAAAAAAAAGAAGGGTAGAATGAGCGATGCGCAACACTGAAGCTATTATTTAGCAGCTTTGAGCTATATTTTATACCCTTGAGACTAGGGACTAAGAATTTAAAGACATATCACAAAATTAGTTAGCAGCGAATTCTCCTTTTATTACGCAGCGCCTAAACTTTCCTTTTTGACGCCTTTGGGGTGCTAAAATAAAAAGTGTATGAACTTTACAAAGCTTCCTCATTCCTTTTTGTGTGAAGTAGTTGGACGACCATGCTGACAAAAAAAAATAATAAATGAATAAATAAAGGATGGTGGTCGGGGAGAAAGGCAAGGAAAAGAAAAAGAAAAAACAAAATTGTTCCAGATAATTGTATTGAAATCGTCTATAGTTCATGGATCAAGCAATGCACAGCGCACATCGCGGTAAAAGGTAAACCGGACGGGACAAGTCATCTCAGCTCTTGGATTTCAGGAGTATTTGAGAGCATTGAAGTTCCCTAGAAAACCTCAATTTGCAAGTAAATGGTTTTGCTTTCAGCTTACTAAATACGCTGTGTTATGTTGCTATGTACGAAAGTGCAAAAATTTGACCCATACAACATTTATTTCATATTTTTATGAGCAGGGAGAAACTATCGATTGTTCGCATAGTAGATAGTTAAAAAAAACTGGTTCCCATTAATTGAATTTGGATCAGCGCAGTTAATATCTGGTACGCATATACGTGTATTTCCTCGGAATAAAGTTCTTTTCGCTGTGTAAAGTTTGATTTATTTATCTAGGGCCATTCAGGGACGATGCCTCGTGCGATGATCCCCTTTCTTGAACTTTGAGCAGCTAGGCAACTTGCCAAAGCCTTTACGGGCTTAATTACACTGTGTACCAGTTGAAATCCTATTTTATAAATATCTTTACAAATACTGAATGATTGTTATCAGTTTGGGCGCAATTTTTGCAGCGTGCGCGAACCCATCCCAAGCTTTTGATGCATTCTTTGCATTAGTTCGAAACTGTTAGTAAAAAAACCCCACATTTAAAAGGTCAAAAAAAAGATATAAAGCAAACACTCCGATTAGGTATTTGCATTGCGAGAATTGTTTTTAAGGCGCTATGTATGGTCAGGCTATTTGCTACATTTTAAAAATCTGAAACTTTCCTTCGCATCGATGGACTTCCATGCAGAAATAATGGTCCAGTTTCGCTATTTAAGACAGTCACTATATTTAGGCAATTTCTTTTTTATAAAAAATGGTTTACGACATAGAAGCTTAATGTGTTATTAAGTCTTAGAGGGTTGGGCGCGTTGGGCAATTTTGTGATCGTCGAGGCTAGTTAAGAGTACATTAGCCTGGAATGCAGGTGTATTTTGTATTGGGGACGAGTGAAAGCTCTTTTTATGCTCGTAACGCTGTATATATATATAGCCGTCAGAGGAAAATATTGGGTAGATCGAGTAGAAATAACCACTGAAGATTTGTTGCGAAAATAACATCCATCGGAATCACTGAATTCCTACTACGTCCACAAATGCCGTGGAAAAAGAAACGACGCGGAGGTAAAAATGGCAGATCTTTGCCACAGCAATGTATAAGTTAAGCATCCCAGTTAAAACAACGGCGTATTACTAGAAAGTGGAGCAAACGCGTTAACCTTATTCAGGGTATTATACCATGTACATTGTAACTATAGCAAGATACCAAGTAATATTGGACACCGAAATAGCTGAGTTGATCAAGTTAGAAAGAGAGATGCAGACTTTTCTTTTTATTTTGTTTTGTACTTGCACCGTTTAAGCTCCAAGCTAAAGCACCTTTCTCACAAATCAGAAGAGTCAACCAAGCATCTACTTATTTACTGCGGTATCGGTAAGAACAACGGGTTAATTTTTCCCACATTACCTAGAAAGACACACATACAACAGTATTACACGGAGGGGCTTATAGGTCGTCGTTGCAGTGCCGAAACCTCGTGGGAAGAGGGCAAGGGTAAGAAGAAACTAACGACTGACAAATGTGTTCATACAAATACAACAAAATTAACAAATCAAACATAACTTAGAGGCTCGAACGAATGCTGAACTAATTAGAGTAATTGGAATTTGAAACGAATAACCCTACACAGTATCTACCCTATAATTCCTCCTAGCCGAACCAGTCCTCTGATTCGTGCAAGCAAAATATGAAATAGCTATTGGTGCCAAATTATGAAATGAGATACCGACCAAGTTGCGCACACTTTCAAAAAACAAATTCAAATTTAATATTCGTGCATCATTACTTGATATATTGGAGACTGGCGATACTTATTACGAAATAGATGAAATTATTCTTAAAATGAAGAAAGCAGAACCAATTATTTTGTAATCCTGCTTATAAAAACAGCCAGCTAAAGTTTTGTTTTCCTCTCCTCCTTAGAGTTTTAAATGCATCCTTTTCATATGTTTTTCTTCGTAAGATTAAAATTTTTGCGATTAGTTAATCGCTCCATATTTATTTGAGAACTGATGAATCTCTCTTTCTTTCTACTTTTTCTTTACCTTAATTTAATTGCAGTTATTTTCTTTTCGTATCATTCCTGACCCGCCTAGACTAGCGGTGCCAGGACACTTGTAAAAATATTCTTTACCATTAGGAAATTCATAATAAAGTCTTGAAGTCTATTTCTGCCTGCTCTGAGATACGACACTGTCAGAAATACTATCCATATCCCGCGTGTTACACACTTTCCTGTGCTTTAACTGATTGCAGCGATGGAAACAATGTTTAGTGGTCGTAATGCTTAAGGTCAGTTATTGTCAGTGAGAAGAAATAGACAGTTATCGTCAGTTAGAAGAAGTAGACGATGAAATAAATAATCACCCTGTGACATTTACAGATCTCATACCACCCTGTTGCCTCTGTACCGAGTAATATACAGGCACCAAAATATTAACCGAGCTGATCCAAATTACTTTTAATTTGTTGGAAAGTTTAATTTATTACAAAATGTTTTGCTACTCATGAATCTATGAGATAAATGTTTGCATTTGAATAATGGGTCATAGCAACATTATACAACCAGTCGTAGTTAATGCAAAGCATAACCATTCACTAATTGTCTTCTAGCAATTTGAATTCTTTCAGTTGAACTTAAAATGCTCCGAAAAGCTTAGAGAACTTGTCAATTGAGTGTGCAGTTTTTTTTCTCTTTGTTTATTTCTTCAGCTCAAGAGTCCCCACCCCCAGGAATTTGCCATCCAAGGCCAAAAAATGCTAATGCCCGGGGATGAGCCCGGAGGGGGGGGGGGGGGGGGGTTGGCTGGGCGCAGCTTGATTTGACAGATGCATTTTTTTCACTTTTTAACTCCGTGCCCTGCGTATCAAGAAAAAAGAAGTACTTTATTTGAATACTTAAACAAGGAATACAGAATATCAGTAAACAGAATAGCACCAGATGATGTTTTTCTGTTGTTAATAAACCCTCCGAGCAAGAACAAACCAGTGCAAAAGTTAATTGCAAAATACGTATTCGACTGCTATGAGAAAAGAAGATCATTAGTTGTTTAGGTTAACATTGATTATGGTTCCACTAGTGTGCAATTTTGTGTTATAATTTTAAATTATTTGGATAAAGTCGATATACATAGGACTGTATAAGACTCCAAATAAAACATTGTCTTGTCTTGTCTTGTCTTCCATTAATATAATATTTGCTCTTTCTCAGTGCTGGGGTTTTGATCATTTCATTTGGCCTACTGCGAGACTGAGAGTCATCGCCGCTCTTCTTCGTCGGCTTCATCGTATTCGTTGAGGAAATTTATACCTCTGTGGCCTGTGCGATACATTCTGAACATACAAACTCTTTGCTTTCTTCAGCTTGCTGACTGTTGTTTTCTTGAACTATGATTCGTATTCGTAAACTTTTTTCTCACTTTCTTTAAAACTAGTACCAACTACCGATACTTTCATTATGTTAGTTATGGTATTTTCCCCCATTGGTTTAGTTTGAACCCAGTTGTTACAATTTTCGGTTTCGTTTGCCACTGAGGTACAAGAAAAAACAGACCATCGCATGGATGTTTTAATAGAGGTCTTCAATCTACAAAAGACTTAAAGAGAGCAACCGTACACCTTTCTCCTCCAAGAAATAACGTGCGTGACTTGAAATCCCAGTTGTTATCATGGAAAACTTGACTGTATCCTTGTTCATTTAAATGCCTGAAAAGTGTAGCTGACATTGCTTGCGGGGGGGTTGCCACCCTTTTTTGTTCTTCATTTTTTACTTAAGCGTAGTCTGTTATATGTAGCTTGTTTAGTTTCTCTGGCTCATTTTCCTTGATTTTGTTGACATTATTTTTCTCTTAGCACCGCATTTTCAATACATTTAGCCAGAAAGACGTACTTTTTACTGTGTTCGGGTTTGTGGGATATTTTTTTAACTTTTCTATTGTTGTTTTGCGTACAAAATCAAATCTTTGTTTGCTGAAAACCATGGCCAGTTCCTTACATTTTGTTGTTAAAACAGCTCTAATCTGATTGGTTCTTAGTGGTTTCTTTTGTGTTTTCAGCCAATCAGAAACCATTTGTGATTTGCACTCGTGTTACAAGAACTGCACTCCTTTCTCAGCCAATCAGAATTGAGTAATTTTTCGTTTATATTATTAATCTCGAAATCTTGCCTTTCTCCTCACATTTAGATAATGATTAATGAAACTAAGAATACTTCTGCGTGCTTTCCGTGACTAATTGAAAGCACGTGCTTTCACTGTTTATATGCCGGAAATGTGAGAACAAAGATAATTGTGCAAAATTAAAATATTCTAAAAAGACGGCATTTGTCTTATGAGCGAGTTAAACTTCGAAACATCACGAAAACATCACATTTGCTTTACGCGAGTCATCTGTATGCTGCGTGAGGCTCACGAAAGTGATCTTGTAAGTTATATTGAAACGCGTCTATCAACGTCGGCAAGCGAAACAACATCGGAATGTTTTGTGTGTGCGGATACGACCAATCACAACTCAGTCCTAAAACGTTCTCACGGTTTCATTAATCCCTTTGATTGCATTGTGAACATACCTTTCAAGACGGTACCTTATCAAGTAATGTTTTGTCCAATCAGAGAAAAGCGGAAAGGTTTCGTGTCTTGTTCAACGTTGCGTGCTGTTCATATAAGGGAACTTAAGATGGAGACGTTTTC
The DNA here is from genome assembly GCA_942486035.1 of Porites lobata. Taxonomy (NCBI): domain Eukaryota; kingdom Metazoa; phylum Cnidaria; class Anthozoa; order Scleractinia; family Poritidae; genus Porites; species Porites lobata. The sequence continues at coordinate 849,172 of CALNXK010000212.1, read as the reverse complement.
GGGGCGACGACAACTTCAACCGGACGTGACGTCATGATTTCTGCACTATTGCGCATGCTCTTGCTCACCACATTGCCGTCGTGCTCCCGCCGGCGACGTGAAACTGGTCTGTTTGGCGTTGTGGCGAGAACGTGAGTATTTAACTCATTTCAATCAGTTTTGCTGATTATCGTCCTCAAATTGTCCTTGTTTTCTTTGAGTCACATTTCAAGCTCGATTTCCAATTGCAAGCTCTGTTATCTAAACTTACATCTTTATAATGTTTCTATGTTTCATGTTACAGAGTCAAGATCCAATCTGATCCAATATGGCAAAAAGCAAACCGTAAGTGAGCTTTACATGGACAAAATTGACCTACGAGACAAATGAAAGTATCCGGACAAAAAATATGAACTCCGATATTTTAATTGTGTGTTTTTAGCTCACGTTTTTCGTTAGAGTATCGTATAAATGAAACGTATGTATTGAAAATTGTTTAGAATAGTTGGTAATACCACGTACTAACGTGGAAATACCCAAATAAAGTTTTTGTTGTTGCTGCATGCAAGCAAATAAGCATTATTTCTCTTAGTTCTTTATGTGAAGCCATATTTTCCTCTTCGGTAGTCTTCCAAGGCGTCGTCCTCCTGAAGCTTCCTGAGTTCACTGCGATCTTAATGTTCAAATTAGGGACCTTAAGATCCTTCATTGAAAGGGATATCAATGCGGAGCTCTCTCGCGCGCGAAGCAAGCGGCAGCGGAGCACCATGCGTAAGTGAATCTACCCATCCCATAAAATTTGGTAATCACGTGACTGTACACCGACCGCCCGCCGACCGTCCGCACCACAGGCATACCAATGTAAAATAACTCAATCAACAGGTATGGTAATCCAAATGCAACTCGAGGTTATTTTGGCGGGAAATCGCATAGCCGCCCGCGTTACAACTCAAGAAAGACGAAAACGGAAAGCGGAAATTGTTTCTGTATCCGTGTTGTCTAAAGTATTAAGCTTAGATTAATTGTCATGCCCACAAATTTGGAGTATAGAGCAAGAGAAAAAGAGAAAGTAGGCGGCAGGCCAGCGAAGCTCAACGAAAAAAAGGACGACAGAGATCTAGAGCGAGAGATAAAAAAACAAAGGAGACATTTTTTTGTTGGAAGAACAACATGAAAATTTTATTGCTGGTTTTCAGTGTCACGCCATTCAAAATAGATCAAAATAAAAATCAAAACCGTTCAATAGATAAAGTCCAGAATCTGGGAAATGAAAGGAGGTACATATACAAAGACCCTCGCCAAGATTCAGGTCAGAAGGAATCTTTCGTATACGAGATATCCGAAGAAATGTTTTACCCAAACTTATAGAGATTCGTATGGAGACGCCATGCTGGTGCTCACCTGGATGAGCTCCAACATGGCGGACGGAAACCAACAGAAACATCTGTTACCGAGTTTTGCTACAAAAGTGTGAATTTATTCTTCGAGAAACTCATAAACATTAAACTAGTTCTTTTTCTAATACATGAACTGTTTAAATAGCAAAATTTCTTGAAATAAGTCATTTTTTTTAACCTACATGACAGCTCTCTTGGCCGTCATGAAAATGCCGCGTCACGCAAAAGCTTAGAAATTCAAGCGTACTCTGTCACAAAATCAAGAACCCTTTCGAAGCGAAAATTTGTATGAAAATTGGTTTTCAGCTGCTCTAATTCATTGTGAAAGTAAAATCTTGGTAGGATAGATATTTTTTTAGTTTGAATTTTAGTGACGTCATATGAAAACCAACCATAGCGGCGGTGACAACATGAGAAATGCTAGCGGCCATCAATGCAAGGTGAAAATGAGCTGCAGTGAAAAAAAGTGAACGAGAACACGTATGACAATTCCTCCAAAAAAAGTGTAACGAAGAAGTTTCTGGACGATTCACGTTTTAGTCGTGCAAAACAAAGGCAAAGAAATGTACAAAAAAGTGTGCTGCACGCGAAAAGATGCTTTTTTGCTAATTAACCTATTGTTGTTTAATAAGCATTACACAATTTTATATTTTGTTTGAACAAACTTTAAATATTATCGAGAGCTTCGCTTTTAGCCCTAGCTAAATCTATATATTAGAATTGTTTGAGTTAAATGAGGTGAGGCCTACTTTAATTACAGTCAAACCGGGAAAACCATGAACACCAGAAGTATTTCTGGAATGTTATTGTCTCGCAAGAGAAAAGCCAATCAGGCGAGAGAAAACTAAACCGCAAGCAAGAACGAATTTGTTTGTGGTTTTCTCGAGCTAGATAAACTAACATTAAAGCCAGGGTTCAAGCCAGGACTCGAGCTGGGACTCGAGCCACGACTCGAGCAACGACCTCGAGCCTGGATTGGATTTTAAGTTTGGCGAGTTAAATTTTCGTGGAATGCACTTCCTGGCAACTTGGGTAAGGGGATGTATCATTGCAGCGTGCCTTCTTTCCGTTGTCCGTGATCTGAAAAACTTTGTCCCAGTCTTCCGCTCCGTGAAGGAAAAGTTAAGGGAAGGGGGACAGGAGGAAAGTCGAAATTGGAAACTCGATTTTCGCGCTTCAGAGATGACGACTTTTCAAGTTGAAAAGTGACTTTTTGAATCGACTTCTTAGTTCATAAATTGATGGTAGTTTGCGTTTTTACGACGGTTTCCGACGGACAAAGCTTAGGCCGATTTGTGGGTATAAGAAAAATACAAGACTTCCAAAAGGCACTCACCGCCATACTCAATCGTGTAACCCTTTTTTTTTCGAATTCATTAAGAATCTTTCTTTTGTACACTGAACAAGGAATAGGAATGTTCCCAAACAATTTGGCACAATGCATCTAGATGCAGCCATCGTCTTAGTCTTCTGGTTTCTTTGATCACCACACCTGAAGCAGTGTCTCAGGCTACCCATTGCGTGGTTTTTCAAAAGTATGCGTGATTAAACGACTTGTAGACTTTATGTGACCACTCGTATATTTTACCACAAACAACACGGCACAGTAATTTTCAAGGAGTTATAATAACTCCTCTAGTGGGGCTAATTTAACTCCTTACAGTAGAGTTATTTTTTGTGGAGTTATTTTAACTCCAAAAAAGAGTTTAAAGAACTCTTTTTCAGGAGTAAAAGTGACCCCAGATATTGAGGAGTTAAAATAACCCCCAAAAAGGAGCTATCCTGTACCTGAAATTTTTACTGCACTTTCAGGGTTAAATTAACTCCAAAAAGAATAATAACAACCCATGTAAGGAGTAAAAATAACGGAGTTATTTTAACTCCAGACTGGGAGTAAATGAACTCTTTTTCAGGAGTAAAAATGAGTTAAAGTAACCCCCAAAAAGGGGTTATCCTGTACCTAAAATTTTTACTCCATTTTTGGAGTTATAATAACCCCCCAAAAACTACGGTGTGGGAAAAGCAGTGGGATCAAAAGGGTAGACAAGACGCGGAGACAACATAGAGAGGGAGAGTGAGAGGGATTCTCGTTCCATTGCCCCCCCCCCTTGAGTCTTGCTAAGGCCAGGAGCCTATAATAATGGGCTCCAGCTTAGGCTCAATTACTAGCCGCTGTTTGGGAAACGAGCCTGCGCTCCTCCTCCAATCAGGCGGCCGTCTCTTCTCGGGGAAGAACCGAGAGAGTGGTGGAAATCGAGCCAAACTCTTGCACCCAGTCCACCCAGCGAATTTCAGGGCTGCGCACCCCCAGCAGACAAGGCTTGCACTGAAGGCTAGCATGTGTTCGTCGCCGCTCACACATCAGAAAACGAAGAAAGGAAACCACAAATCGGTTAATTTTCTTAACTTAGTGGCAATATTTAATACTACAATCATGAAATTGTCACTACACAACTAACCACGTCACTTCTAATAAAAATGCGCTGCCACACACACAGCGCAACGATTGTTTTTAGCATTTCAGTGCTTCCTTAAGACCTGTGACATCTGTCTGAAAAGAGGTACTAATATAAGAAGGTCTAAATGGGGGTACCTCGGTAACAGTAAACACTTCATTTTTTGGCTTGGTAACATGAAACAGTTAATAAATTTTAGGCATTTACCACCAACAGTAAAAAAATTTTTGAAACAGTACATTTTTTCCAGAAAGAAGCAAAAACGGCTCCAAAAAGGCCAACATTATTTTGTTCAGTATAACAAGGAGTTTTCGACCATTTTAGGACAATTTATTTCGACAGAAGATTTCTGAAGACTAACGAAGAGGTCCGACCATTGCCGAAGATGTCTGAAGAACCCTCCAAACACTTAACAGTACTTTCTTCGGCAACAGCAAACATTAAAAATTCTGGGCAAAAACACTAAACACTGAACCCCATTCAGACCCTCATATAAGTACACTGTCTACTCTCCCCTCTTCACTGATCATGAGTAGTGTTTAATTGCATTAACGTAAACAAGCTAGTTCGTAGAAAAATGTTATGTAGCTGCATAATTTTCACTGTCAAGTGTTAACTAACTTCGAAGAAATCTTAGACTTGGTCCAAATGAAAGATGATATTCGTTGCAGAAATGCTGTGTTACAATTAAAAAAAGCTTATTTAATTTCTACTCAAATTCACATTCATTTTTGTAAACAAACGACGGAACGATTTTGCAGTAAAATGACAGGACATGCAGAACAGTCGGCTTGACTTGACATTAACACTGTTTGTTTCTTTCAGTCCACACTTAAGTCAAGCGTACAGTTTCTTTACTCACCGAAAGGTTTCTTAAACTACGCACTTCTGAAATTCACGTTGCACCCGCTTAACGTATTCTTCAGCTTTCACCTCAATCTTCTTACGTGCCTCATGACCATAGTTATGTCGTCTTGATCGGCGCATCAGGCGTGAAAGCCTGAAGGTTTGTTCTGGAAGACTGTGTTCCACGTGTGCTCGTTCTTCATTTGTCAGCAGATGGGTTGTTTCACTTGGGGCAGGAGCAGAGAGAGCCACGGATGACTTTAATCTTAGCCCCCTTTTCTCGAGCTTTAAGAATTCTTTTTCCATCGCCGCCCTATCTTCCATTAGGTTAACTACTTGGTAAAACATCTTGCACAGTTTTCGGCATTCTTTCGACGATGGGCCAAAGGCAGCTGCGTACTCCACGTAAGTAGCGTCAATCCTCTGGGCTAAATCATCGTCGAAGTTCACGAAGTATTGTTGCATTTCCTGCCGGGCTCTTTCATTCCTTTTCTGGGGACTGATTTGACGCGAGCACAGCACAAAAGAGGTAATGTGTGACATCGCCTTGCGCATTCCAGACAACTTTTTCAGCGGATATGCGCAAGGTGTTTCCACCGCTCTAGGAATAATATTTTTATTCCAGCTGATAAAGAACTTGTCACCACCCAGAGTTCCCCCAGCACATTCAAAGGCTTGAGGTCGTGGACCTTTTACAGGCATCACAAGACAATCACGAAGATTTTCGTAAGTTTGCTTGTCATCGGCCAGTCGCAACACACGCACGTCTCCTGGATGGTAGCATGGGCTGCGTGCTACCACAAACTTTTTGTCAACACCAGGAAAACTTTTTGCTTCGTCATCTGACATAGTGGGGTTGAAATAGCATTCACCGTACTTCAACTTGTTGTAAGGATCGCAAACAGCAAACACTACACGGGACTGAGGGACGAGAATTCTTGTTTGTCCGGGAGCCTTTTTGATCTCGTCTAGGTCTTTACTTCGCAGGGACTTTAAACGCCTCTTCATTTGCGCATCGATTCCGCGGGTTTTTATTTCTTCCAACAGTCCCAATTCCCCTTTGAAGCGCAAGAAATACTCTGCCGTTTCGTTGCAGATACCCTCCAACAGCTCAAAATAGCCTGACTGCAATTTCTCAAGATTTTGAAGAGGAACACCCCTTTCTGCCAAAAGCATGATCATCTGATTGCCCAGATATCCATTCTCGTAAGGGCGAGAATAATCCAGTAGATCTAGAAAGTGGAGTGACTCAGGCATATTCTGTTCCAGTGTCGCAAATTTTCGCATTGATTCGTGGAACTGCACTTTGATTTCCGTCAAGTCTTCTTTGAGGACCAGCATACCTTCAGTTCCTCGGTAACGGACCTGCACGGTGCTAGGATGATAATCAAGCTTCAGGGTCTTTTGTACCTCCAAAGAGAACTCACGGGACATAAAACCGCATCCATCAGTGAAAGTGTATGATCTAAAAAATCCACGTTTTATGTCTTGCTCGAACCTGCATTGGGCTGGATCCAATGAATGAGTTTGTTTCAAAGGCGAAAAGAGCATGCCAATTTTTCTTGCTCGCTTTCCTATATTTTGTTCTTCTAGAAAGTCGCCAAACTGCGCCAGCAGTCCATGGATTTCTTCGTGGGATGCATTCATGAAGAAGCAGGACTTTCTCCTCAACTGAGCTTCCGAGTGACCAAGAAAAACGTACAGACGTTGATTCCAGTATATCCCTCTCTCTAGCACTCTTTCACATAATTCCTTCACATCTTGGGCTCTTTTGATATTGAACGACAACTTCATCAACATTTCGTGGAAATCCTTTTCTGAGCATTTTTCCAGGAACTTTGTTAATAAGGTGCAATCTACCTTTTCATAATTGACTGTGTAGTTATTCTTACCCGTGCCATGAAATTGCACGTGTAATATGTCGGTGTGTTCGCATCTAGGTGGAAGGTTGTTGGTTTGATCTGTTATGCACAAATGAAATTCCCCGGCCATGGGCATGTAGTTCTGGACTTCTGCAAGGCAAATCACTAAAAATTAGTTTGCAACTTTATATTTTGAAAAAAAGTATAGATCGCCCGCTAACGTTCTGGCGAAAAGGAACGTCCGAATTATGAATACTGAAACTTTTATAAGTACGTTTCTTACAAATTTAAGGTTCCAACGTTCAAGCTTTGTACAGTTTTCAAGTTGCGTAACAAGTGCAAGTGCTTTAAATGTAATCTTTGTTTATTGAAATATCAAGACCCCATGGGAAAAATATTATCGGTGGTGTTATTTACAGGCCACCTAATCAGAGAGTTGGTGATTTTGTGTCAAAACACAATGATCTGTTAGCGAAAATCTCTAGAGAGAACAAAATATGTTTTATTATGGGTGATTTCAATTTGAATTTAATTAACTTTCAACATCACCAAAACACTGGCGAATTCCTTGATGGATTGCACTCGTATATGTTTTTTCCCATGATAACACGTCCCACCCGAATAACTTCTCACACCGCAACATTGCTAGATAACATTTTCGCAAACACATTTTTGATCACTCGAGAAGTGGTTTATTGATTACTGATATCTCTGATCACTTACCTGTTTTTTCGATTCATTCAAATAATGACTCTTCCAACAGCCACGCTCATGACCCAGTGGTCATTCGAGACAATAATAAAGAAAACTTAGCGAGTTTTCTCGAAACGCTAAAACAAATTACCTGGTCCTCCCTTGATGGTTATCATGACCCCAAAAACGCGTATAATAGCTTTATAAAGAAGTATTCTGAAAGTTATAATGTGTGCTTCCCTGTAAAAAAATTAACTAGAAAACAGTCCCGTTTAAATAAACCGTGGCTATCCAATGCGCTTATTAAGTGTATTAGGAAGAAAAATAGGCTTTATAAAAAATATCTGCGAAATCCAACAATGGATCGTCAATCAGTTTACAAAAGTTATAAAAACAAATTAAATCATTCTCTGCGGACAGCAAAACGTCTATACTATGAGAAGAAATTGAATAACGTTCAATCTAATACTCGTGCTACTTGGAAAGTTTTAAATGAAATTCTAAACAGAAGCAAAAGAAATTCCAATAGATGCTCAACATTTAAAGCTGATGATCGTGAAGTTACTGATCCTGTCGAAATTGCCAACAAGTTTTGTAGTTATTTTTCAAGCATCGGTCCTAATTTAGCTAGGGGTATACAGTCGTCAGCTTCTCACCGTTGTTTTCTTAATGGTTCCTTTACACAGTCAATATTCTTCAACCCTACAACTCAAGATGAGATCACTGAGATTGCGAAAACTTTTCTTCCAGGCAAAGCAGCTGGCTACGACCAGATTCCAATGACAGTCATTAAGGAGTCCATTCTACTTGTTTCTGAACCACTCACCCATATCATAAACTTGTCAATCCAGCATGGTATTGTTCCCGATGAAATGAAAATCGCTCGCGTGATACCTATTTTTAAATCTGATGATCAGTCGCTTTTCACCAACTACCGACCTATCTCGGTGCTTCCCAGTTTTTCAAAATTCTTTGAAAGAGTTATCTACAATCGTTTAATGCAATATCTGATGAACTTCAACATCCTCTGTAGTAACCAATACGGCTTCAGGAAAAATCATTCCACTGCACTCGCGCTAATCGACTTGCATGATAAGATCTCTACTGCCTTTGACCGAGGTGAATTTTCCGTAGGTATTTTTCTTGACCTCTCAAAAGCCTTTGACACTGTAAATCATATCATTCTTTTTGATAAACTCGAACATTACGGTATTCGTGGCTTAGCGCTGGACTGGATAAGAAGTTACTTTTCAAACAGAAAGCAATATGTTGAATATAATGGCCACCGTTCGTTAAGAAATGAAATCTCTTGTGGGGTCCCTCAGGGTTCTATCCTCGGACCTCTATTTTTCTTACTGTACATTAACGACATCAACAATGCTTCTAATCTATTAAATCTGATATTGTTCGCTGACGATACCAATGTATTCATGTCACATAAAGATCTGAACTATCTCTCAGATATGTTAAACTTGGAGATGGACAAACTGTCAATCTGGTTTAAAGCAAACAAGCTTTCTCTAAATCTTAAAAAGACTAAATTTATGGTCTTCAAACCAAGACAAAAGCGTTCAATTTGTAATATTCAAATAAGTATAGATAATCAAAATATTGTTAAAGTAAAGGAGACAAATTTTCTAGGCGTAATTTTGGATGAAAACCTAAATTGGAAGTCGGAAATATCTCACGTTGCAAGTAAAGTTGCGAAGTCAATCGGTATAATATCTAGATGCAGCTTCTTTCTTCCTAAATCGTCTTTACGTATGCTCTACTATTCCTTAATTTATCCTTATTTTTACTACTGCAATATCGTTTGGGCTTCGACCTATAAAACTAATCTCCGCCGCCTTGTTATCCTGCAAAAGCGCATTATTAGAATTATTAATAAATCACATTTTAATGCTCATACTGACCCCATCTTTAAGGACCTCGGTATACTAAAATTTAATGATATCCATTTGCTTCAACTGGGCCAATTTATGTATTCTTGCAAAAATTCATTCTTACCTCCAAAGTTTAATAACAATTTCTCTCAAAGCAATCAATTCCACTCTTACAATACAAGAAATTCCCAGGCCTACCGTCTACCGTATTGTCGTACAAACACGAAGAAGTTCTCGCCCTTTTTTCAAGGGCCTAAGTTTTTTAATTCACTTGACAACAAGATCATCAACTCTCAATCCCTCTCCTTTTTAAGAAAAAAACTGAAGATTAAATTATTGAGTAAGTATGAAAACAGTTTATAAATCTTTCCATCTTCGACTTTTCGCCTTCTTCTCTTCAATTGATGTGAAACAGCTCTAGCTCATAGTTCGAAGAGGCCTAACCTCTCATAAGCTCCTATAGTTTCTGTTAGGTCTCCTCGCCACTTCTTTTTTTTTTTTTTTTCTCTTCTTCTTTCTTTTCCTATTTTGACGGCTATTAAGCCGGGGCAGTCGGTAAGATCGTTGGTTTATACAGCTTTATGCACCTATCAATGTAATGCCGGCGGGGGGAGGCAGGGCAAGGGGGGGGGATTTGATTGTCTTTGTTGTCCCTGGGGTAGGGCATTTGACTGATGTTGTTCTCCCGGGGGAAGGGATATTTGAATCTTTCTTCGCCCGACGTGGAGATATTTGACTGCCGTCTCGGACGAAAAGACTGGGAACATATGTTTCCCGCTTCCACGCTTTACGCATGCGCCATACGGTTTGAAAGGATCAGGAAGTCATGGAGGCCTATGAAAACAAGCGAAGGCTGAGTGGATTTCACTGTTTTGTCTCCAAATTTCGTTCGTTTTAGCGTGTTTTTGATCAATTGAACCTCTTAATATACTGTGGTATCAAAGTAACGCAAGTAAAGAGAAACCAAGTCGATTTTTGCAAGTACAATTGATTAGTGTATGGCTCTTCGCTACAATCACTGTTAACTTATAAAACTGACTTTCTTTGTACCCTTTACTAAGAACTGTATATTCAGACTTACAAAATGTGTATTCTACGCATTGTAACACGGATTATGGTTAGAACGTATAATTGCAGCTGTAACAGGAACATGTATCTTTGGTGATGCAGCAACGTTTATAAAAGATTGCAGAGTTTTATTTGGAGATATTTTTATTGTGCCTTTCTTAGGTTCTGCCTTGGAATTGACAGCAATGACCAGCCTGGGGTGGGGAAATTTGGTTGCATTTGACTGGAATGATTTGCCCGTGGGCAGGGAATTTGATTGCAAATTTTTGAAAAAAGTCAAATCCCCACCCTATGCCCTGCCTCCCCCCCCGCCGGCATTACATTGATAGGTGCATTAGGCCAACCACGCAAATGCTTGCGTGACAAACGAAATCACACCGAGAAATGCAGTGACTTACAATCATATTTTAAAACACTGTGGCTATATGCCCGGCAGCCGGGAAGGGTCTTAAAAAGTCCGGCATATTATGCTATGGAAAATAGCAGCAAGTCGTAGTTTCTCCGTTTCATATTTTTTCATAGATCAATCGAGGCCTTATTACTAATGTCCCGGATTGAAAGCAGATATTGTTTTATAAGTCTTGCATATTTGGGAGAGTTTTAAGAAATTTCGAAAGCTTTTCTTCCTGAAGATACTTCAGTTGTGACGATGAAAGTCAGGCACGCAGCGTGGCATCATGCTCATTGCCCTTCATTTTGTCACGAAACTATCCCGATGCGTAACCTCACAGCGCGCGATCTTGGGCGACCTTTTATATCTCTTGATTAACGAAAAGTTTTAAAAGGTTTCCTTTTTGTCACAGATACTGGCTATGGTAATATTTTTGCTTTCCTCCGATTTCTATGAAGGGGACAGCGAGTAACATGATATCGTACGTGCATAAAGGTTGAACTGGAAAAGTCCGCTTTCTCGACTCTTATGATATTTTATTTCATTTCTTGCAAAGTGGGCCACCGTACACAGCCTAGTTCTATTTACCTTAACTCTCAGCCATATCATAGCGACACGCGTTGGTTTAGACTTATCCTGTATGACCCGTATTTTTTAAAAAATTCATTGACCTCTGCGATCAAACGACTGGCAACAAAGAAAGACTTGGGTCCATTTAAAATCGACAGAGCTGTAGTCGATTCCAATCGATCAGTCAATCGTCTCTTTAATATAAGGAAAATCCTTTGCACTTATCCTCGGAAGAGAAAAGATATGAGTTCTTCGACTGTTTCAGATCGGCGACCTGTCATCGTTCCTGGCTGGAGGGCTGACTTGCACCCGGCGCGGAGATTTGTTTGTTTCATGGTCGGGTTGTAGAGAAGACCAGACTTCATAAAGCATTTTGATGAACAATTCTATTGCAATAAAGTTCAATTTGTTTAAATTCACTGCAGATCCTGGAGGCAAAGGCCCGCATTTTTGTTTGACATTGGACAAAATCACTTTCCGCTTTATCGTACAGTAATTCCACAGTCACGATGAAGTTTAGTCGAAGTACTAGTCAATAACAGTGGGACATAACAGCTGGTCTCAACGCTGAAGCATTTGACATATTGACAAGGTAGAGCCGGTCTAGTACCCTTTCATAAAATTCTAGCATTTGAATAATGCGCAATTAGATGGATCTTAAGCTTATGAATCGTACACACGCGAAGATATTGACATAGTTCGCGATGTTATTATTTTCCATTGTTACTCCCTTCTGTCAGCGCAAAACCAGCGGGTTGCATATAAATTAGCTTCTCAGGAATATTTAGGCTGTACACGTGACCAGCCGATGCCAGGGCCTTTTCCCGCCCCACCCATTTTTTGAGGGAAAAGCCCTGGGGACGAGGTTGAAATGCGGCGCTTATTTGAGGGCGGGGCTTATTCGTGTTATTACCGTAATTGGCAGCTTAAGAGTTTATTACATTTAGGGCAAATTGTTATTACATTTACGACTTTATTACATTTAGGACAAAATGTTATGTAGAAGGCCTAAATTTATTATATAGACACGAGTGTTTTACTGGAAAATATACCACTCGTAAAATTCATAAAAACTACATCCGGGACCCGAGTGGTTTATTTTCCATAATCTCACACGTGAGACTATCGATGACGTAATTTCGGTCATTTCCCTCTATTATTTTATCGATGTCTTTTTGTCTATATAACGAAAAGAACATTACACGTTGGCTTGAAGATATGAATTTTATTTTCTCGTGGCAAAAACAATATTTTACTCGCTGCGCTCGTTCGTAAAACATTGTTTTGCCACTCGAAAATAAAATTCATATCTTCGCGCCACCGTGTAATATCCTCTATGTAATAAACGACCCTAAATGTAATCAAGTCCTAAATGTAATAACATTTTGTCCTAAATGTAATAAAGTCCTAAATGTAATTATGTAATAAACTCTTAAGTTGCCAATTACAGTAATTACTCGAATAAGCACCGCATTTTGGAGGGAAAAGTTAATTAGAACCGCGGCGCTTATTCGTGTAAATACGGTACTAAGCGGTATCACTATGGTATTAAGCACCGCATTTTTGGAGAAAAAAGTTAATAAGCGCCGCGGCGCTGATTCGCGTAAATTCGGTACATTTGCTTATGCATTGTGAAACTTAACGTTTACAAATAAATTGCTTGTAAACGACAAAGTAACAGTATTTTTTTAAAAAAAGCAATATTTAAGCAACTGGAAAACTTCTTCCCTGTGTTTGCATAGCCTGATATAAACACTCGAGGGGTTGGGAGAATTCGAGACAGTTATGTAAACCCTCGACTTCCTTTAGGGTTTGCATAACTGTCAAGAATTCTCCCAACCTCTCGAGTGTTTATATCAGGCTATGCAAACACAGGAAAAAAGTTTTCTATTGCTTTTATGAATAACTTTCCCAAGAAAAAAGAAATACTCTTTGTTTAGGTTACTGATTAAAAGAGAAATTCTTACCAGTAGCGAAGTCTTGTGCACGAAGCTTAATGTAGGTGTAATCAGTTCTTGTTTTGCAGTAAAGATGCTTCCCAAAAAAGAGTTTTTCTCGCTTAAAATGTCAGCTTAAGCGAAAAAAAAAATTGGCAGTATGTTTGTAAAGATTTTCCAAGTTTCATCCGACGAGGAAATGGGTAAATAAAGTAAATTTGTCGAGTTTTCAACTCAAAAACATTTTAAGATTCGGTGCTTGTGTGATGAGCGCGCGAAGAGCAAAACATCTTGACTCCACACATGTTTACATACTCATGCAAACACATCTCTTGGCCAATCAGTAGGCTTAGCCACAAGTTGCCGATGAATCCCAAAAAAGTTGCCGATAAAAGTGTCTAAAAGTTGCCAAAAAGTTGCTATTTTTTTCAAAAAGTTGCCGAAAAGTTGCCAAAATTTTTCTGCTTTTCGTACCTTTTTTGGGTGTTAAAGATTAAAAATTCGCACATTGCTTCTTATCAAAACATTATTTGTCAAAGTCCAATGATAATATCAGAGGTTCTTTCCATTTCACTTGATCAACAAATAGTCTATCAGAATGACATGAACAAAACATGGTAATTGTCCGCCATCTTGAAAAACGTGCAACGTGATACCGCTGACCTCGTGATAAGGCATCACAAAAATCAACCAATGGGGTTGGTTATTGCGTCTATAAACGTTGTTATCAGCTATGCAGTAGTCTTTAAGGCCTGTTTACATGGAGGTGGTGGACCCCAGGTAGGTGAGGTAACCCGCTTTGGTGGGTAACCCCCCTGTCCACATAATCTCTCATTTAAATTTGACCACGTTTACATGATACGTGGGGTGACCCGCCGCACAGTACGTATACCTCACCTATCTGGGGTCCCCCACCTCCATGTAAACAGGCCCTAAACTTCTCGATTTTTGTTCTTGATACTTAAGCTGAATTAGATTAGATCTTTTTTCGAGAGATCCAACGTTGAAAAACAACAGCATCTCAGTCCACGGTTTTGCACAGCTGTTTGCAGTAAATTCTTTAACAAAAATGAAGTATGAAAAGCTTTTTAAGGCTGACAAGTTTTTTATTTTATTTTGTCCCTTTACAAGCAATTTATTTGTAAACGTCAAGTTACACAGTGCATAAGGAAATGAACCGAAGCTTATAAAATTTTTTCTCCAAAATTGCGGCGCTTATTTGAGGGCGGCACTTAAAACCATAGTAATACCTCTTAGTACCGTATTTACCCCAATGCCGCGCTTATTTGAGTAATTACTGTAATTTCCAAGTTAAGAGTTTATTACATTTAGGACTTTATTATTTACTTTATCAAAGCCAGCTGCTTTCCCAGATTTACCTTATTACTTCTATTAGTAACTGGTCTAAAAAAACTTGACTCTGAGATAGCCTTGTCACTCTATAAATTTATTGTTTAAGCTTTCAACGACTACAATTTCAAACTCCTCAAACGTCTAAGGGAAGCTTCTGGTAAAGTCATTTTTAGTTGTGACAGTTAAGGAAGGAGAGAACTGAACTGCACTATAAAATCCCTTTCTCGCTATATCGCATAATATACTAAGGTTAACATACTCTCGAATAGTTCATATTTCAATTATTAATTCCTCGACCTCTGATTGGTATTTGTCCTTCTTTTACCGTCTCCGTTTTATGACAGTTTTTTAACCTTCTTCTTACAGTTATCAAATTTAATTTTTGCTTTCTCTAATTTATCCTCCAGTGATTTTAACTTGCTCTCTATTTCCTTACATTTTTTTAACTGGAGCGAGTGGTCAGAAAGAGTTTGTAACCAATACAGATAGTTAATTCCCAGACCGGTAACTAAACCTGCTCCTCCAAACAAGTGCTCGTACGCTCCGAACATTTTAGCAGCAACCCATCCCGATCCTAAGTAGGGAGAGAAGAAAAAGTGTTAGGTTTGAATTATTGATTTTAGGAGTTAAACAAAGGCCTTCTTGTATGTCCCGTCCATCGCTTCATATACAGTAGGAGGCACCAATGCTCCTAAAGTAACATCTGCTTCTCCTTGAGCGTAAATATCGATGAGTCGCTTACAAGGGCAGTAAATGTACAGTCAACTCCCTCATAGCGACCACTTCTCGTAAGCGACAACTTTGTAAATAACCATAACCGGCTTTCAAAACTCTCCCTTAGGCGACCACTTCTCAGATATTTTAAGCGACCGCGACCACTTTTAAATTAATTTTCCGGTAAGCGACCACTAGGTATGTTCGCGTATGATTGAAGAAAACCATCGCTGGAATGTCCTACAAGTCCAGTTTTTTTGTAGCGCTGACCAAGCGTACTGACTGATTATAGCATTGACTTACAAAAGAGATGGCTGTAACACGATCTGTTGGTGGAAAAGTGGATCGTTAAAAATTGATGCAAAATGTTATGAACAAAGTTTCAACAGTTCTAAGCTCTATTCGATGTGACACATTATTGCCAGTTTTCTGTTTGCCTAATTTTTATGCAATTACGTTAATCATTTTAGTTTGAGCTTATTTTCTGCATTTTTCCCGTAGACGACCAGGTGCACTACCAAGTGGTCGCTTACGGAAGGTAGGGTAGTCGCTTACGAGAGAGTTGACTGCATATAGATGAGACCTCAGAGAAATTAACAAGCGCAATTGGAGCACTTTAACGTGTGCTACAGTATTTCCCCCATCGACTCACCAAGCAATGTACAAATCCTTCATACAGTCGTACTTTGCATATTATAGGGTTGTATGGGAGGTTGTGGGTTAAGAACTAGCTCTAAAAAAAACGCACAACTTTTTCCATTCATGACTCTACCTATGGCCCCTACTATAGTAGCTAGGATGGGACAGACTACCTGAAAGCCGAATTATGCTCTCGTAATAGAAATGTTCAAAGTGTATACCTGAAATTTATGAAAATGAAGACCACCTACAATACTGACGTCCCACTAGTTGGGACAGCTGTGGTATTTTCTGCCCCCTCGATGTTGGTTTTTACTAGTTGGAATCTCAGAAGCAAAAAAGTCAACACGGAGGGAAGGAGCACAACTTTAACTTTGTCGGAATATGGATGTCTGGGTGTCCCAACTTAATCTGACGAAGATTGTGTTCTATTAGAATTTCGGAGGTGTTGACAGAGTTGCTAGTTCATAATAAAATGTTACGTATACCACTTTCGGAAATATTTATTTATTACAATTTAATGGCAACTGACAAAAATACCATAAAAGACAAAACAAAAAAAGCCATAAGGATAGTCCGTAAAAGAGTCAGAGAGCCCATACTCAGACAGACCACCTAGCTATTAAAAAGTTCAAAATAACATAAGATCTCAATAAAAAAAACTCTAAATCTAGATATTATACATAATAAATATACAAGGATAAAAAAAGATATACCAAAGTATATTGATATGTAGGTTTAAAATTAACCGGTTTATTCAGATAGTGTTCTTTAAGAAATTTGTCACACCACGCTTTTTGGTAAAAAAATTAAAATTTCTAAGTTGAAATCTGGAAAATGGTTTGGACAGTCAGTAAATATCCTGTCTGAATGACTCAGAAACCCAGGAAAGGGGACTTTGGGGAGTCAAATCCAAAAATTTCCCAGGGGAGTATGCCCCCAGACCGAAGTTCCTAGAAGTAGGAAATTGGTCAGTATTTATTCGAGCTCAGCGCCTGATAATATATTCAAAGCTTTATACAAAAATAGTACATCAAAAAGTAATCGCCTGTTTTCTGGGGGAGTAGATTGAGCTAAGAGATACGAACTTCATAGTCATCTTCAGATTTTAGAACAAACTTCGTGGGACGCTGTTGCACTCTTTCCAATTTAGTAATATCTCTGGCAGTGAAAGGTGACCAAACAACAGAAACATATTCCAGCTGGGGCCTAACCAAGACGCAATACACAGGGAATACAGAGTTCTTAGCGTTGAGACATCTCTTAAATCTCTGTAATTCCTTTCTATCAAGCCAAGCACTTGTTCGCCTTGCTGGAAATATTGTCTATGTGAGAGTTCCAGGACAGTTTGTGGTTAGTGAGCAAACCAAGATCGGAAAATTCAGGGGTAACTTCAAGGGTGGTACCATCCAGTTGCAGAGGAAAAAGAATAGGAGAGCATTTTTTTGTAATCCGCATTAACTTGTATTGAAGCTCATGATTATGATTTAGCCGACTCAAGAAAACCGAGTTATTTAGATCATCTTGAAACGATTTTTGATCGCATGGATGTTGAATGACCTTACTAAAAATGTCACATGCCTTACTAAAATCCAAGAAGAGTGCATCGACCTGATACCCCGCATCTAAAGCTTTAGACCAGTAGCGGTGAGTCAGCACTAGCTGAGTAACGCAGGATCGCCCTTTAACAAAACCATGTTGCGAACCATTTAAGTATGGAGCTACATGTGAAAAAATAGCATGGTTTATGATCTTCTCCTGGCACTTGCTGGGAATGGACAACAAGGAGATTCACCGATAATTCTCGACCGAAGTTTTGTTATCAAACTTAAAGACAGGTGTAATATTAGCTCTTTTCCACTCCTGGGGAACCACTCTATTCAACCTGTCTTTTAGATTTGGTGTAGAGAGTGGGTACAAAGCTCCCTAAAACATTCTTTTAACATTCTCGCTGGAATATTATCCGGGCTGCTCCTGATGCTTTGTTTACATCTAATTTGGCAAGAATTTTCTTAACTTCTAAGGAAGATGTAGACACGTTCATTAATACGTCGGGATGTGTCACGTGATTTCGTAATGGCACATGATCAACAGAGGTAGATGTATGATCTTTGGTGTTATTTCAGATAACTAATTGCATCATTCTATAGCCCTTGAAAAATGTAAAAATGCAAAATGCAATATGCTAGAAATTATTTTGGAACAAAGTTTTTGGCCACTGAAAACTAAAATTACTCAGTTTCCTCATGGTGGATTCTATCTTGTGCCCTTTTGACTTTTTCAGATAAAGACTGGCGTCTCTAACACATTCTGATTGACATATGTATAAATCGCCAGGTCAGTAGGATCATGAGTATTTCTCTGCATGTACTAGCTTGTATGTACTAGAGCTGGGGATGAGTCGTTTTTTGTGCGTATGTTCTTTCAACCGTCTCATCTCTTTGGACTTACTGGAAAGGGACACTGACATGGTGAGGAGAAAAAAAGATCACAAAGGCGAATTTTTTCAAATGTTTTAATTTGTTCAGTGTACTCTATTTATAATAAGTTATCAAAGAAGAAGAGGGCGAGGCAACCGTTTCATTTTAAAGTTATCACCAAATACAGGCAGGCATCGGGGTTTATATTTAATTATTTTATTTTATTTATACGTTTCAATCTCGATGATCTTAGGCAAAAATAGGGGAATAGGGGGATGTGAACAGTGTAAGTATTAAATTGTTTGTGAAACGAAAATTCATAACTCTGACCCATTATCTTATCGCTTCACTTAAAGAATTACTCATGCACCTGAGTAGTATACCTTCAGCATTTTACTCCAGTTTAGTGGATTCCCTTTGCATTTCCTCGCCAAAAGTGGATTCCCTTCATTACATATGCAGGATTCCCTCGCAAAAAGTGGGTTCCT
This sequence comes from Porites lobata, assembly GCA_942486035.1. Taxonomy (NCBI): domain Eukaryota; kingdom Metazoa; phylum Cnidaria; class Anthozoa; order Scleractinia; family Poritidae; genus Porites; species Porites lobata. The sequence goes on along the minus strand of CALNXK010000212.1, from coordinate 830,476 downwards.
CCATATGTAATGAGCGTGTCTCTATTACAATAGCTACAATGGGCTTGCCCGGTCTCCTTTAACCCTGATTGGCTCATGTAGTATCTATTATGTGTTCAAAATAAAAGCGGGCAGTTTTTGAAAGCGCTATCATTCTTGCAACTGATTTGCCCGGGAAAAAAGACTTACCCACATTTTCTAAAACATTGCTCCAAACATGAAAGTCGAATCGAGCGCTAAACCAGTTTTATCGGACATGTATTCCAACTGACTTATGCGGCTTTGATTGACAAACTCATTCAACAAGAAAAGCTGAGTTTGCCTGGAAACATGTTTCTTTTCGAGTTCGCTTGCCTAACTAAAAAATCGGTCATAAAAAAACTGAGACGCAAAATGGAGCTTAAACTCTTTATTTCAATCTTTATGGGCTATTACAAAACGAGCGTGCTCTCCATGAAATTGCTGTATCTTGATGTCCTGTTACAAGCTCAGTTAACCAGTAGTAATTTACATGTGTCCTTTTCACTCTCTCATGCCTCTTTTTTGTTCTCGTAAATTAAACAATAATGCTTAAGTCCTCTAACAAGGAGACAAGGTACCGTTTAACACACTATTGTTATTGGAAAAATGAATATTCCACCGTAAAGTGTATCGACAACTGTTTGATTATTTGGTTACAGGTCTATCGAACATTCATCTGCTTTTTTTCTAGGAAAGAATTGTACAAGACGAACGCATATCAAAATGCATCAAAATGCTTAACAATATAGGGAATTCTAAGTCTTCCTGTTTGTTTTAAATCAATGAAACAAGTCTTCTTTTGAATAATAAATTTCACATGTAACATCCCGTGTAGATAAAAGGTTGTAAAGATTGTGAAGTCATCAATAAAACACACTTGAAGTTTGGTTGTTTACAGTTTTTATTGAAACGAAACAATGCAAAGGTCCTGTAAATAAAAAAAATTCTGTAACATTCCTAGTAAGTCTAGCCTTAATCTTGTGGAATGGGCTGCTTTTCATATGGTCGATTGAGTAAGAATTTTTGCTTATCGATGCCAAGTTCTGTCGATTTCAACCAATCAAATCATTCTGTATCCTTAAGCTCTTTTTGGGTGGGATTTTTTTTCATTGCACGCATGCACTATAGATACTCTAAGAGTACTTTTCTCAGCTCTTTTCTGTAAACGGGAAGAACAGCGTTTCCGGCTTTAATACGAGCCACGTTTTTTGAATCTCCGTTCTCTTCATATTGATTGATCAAAGCGTTGAGCTGGGTCTCGTGGCGTGACCAAGGCTCTGAGTTTTTTTTTCTTCTTGGAAAGGCTCCGTTCCGTGGCTGGCTTGAGAGACTTCGCTTTCTTGGGAGAACTCGCTTCCTTCGCTGTCTTCCAAATTTCCATGACCTTGTTGAAAAAGGTTGTAATGATGGCTACTGTTCCACATTTTTTTGGTTTGAACCGCAAGCGTTCTTATGGGAAACTAAACTTCAGCAAGTAACGCGCCTCTCTTATAGAATATTGGCGATGGCGGGGTTACTAAGCGTTCTCCTTAGTAAATAATAATCGATCTTGCATCAACCCCACATCGACCATACATCGACCCTACATCGACCCCACATCCACCCTACATCCACCTTACATCGACCTAATATTACATCACGATTGACAAAAATTGTATTAGAACTAGCGATGATATCAAATTTGATTAGCGAAGCTATGTAAACACCCAAAACACAAATTATCACCGGTGGTTTATAATGATATGAAGTCGAGAATGAATAAGGAATTATGGAGCCAAAAAATCAAACGCGTATTAGACCAAATAGGGCTGGGATACCTCTGGACAAAAGCACATGAAAATGACATAGGAATCTTGAACATTATCAAACAAAGACTGACAGACATCGAATTACAAAGATGGTTAAGTGACGTAAACAATGACGTAATAAAAGACGCCAACCAAAAGAACAAATTAAGAACCTTCCGAAAATTTAAAACAATAGAAAATTATAAATGTGAAGATTATCTCCGTCAGGTCACCAACATCCAACACCGGATAACTCTAACTAAACTTCGTCTAAGTAATCACAAATTGGCGATAGAGACAGGTCGGTATGTAAGACCTTATAAGAAACCGGAAGAGAGGATCTGTCCTATCTGTAAAAAAGACGTAGAAGATGAAATACACTTTTTAACTCTGTGCCCTGCATATCCAGAAAAAAGAAGTACTTTGTTTGAATACTTATATAAACAAAGAATACATAATATCAGTAAACAGAATGGCACCAGATGATGTTTTTCTGTTGTTAATAAACCCTCCGAGCAAGAACAAACCAGTGCAAAAGTTAATTGCAAAATACGTTTCAAAGTAGACAGACTGCAAATTATCTTAGTTGCTAAAAAATATATATCTACGTGTCGCAACTGTTCATCAGTAGGATGCCTAAAATGCGTGCAATTCCACAATTGGTTTCGGCTCCATTAAATCCTATACCAATTGCAGAACATTTTAGGAGGAGCCACCCACCATGTGAGCACAGTCACGGACAATATATAAGTGACGTATTCGACTGCTATGAGAAAAGAAGATCATTAGCTGTTTAGGTTAACATTGATTATAGTTCCACTAGTGTGCAATTTGTGTTATAGTTTTAAAATTATTTGGATAAAGTCGATATACATAGGATTGTATAAGACTCCAAATAAAACGTTGTCTTGTCTTGTCTTGTAAACAGGAAAATATTAGTATTTTCGAGATCTAAGAGAAGTCTGGGTATAACACAAGGAGTGTCCTGGCTTTATCCCCAAGTATTACCCACTGAAAAGGAAACAAGTAGGGAAAGAAAACGAACTATTGCAGCTGTCAAAGAAACGGAAAAATCTCAGCATTGTATAGTCAAGAGGCCCAAATTGTCTAACGATGTTTCCCTGGAAACCAAAGCATATCCAGAGTTTATGTTTCGACATAAATTTCACTTCTCGTGGTGGGCCCCACTCGATGAGGTAAAACGTTTTTCGTTGAAAAAATTCTCACAATGGATCGTATTCTTTTCCAGAGCAAGAAACCGAGCCACTGGCAGGATAGCTACAAAACGATGCAATCATCTATTGGAAAGGAAATTCAATTTATTCGTGGCCTTCCAGAGTTCAAAGAAGATCTCAGGGAAATTGACCCAAAATTTAACAACGTGCTAAATGTTAAGGATTATTTCTTGTGCCTTTTTTCTAAAAGAATTGTTTGTAAGAGCGAACCGGAAGTGCATTTTTACCGGAAATTACGTTACGCGCGGGAAGATTGACAGTTTCAAATAAAAGTGCCCGGATTTAGGGGACGAGCGCTTACGGCATAGAAAAAAAATCGTGTGTGGATGTTTTGTCTTTTTTTACGGGATTTTTTCAATGGGAACTCTGGACTTTTTTAGGAAGAGGACTGAGAAAATTTAGAAACCTAAGGAGAAACATTTCTGGTCCTTCGAGCCGGATAAAGTGGATTAAAAGTTGGAATTTTCAAAGGAAAACGGTCTTGAACGTGGAGGATTTGTGTGGCGTGAGTTGACAGTAGTGTTGTTTTCGTCAAAGGTGAGGAAACTTTGTGGATTTTACTAAGGAAATCAGTGGAAAAATGTCGGACAACGAAGAAGATTCAGCCGAAGACCGTATGATGAAAGTGGAAGCTTTAAAAGCGGAAAAACGGAAATTAAAAGGGGCGATAACAAGACAGCTAAATGAGTTAGCGAGTCGGGTTGCTGGCGTCAGCGGCGGCGTTGAACCAAGAAGTTTTGAATAAATTGAAGAAATTAAAGCTACTTTGGAGCGTTTGGAAAAGATTACGGAAAAAACTTTCGAAATACTGGAAGAATTACGGACATTGTATCAGGAACTAAAGAACACTGAAATGCAAGTTAAAGTCGGGAATGAAGCGGATGAATTAAACGAAAGAATTGAAGGTGAAGCTAGCGCCGCTCGTCGCGTCTTGACTTCAGTAACACGGAACACACGGCCGGTAAGTCCACCATCTTTTTTTTTTCTAACACCAGTTTGCCGCAAAGGAAGGTTGATATTGGGGTGAATAACCTAGAAAGAATTCGCATTCCAACATTTAGCGGGAACAAAACTGAATTTCAGCACTGGAACGCAACATTTACGAGTTGCGTGGATGCAACTGCAATGTCTTCTCAGTTTAAAATGTTGAGATTGGAGGCATGTTTAGCGGGCGAAGCTTTAGAAACGATTAAGGGTTTAGGATATTCTGAGGCTGCTTATGAGGCTGCTAAGTCGAGGTTGTTGAGAAAATACGGTGGAAATCGTAGGGAAATTCAGTGTCATGTAGACGAATTAATAAAACTGAAGCCAATCGGAGAGGAAAATTCAAAAGAATTGGAAAAATTTGCAGACATGTTGGAGAGGGCAGTGATAAATCTACAGGAGAACAATAGAGCGGCAGATTTAGAAGCGGGAACTTTGTACACTATCATTCTTGAAAAACTGCCAGAGAAATTATTGTCTCAATACATTCGCTGGGTAAAAGAAAATAGAACGGTCGAGTCTCTAATTACACTCAAAGATTGGACTGCAGAAGAGGCTGAATATCAGATTCAAGCAACTGAAATTAAACATGGTTTAAAATCGGGAAATTCTAGCGGCAAATTTCACAACAGAAGAAGTAAGTCTTTTGGAAGTAACCGAACTGATGACAAAAAGAGGGGAACATGCAAAGTTTGTGGGGAAGGCCATGCTGTATGGAATTGCGATGTCTTTAAAAGTAGAAAAATTCAGGAAAAATGGGCTACCGCGAAAAAACTAGGACTCTGTTACAGATGTTTGGGTGATGATCATCTGGGAGGGGAGTGCCCAAGAAGTAGAGTGTGTAACATTGATGGTTGCAGGGACCGACACAACCGATTGTTACATGGGAATCGAAATGGAAACAACTCTCAGTCTCGACCCCTGGGAACTCAGCCTCAAGGAACACGGCCTCAGGGAGCCCAGTCCCAGTCAACCCAGCTTCAGTTGGCCAGGACAATTCAAGAGAGAAGGGAAATCCAGTCAAACAGAGATGACAACATTTTGTCACAAGGAATTCGAGAACAAAGCGGCGGGCTTAGCACGGAGGGGGATGCTAACACCAATTCAACTTCGCTAAAAATACAGAAAGCAGAAAAAGTGGCACTGCGAACTGTTCCAGCAATCTTGAAACATGGTAAGAAGAGAATTCTTGTCAATTGTTTCTTGGATGAGGGAAGTGACACTACATATGTTAATGAAGATGTAGTTGAGGAGCTCGGAGTCAAAGGGGAGAAAGAGTTGATAACTGTGAACGTTGCTAATGATCAGGAAGTTCGTTTTCCATCCATGACATTCACTGTTGGATTGGAGAGTGTTGACGGTAGTGTGGACGCTAAGATTGTAGCACAGTCTTCTGAGAAAATCTGCGGTGGGATGAAAGCAGTTGACTGGGTTAGGATTAAGGGCAATTGGAACCATTTGCAGGACATTCCATTCCCAAAGCTTGCGAATCGGGGAAAGATTGATGTGTTGCTCGGAACTGACAACTATCAATTGATGTACCCCAAGAGAGAAGTGATTGGTGGAGCCGAGGAGCCATGTGCACGAGTTTGTCCTCTCGGGTGGACGGCAGTGGGGAGGATAAATATGGAGAACGCAGGAGCAGATCACAACACCAGTTTGTGTCATACTTTTCGCATGCAACAGTTTGGAGAAGTGGCACCGACAGTGGAACAGTCAGATGATTTGAATGCGTTGTTGAAGAGATTCTGGGACCTGGAAACCATGGGAATTACACCTTCTAAACCGGTTAAGACTACTGACGAAACAGCAGCCTGGCATAAAGTGAGCAAGTCAATCAAGTTCGAGAATGTTCATTGCGTAGTGGCTGTTCCTTGGCGGAATGAGCGACCAAGCCTTTCAAACAACAGGCCGTTAGCTGAGAAGCGCTTGGAGTCCACAGAGCGAAAATTGGCAAAGAATCCAGAAATAGCGGAGTCATATCAGAAAGTCATTGAAGAATATTTGGAGAAGAATTACATCCGCCGAGTGACGCCAGATGAGCCGACACCCACTGAAGAATGGTTACTTCCCCATTTTCCCGTTGTGCGTGCTGACAGGACTACAACGAAAACGAGGATTGTATTTGATGCGTCAGCTAAGTTCCAAGGAAAGAGTTTGAACAGCGAAGCGTTACCGGGACCGAAACTGCAAGCGGATATGTTTAGCATTCTAGTCAGATTTCGAAAGGAACTGGTTGCCCTGGTGGGTGACGTAAGTCAAATGTATCATCAGCTTGCCCTTACTCTTGAAGACAGGCCACTACACAGGTTTCTATGGAGAAATATGGATCAGAGCAAGGAGCCAGAAGTTTACGAATTCTTGAGATATGTGTTCGGAGGGTGTTACTGTCCTTTTTGTGCGCAGTATGTGTGGCAGAAGCATGCGGATGATCACAGAGCAGAGTATCCTCTAGCAGCTGAAGCGGTGAAGAACAGTTGTTATATGGATGACCTGATGCCTTCAGTGGAAACGGTGGAAACAGCAAAGGAGATGCGACAGCAGTTAACCGAGCTTGGAGATAAAGCAGGATTTCACATTCGCAAATGGATCTCTCAAAAGCCTGAAGTTATCATGGACATACCAGAAGCTGATCGAGCAACTAAAGTGGATCTCGAAACGAAAGAATTTCCAGTGACGAAGACCTTGGGAGTCGTGTGGATTGTTCAGGAAGACAAGTTCTCATTTTCCTTTGTTCCACCCCCAGACGAATTGGTATTAACAAAGAGGAACGTGCTGAAGAAAACGGCCTCAATTTATGATGACCCCTTTGGATTTCTGACGCCCTTCGTAGTGCGAGCTAAAATGCTGATGCAGGAAGCTTGGATGGAAGCTCTCGGATGGGATGAAGAATTGCCAGATCATTTTAAAATGGAATGGAAAAGATGGTTCGGGGAACTTGGAGAACTTGGTGCGGTCCGTGTTTTACGATGTCTGAAGGACGACAAGGAACTCCGAGATGTTACTATTCACACGTTCAGTGACGCGTCTGAGAAGGCTTATGCCGCAGCAACGTACGTTCGCCATGAGTATGAAGATGGAACAGTTAGCACAAGATTAGTCGCAGCAAAGTCAAGGTTGGCGCCATTGAAGGCCATGAGCATTCCGCGGTTAGAACTCATGGGAGCACTGACTGGTCTCCTACTGACATTGAAGATATGTGCAGCACTGGAGCTTCCTAGGAACAAGGCCACATTTTGGGTGGACAGCGTAAATGTCGGGTTTTGGGTCCAAGGACAGAGTCGAAATTTTAAACCTTTTGTATCCCACCGGGTTGGGGAAATTCATGACGAGAGCAGTCCAGACCAATGGCGGTACGTTCCAACGAAACTCAACCCTGCGGATCAAGGGACTCGAGGAGCTTCAGTTCAAGAGCTAGTTAAGGATGACTGCTGGTGGTATGGATCCGCGTTTCTAAAACTTAGAGAAGGTGAGTGACCAGAGAGGAAATTTGGAAAAGCCCCAGAAGCATACAAAGAAGTTAAATCAGAGAAACGAGAACAGCTCGTGGAAAAGGAGCTAAGCATGAATGCACAGAGCTATTACGTGGAAACAGTCAAACCAAAGAGCACACCAGACCCAATGGAGTATTCAAAATGGTACAGAACCAAGCCAAAAGGAAAGCTGGAGATCGGAATGTCTTTGGTGCGGGTGACTGGTTGGATTAATCGATTCTTAGCAAATGTCAAAAAGCCTCAAAACGATCGAGAAAGTGGGGAGTTGAACCCAAGGGAACTTAACCAAGCAGAAGAGCAAATCACCAGGGCGGCTCAGCAAAAGTGCTTTCCTGACGAGATAAGAGCACTTGAAAACAACAAGCCTCTCCCTAGTAAGAGTACGTTACTAAAGATTACACCAAAGTTCTGTGGGGGACTCCTTCGATCAAACACGCGACTGCGATATTCAGATGATTTGCCAGAAGAGACGAAGTTTCCAATCATCCTTCCAAAGAATCACATCGTTACCAAGTTAATCGTGAAGTATCACCATGAAAGGGAAGGTCACGAGATGGGAGTGAACTTTACATTAAACCATTTACGAGAGAAGTACTTTGTGATTCAAGGACGACAACAAGTGAAGAAATGTATCAAGGAATGTGCGGAATGTAACCGAAGATTCAGGGGCTGTCCAGCACGACAACAAATGGCACCATTACCTAGAATTCGATTAGAGATGACTCAGAAACCATTTGCAAATTGTGCGACAGATTTTGCAGGACCATTCTACACGATGCAAGGACGAGGTAGACCACGAGTGAAGCGCTACCTTTGCTTATTTGTGTGTTTACAGACACACTGTTGTCATTTGGAAATGGCTGCTTCCCTGGAGACGGATGCTTTCTTAAATGCGCTGACGCGTATGGTGGCTAGACGAGGGTGGCCTAAGTTGATGCTCAGTGACAATGGAAGTAATTACGTCGGAGCAGCACGAGAAATCAAGGAGTGAGTGGATAGCATGGACCAAGACAAAATTCAAAGGCTTACTTCCAACCAACGAATTGAGTGGCAGTTTAACCCACCGGAAGCGCCACACTTTGGAAGCGTCTTCGAAAGAATGATCAAGTCAGCCAAGAGGGGGCAATCTATGCAATTTTGAACGAAGCTGATCTCAATGACGAAGAATTACAAACCGTGTTTACTGGAGCCGAAAGTTTGTTAAATTCGAGGCCTTTAACTACAGTTAGTGGAGATGTCAATGACGAGCCTGTGCTGACCCCAAACCATTTCTTAATTGGCCAAATGGGTGGAGAGCTAGCCCCAGACACAGTCGATACGACGGCAGTCAGTGTGCGTAGACGATGGAGACGAATACAGGAACTGATTCGTAGAGTATGGAGTCGTTGGATGAGAGAGTATTTGCCAAGTATTGGATCCCGGCAAAAGTGGTTCCAACCTTCAAAGAATCTAACAGTGGGGGACGTGGTGTTGGTAATTGATCCAGACGCACCAAGACGGGATTGGAAGCTTGGACGAATAGAGGCAGTGCATCCTGGTAAAGATGGACTAGTACGAGTCGTAGACGTTAGAACCAAAGGAGGGGTGAAACGAAGACCAATTTCCAGAATTTCACCGTTGGAATTTGAAGATTACTAGGTGACCGGACGGAACCGTGAACTAACTAGCTATGGTCGTAAAGATTTGCATCATGAACACTTGAAGGAACAGTTGAACAGTTCATGATTTTTTAGTCAGAGAATTTTAGGTCTAAACCTGACAGATTGAACATTTTAACATTTGACATTTGAACATTTGAATTTTAACATTTGAACAGTTATTGGAACATTTGAACAATTTGCTTTATGTTTGTAAAAGAGATCGATTGAAGTGTTGGATTTTCAGTCAAATGTAAATCCAGGAGGGGGAAATGTTAAGGATTATTTCTTGTGCCTTTTTTCTAAAAGAATTGTTTGTAAGAGCGAACCGGAAGTGCATTTTTACCGGAAATTACGTTACGCGCGGGAAGATTGACAGTTTCAAATAAAAGTCCCCGGATTTAGGGGACGAGCGCTTACGCCATAGAAAAAAATCTTGTGTGGATGTTTTGTCTTTTTTTACGGGATTTTTTCAATGGGAACTCTGGACTTTTTTAGGAAGAGGACTGACAAAATTTAGGAACCTAAGGAGAAACACTGGTGTTTGATGATGTTGTGGCCCAAGCAACAGATAGTCCTCTCGTTTCCCTTCGGTTTACTCAAGGCCGACATAGAAATGCCAGTGTGATACTTTTACCACAAAATATGTCCTAGCGATCGAAAACAAATCGGTATCATTGCCGAACGCATGCTTGACAAAAACCGTCCACGATTCATGTCACCTTATTTTCAAATAACAAAAAGAGCGTTGGTTATATCTTCGTTGATAATCGCCCAGATCAGCCAAAGTGATAAGCAAGTATTGAGTGACATTTTCGGCTCTTGTCGTCGATATCCGACTATTAACAGCTCCGCGAAATCGGACAAAACAGTCAAAACGACCAGTAACAAGGAAAACATTGCCTGCGAAGTAGATCATCAGTTAAATCGCCTCCTGTAGTCAGGTATCTTTCCCACAAATTGCAAAAAAAGTCACGGCCATTTCCTTTTGATTCAGTTTGGTCTGAAGCAGCTTATCCCGTTGTACAAAATTATATGCAAGGAGCGCCTCGATGCCAAAGCCTACCAAAAGACTTTGGGATCAGGGAAATGTACCGTGTTGCCAGGCATCTTTATGATCCTATGGTGATCAGCTGTGCGGATGTGCTATTACCAGTCATTAATAAAATGATCAACCTGTCTCTTAATTCTGGAAAATTTGCGGATGATTGGAAATGTGGGCTTATTAATCCTATCTTGAAGAAACCTGGATTGGATTTGCTGTACAAAAATTACAGACCAGTTAGTAACTTACAATACGTATCCAAGTTGACTGAAAAAGTCGTTTTTAATCAAGTTTAGGATCACATGGTTTCAAATGCTATTTTCCCTGCGTTTCAGTCTTCTTACAGGTAATTCCATAACACTGAAACTGCCCTTATCAAGGTGATGAACGATATTTTGTTAAAGAGGAACTCTCAACATGTCACTATGTTAATTTTATTGGATCTCAGTGCTGCCTTTGATCATCGAATACTTTTAGAGAGGCTATCTGACGAGGTTGGCATACGTGGGACTGCTCTGAATTGGTTTAGATCGTACTTGTCTGATAAAAGTCAGTACGTTTCTGTACATGGAGTTCTTTCTCGTCCTTTTGACTTGAACTGCGGGGTACCCCAAGGCTCATGTTTAGGGCCTTTGCTATTCATAATATATGCGTCCAAGCTGTTTAAGATCGTGGAACATTATCTTCCCGATGCTCACTGTTTCGCAGATGATACGCAGCTGTATCTGAGTTTTAAACCACTCGGCAACACTGCCCAAGCTGATGCTATACAAGCTATGGAAAAGTGCATTGACGCGGTGAGGAAATGGATGATTCAAGATCGGTTGATGATCAATGATGATAAAACGGAGTTTTTGTTGGTCGGCAAACGACAACAGCTTGATAAACTAGATTCGTGTTCCATTACTGTGGGCAATAATCGTATCAGTCCAAGCCCATGTGTTAAAAACCTTGGATCACTGGTTTGACAGCAACGTAAGCATGACTGATCATATAAACAAGGCTTGTAATGCGGCATTTTATCATTTACATAACTTGACACGTATTAAGAAATACCTGTCGAGAGATTCTGTAATTACTTTGGTTCATGCTTTTATAACCAGCCGTCTTGACTATTGTAATGGTTTGTTGTTTGGCTTACCAAAGGCGCAGATCGCTAAATTACAACGTGTACAAAATGCAGCAACAAGACTTATTCTTGGTATCGGAAAGTTTTCTCTCATTACACCGGCGCTTTATGAGCTGCACTGGCTGCCGGTTTCTTTGCGTATTGACTATAAGATTTTACTTTTGACTTTCAAATGTATTTATGGCCTAGCACCAACTTATATTAGCGATCTTATTAGTATAAAATCGAATTCATTATATCATCTTAGGTCTACTGGTAAGCTCTTATTGGACCATCCCAAGGGAAAGATGCTTACAACATTGGGAGCAAGATCATTCTCAGCAGCAGCTCCGAAACTCTGGAATGGCCTACCTGTGCAGCTTCGTCAAGCAACATCACTTAACAGTTTTAAATCTCGACTTAAAACCTATCTTTTTAAGAAGTATTTTTATAGTTTTTAACGTAGGTTATTTTATTCTCACGGTAATGTGTTTTGTTTTCTCTTAAACATATGATTGTAAAGCGCTATTGATCAGCACATGTAAATACGCGCTATATAAATTGGTAAATTATTATTATTGTTATTGTTATTATTATTATTATCCGTATCCTCCATCATACTCGTATGGAAATCACTGGCCTGTCAAAATAAGACACTATTAAAATGGAAACATCGCAATGGATTTATTTGCACAAAGACGATCCTAGCGTAAGATCTTTCCTAGAAAAGAACCAAACGAATGCTCGATAGACCTGTAACCAAATAATCAAACGGTTGTCGATACACTTTACAGTGGAATATTCATTTTCCAATAACAATTGTGTGTCACGGTGGGGCCAAACCACCCCTCAAATGTTGCATGAGTGCTAAATTTACGTATTTTTTACGATTTTTGTTATTTGTTAACTAAAATTGCTCGATGAACTACGCTTAATGATCGAAAACTGTTATCGGATTTTTTTGGTTGAAAGTTCGAATTGTGACGTCACACTGGCTGACGTCACCAAAATTGGAAAAATTGTTTTTTAACTCTTCGAGTGAAACTTATATCATCTGAAAGAGCAAAGAAGAGGAGAGAAAAACCGAAAACCGCTTTTCGATACGACATGTATGAGCCGAGTTATGGGACTTAAAGAATATATATTTTCGTGCGCCCCCCGGGATCCATAGTTTTCTGAAAAACGACTGCGCTGATAATTTTTTTTTTACAGTTTTGTACAAAACAAGCTGATTTTTTGGTACCACAAACCTTTCATTGTGGACTAAAATCGCATGATTTTAGATTTTCACTTTTTTTGACTTAATTCCGGACGCTAAGAAGTACAAAAAGGATCACGTGACATTTTCACAAATTTGTTTTCCAGGATTCTGCGCAGTTGGAAATGTCTTTTTTAAAATCTTTTTTTCTTTTAGCTTTCGACAGTCAAGATGTCTTATATGCAACTTAAACAGCAAGAGCAATTTAACAAGAAAACACTTAAATTTAAAGTTATTTTCCGAAGGAGGGTTCCAGTTTTTGTTCCACAAATTTATCGAAATTCAAACTGTGATATCTCAGCTCACATATGCGATATTGCAATTTTCAGCCTTCAACTCCCTTTTATCAGATCTTCAGTAAAAACCAAAAAATTTCGGAGATTCAAAAATTCAAATTTACGTAAGAAGGACGTCAGCAAACATGACATCATAACTGAATATTTTAAGACATGCTACCAACTAATTTGATTGGCCTGACATTTTGCATTTTCAGGCCAACCATTGTGAAAAAAGCTAAAAAAGTTATTGTAAAATAACACAACTACCCACGTATTGATGCAACATTTAGGGGGTGGTTTGGCCCCATCGTGTAAACGGTACCTTATTTCTTTGTTAGAGGACTTAAGCATTATTGAAAATTTCAGACGCAAATTACTACTGGTTAACCGGAACAGGACATCAAGATATAGTAATTTCATGGAGAGAACGCGCTGTTTGTAATAGCCAGTCCAGATTGAAATAAAGAGTTTGAGATCCATTTTGCGTCTCAGTTTTTTTATGACCGATTTTTTAGTTAGGCAAGCGAACTAGAAAAAAAAATGTTTCTTAGCAAACTCAGCTTTTCTTGTCGAATGAGTTTGTCAATCAAAGCCGCATAAGTCAGTTGGTACAGTACTTGTCCGATAAAACTGGCTATCCTTTGGCGCTGGACTTTCTCTACTTCGTCAATCGTCAACAGAGGTGTAGCGCTCGATTCGACTTGCATTTTTGGAGCAATGTTTTAAAAAATACCGTAAAATTCCGAAAATAAACCCCGGGGCTTATATTTTTCAAAGGCCCTTTTTGAGGGTCTTATTTTTTGAAGGGCTTATATTCGGAGGGGCTTATGTACGGAGGGAAATTTGCGTTTCAAAATCGATTGGGCTAGCTTGTAGTGGGAAGGAAATTTACCATTCTTGCTTTGTTTCACTTTGTATTCGAGGGCAAAATTCCAAGTACAAGCCCTCCGGGGGGCTTATCTTCGGAGGGGCGATTTAAGGGAGAGTTTTTTGCGTTACGATTTTGGGAGGCTTATACATGGAGGGGCTTATTTTCGGAATTTTACGGTATTGGTAAGACTTTTTTTCCGGGCAAATCGATTGCAAGAATGATAGCGCTTTCAAAGACTGCCCGCTTTTGTTTTGAACCCAAAATAGATACTACATGAGCCAATCAGGGTTAAAAGAGACCGGGGAAGCCTAGGCAAGCCTATTGACCACTCCAGAAATACCATAACATACCATAATGCTCTTTGTTTATCACCCCAAAATTTTGCATAAGCATTGTTTTCAGATTCTCTTGGGGCCATTTTAACTCCCAAGAGAAACTGAAGACAATGCTTATGCAACATTTTGGGGTGACAAACAAAGAGCATTATGGTATGTTATGGTATTTTCTGGAGTGGTCAATTGTATTAGAGACACGTTCATTACATGTGGAGGAACCCACTTTTTGCGAGGGAATCGACCTTTTTGCGAGGGAATCCTGCATATGTAATGAAGAGAATCCACTTTTGGCGAGGGAATCCAAAGGGAATCCACCAAACAGGAGTAAAATGCTGAAGGTATACTACTCAGGTGCACTTTTGGGAAAAAATAAGAAAGCTGATAATTATATATAATAGAAAAAAAAATTTACCTTTAAAAAGAAGGAACGGGGTGAGAAATAATCCGGCAAAAGATGTAAAGATCCACTCCCTTGTTTTCCACTCTACCTCTTCCAAGGTTTCTTGCGCCCTCTTGAGAATAACTACAGTGTAGAAAGTAGTGACGTCATTTTCTGCGTTATTATAGTTGCAGTTTGTTTTAGTTCATAATTACACCAGAAAAAAGTACAGATCAACCCAGTAAAGGGAAGAAGCTCAACTTCTTCAGTTCAAACGCAACTTTCAACCTCATGATTTCGCACTTCCATAAAGTAATTATAGCCGCACGACAATAAAACTCTTGGTGATATATTAAAACTCCCCGGGCCCTAGCTATTCAAAGGCGATAGTACTACTCAGTGATTAACGCTTTAAATTTTTCTTTCCTTTATAATTATTTACTAGATTTCATTACGCATTTTAAAACAAAAGCTGAATGCTCGAGTCATGAACGAGACGTCGAAGTTGAGGTCTATACAAACGCAGAAAAAAAGATCGAGGCAGATGTGTTACTTTATAAAAATACGTTTCGTGATTGTCAAAAAGACCTGCCATTTTCTATGGTTCAAAATTGACAAAGACTATGCCAAAACCGTCTAAGATATCTATACATATGGTCTTTATATATCTCATGCAATTCACCATATTTCAACTTATGTAGAATTACTTGAAGAACTGACATCGAAATATTTTCCTTCCAAGGTTTAATTCTCCTTATGGGTGACTTGAACGCTAGAACAGGAAAGTATTCGGGCAGTGTTTGTAACGAGGGAAATAACCTCATTACAAACGACCAATCTGAATTCTCACTCTACCCAACTCAGAGAAATAGTTTTGATAACTAGATAAACAGTCACGGTAAAAGCTAGGTTTCTTGAAATTTGTAAAAGTTCAGATCTAAGAATTCTGAACCGAAGAATAAGTGGTGATCCGCTAGGAAGAGTAACGTTTAATGGCAAAAACGGAGTAAGTGTAGTTGATTACGCAGTATGTGACCAAGATCTTTTATCGCACGTTGCAGATTTTGTAGTCAAAGACCCATTGCATTTGTGAGACCATAGTCCTTTTACTCCTTGGTTGAATATTAACAAAACGACGGGTTACAATCACACCACTACTTGAAGAAGATACTTAATCCGTACCGAAACAATTTCTGTGGGAAAACGACTCTCCTCAAAAATTTAAAGATTGCTCTGAGGTCTCCTCGTATAGAAACACTAATCAGACGCGATTATATTGCTACCGACACATTCAGTGAAAATGCTGAGCTATCCCTCGAAAAGGTTGAAAACATTTTAATCACAATTTTAAAGACTAAAGCTGAGAAAACCCATAAACGTATCAATTCATTATTAAACAAAAAATGGTTCCATAAAGAAAGTCGTTTTAAATGGCATGAATCACGAAAACTAGCAAACAAGAAACATCGAGACCCTATGAATACTACCATACGTGAGCAATATCATGATACCCTGAAGCAATGCAAGAAAATGCTTAACTCCTAAAAAAAATGACTATCACAATGCGAAGATTTCTGAGCTAGAAAAAAACTGCAGACAATTCAGATGCGAAAACTTTCTGGCAATGCCTTAAATGAATTTAATCGATGGGTGACAGGCGAAAAGAAGAGGATGCTCCATCAATTTCGGAAGAAAATTGGCTACAATATTTTCACAACCTTCATTCAAATGACCCTCTTAACCCCAGCTCAGCAAAAAACTTACAACGAGCTACGAGAAAATGTACGCCAAGGTCAACACTCTCGTTCTATAGATTTCATGATAACTGACAGCGAAATACGTAAAGCTGCGGAAAAGTAAGAGAATAATAAATCAACATTTTCGGATAAAATTAGAAATGAAATGATAAAAGCTAGTGTTGATATATTTATGTCTGCATACGAACATTATTCCCCCCCTCCCTCAGGGATTTCGCCAAAAAGGCAAAATCCCTAGGAGGTACTCTAGTAACTCGCGCGTATATTAAGAAAAGTACTTACAGCTGAAATATACAGTCATACAGTCAATATAGAAAAAAAATCTCAATTTGCTAGAACAAGGGCCGCGAGGAATCGTTAGGTAATGATGACGTTTCTATTGTTTGCGCCCGCAAGTACGAAAAGGTTAGGATAACGTAAAACACAAAAAATCCCGAAGGACCGAAGGAACAGCTTACACTAGTAATAGTTGACACTACAGCAACCACCGCTCTGTATATTGTCGGTCAATAGCATTCTTGCTCGTTGTATAGCTCTTTGAAATATACCGATTCATAAGGAAGTTTTTCACACATATTCCATACAATAGGTGAGATAAGTACAGGAAACGCAAGGTTCCATGCACAGTTTCAGGTCGATTTACACAGCTTTGATCAAAACATTCTCAGTTTCGAGAATAGTTTATTCTAAACCATAAGAAAAGATTTCATTAGAAGTTGAATTTTTCGCTTTCACTTTTTACATCCAGTTCATTTTATTTGCCGGAGAGGAAGCCTTAGAAATTAAAAGGACGTTTGATCAATTCACACTCGCGCATTCTAGTCTTATTTTAAACTTTATAGCGGAAGGACATCTGTGAGCAGGGAGTAAGGCAGCACAGAATTTGATTGTCGGCGAATTTCTGTAATCGTCCATCGTTCTGCTAGTGAGAAGCTAGCCGTTGTTCACTCGTCTTGCTTGTTTGGGGCTGAGTCTTATTCCGGTCAAAGAAAGAGAAAGAGTGTCTGGCAAGGTTTCCAATGAAAGATTTGTGAACTCGTGTCTGGCAAACTCTCCAAGGGTTTATATATAATATAGACAGTTAAACACATCTTATAACCTCTTCTGCGCTGAACGAGTGTCGTTAAAATTTTGGTCCATAACTTTCACTGAAACAACTGCTCCACAGAATGTCACAGATAACACGTAACGCAAAAGAGTGTCGAAGTATGACTGCACAATAAATGTCACAAAACTGATCTACCTAAGCGGTCCCTTGGGAATGTTCTGTCATTACGTCATCCTAACCATTTCGTACTTGCGGGCGCAAACAATAGAAAAGTCATCGCTACCTACCGATTCCTCGCGGCCCCTGTTCAAGCAAATCGAGATTTTTTCTATATTGACTGTATGACTGTATATTTGAAACTGTAAGTACTTGCCTTAATATACGCGCGAGTTACTAGAGTGCCTCCTCGGGATTTCGCCTTCTGGGCAAAATCCCTGCGGGGGCAAATAGGTAGATTTTGTGACATTAATTGTACAGTCACACTTCGATACTCTTTTGCGTTACGCGTTATCAGTGACATTCTGTGGAGTAGTTGTTATGAAAGTTATGGACCAAAAGGCACTCGTTAAGCGCAGATGAAGTTATAAGGTGCGTAGAACAGTGTATATTTTAATACTAAGTGAGTTTGCCAGACACGAGTTCACAAATATTTGATTGGAAACCTTCTGCTGAACCTTGCCAGACACTCTTTCTCTCTCTTTGAGCGGAATAAGACTCGCCCCAACACAAGCAAGACGAGTGAATGATTCAACGGCTAGGT
>CALNXK010000212.1:805000-807500 GCA_942486035.1 Porites lobata | reverse complement strand
GTCTTAGCCTTAGTGTCATAAAGGTTTGCTACACTACAATTTGGACAAATCCAAGTTGTTTTGGCGTTATTAGGCTTGCGCTTGTAATTCATGCATGACAAGTGGAAAAACTTTCCATTCATACAAGGATTGTTGTGGCATTCTATCAGTTTATCATTTGCTGTGGCCTTCTGATTGCATACACAGATAGCTGTGTCTAGTTTGACAGCTTTCTTTGTTGTGTCATCTGACGTTGATGGCCTTTGTGGCTTTTGAGGTGGTGAGCCTTTGTGGCACAAAGGGCACATCCAGTTCTTTGGCACTCCTGTGAGTTTAAGACAGGACAAGTGGTAGGATGAAATAGGGCATGCTGTATTAGAACAATGAACAACAGCCTCTCCTGTTTCATTCCTGCAAAAACATACTGCCCCAGCATCAAACTATTTGAGGGTTATGTCACGTTTCTGAGTGTACCAGCGCCCTAAAATTTCAGGCAACACACAAAATCTCCAAAAATTGGTTAGCTTAGGAAGTACAGCGTCCCAGTGATGTTGGTTAGGGGTAACTCTTTGACAAACAAACTCAATGTTTTCCTTTATGCTACAAACAACAAAGTCATTGTACTTTTTCCCAGTTGTAAAGAGTTGCTGTTGGAGTTGATAATAATATTGATGGTCTTCCTTGATTGTCATGTTTGTATTTAAACAGGATCCTTGCTTAGTGAGGTATTCTTGAAAATCTAAGTCCTTTAAACAGTAAGGACACTTAATCTCGCCACACCCCTCACCACAACAGTCACGGCTGCACAGAAAATCTGGGGTGGCATGTAGCCAAGGATACTCCTGATTTACAAACATTCCGCACTCCTTGACCTTGAATTTCACATGCCTCTCCTTCATTGCTAATTCATATGCAGCTAGAGCTTGTTTTTCATGCTTGCAGCCATGCTCTGTAGCAGCATTGCTAAATCTAAAAATGTGGGGATAGCATATCGTTTTAATAAGGGAATGGGATGGCTGAGCTGGGTTAGTTTGACAAGCCTGCTTGCTAATGGAAGCCCCGATTCTTCCTGCACGATGTCGGAAAAAGGCATTGCAACTAGATTGTTTTCTAGTATCCTCTTCAATGATTTTTACTTGTTCAGGCGTTATTTCAATATCTACTTTAGCGCAGATCTCCAGCAGTTCATTATATTGCGTGTTTAAATACTTCTTGTCAAATAGGTCTGGGACAGCTTGAACAGTTCTGCTCTTTGTAACAAAGGACTCGGAGTACGGATAAATTAAGCTAAGTGCAACCGGCTTATTCTTACATGTGTTCAACGTTTCGTAGAAGGAGTTTAACTCAGCCTCAGTTGGAGCTTGAATGTCCTTTTTCTGTTTCTCGGTAGTTTTCGAATCTCCAGGGACAAAACATGAAGCATTATCATCAAGTTTTTCTACTGTTTCGTCAAGTTTTTGCTTCAGCTTAGTGGCAGACCTGAAGTCGATGTCTTGAACTTCAGCAAATGGTATGTCTTTGTTGTAGGTTGGCAGTATCCACACACATTGTTTATCAGTGCAAGCAAGCTTTCCTCGTACTCTGTTAAAAGTTTCAATGTAAAATAGGACGCTAGTAATGTGGGAGCAGGTTTCCCCTTGCCCAGCCATACATCCGCGGCAATGTGCACCTGAAATCCTTCCGTCATTTTCGGTGATGTTCCACAGAGGAACAGTTGGGACGTTCATCTTTTGAGAGTGGCGAACCTTTCCCAAAACAACATGCTTACCGGCAATAATAAGTCCGTGGACACTTTGTACAAATCCAGAGACTAACTGGTTGTATGCTTGAAGGCTTTTAAAGGCCTTAAATTGTTCCTTAGTGTAGTGACTGGTTTCAAGAACAAGATACGAAACGAGGTCAATCGACTCGGTGGGAGGAAGACATTCGGCATCGTATTTTTGGCATGAAATTAGAAAAGGATCGACTCCAATGCACGCTATTTTCTGCATGTACCTTTTCTTAACAAGAGGATCAAGTGTATTTGCATATTCAGACAATTGGGGAGCGTCATCTTTCTCCTTAGACATCTTTTGTAATGTAAATGACCGTAGATCCCAAGAGATTTATAAACCGCGAAGGGACACCAACATGGCGGCGGGAGTTTTCGCGGGAAAATTTTGAACTTTGTGACGTCACGTGAAAACACTCTATACAGACACTGAGGGGACCGTAGAAATTGTCCAACTTAATTTAGAGAAAATTTAAGGGCTTTTTTGCAGGGAACAAAGCAAGCTGTCTGTAATGATGAGCAAGGCTGTGCTCTAAGGAACATTGAAAGGAGCCCAGTTCTCTGAACCTGTAACATCTAGGCTGCCCAGGATATGATTTGTATGAAAAGTCTGAGATTTTCTAGTCACACAAAAGCAAAACTTAGGTGCCAGGGGCCACAGGGCTCTACTACTCACAGCCTTGATCAGGTGTCTGTATGAAGCGGTTGTCTGTAAAGAGGGCTTTTGGGTTACCAGTTATTGCAGAGGTG
>CALNXK010000212.1:730000-790000 GCA_942486035.1 Porites lobata | reverse complement strand
TCCATGACATTTTTTTTAGGCACAACCTGTCTACCTTCACAGGAAGGGAGAAGGTTCTTTATTTAATATCGATTAATAAAACAACAGCAACGACAACAACATCACATTTTCTTTATGGATGTCCCGGAGCTTTTCTCTATTCCACCCCCCCTCCCCACCCAACAACTAGAAGATGTTCACGCGCCATTTGTTTTTTAAATTCTTCTTACTTGTTTTAATGACATTGATTGCATCGATTATTACCTTTTCCAAAAAAAAAAAATTTGGAAAAAAAAAATGTTACCCTCGACCCTCGACATGGTACCCTCGCCCTCGACATGGAACCCTCGACCCTCGACAAAAAGATTGACTCCCAAAAAAGTCCTTCGTCCGATTTTTTTCATGAGGAGCCGCATAAAGAGGCAGGTACAAAACTCGGACCGGATCAACTCGGACCGCCAGTCCGGGTCGGATCAACTCGGAACGACTCGGACCAACTCGGATCGAATAAAAAAATTAAAATAAAATAAAATTGGACTCGGATCAACTCGGATCATAAAAAAAAACAACTCGGATTATAAAAAGAAAAATAAAATCAGTCGGTATCACTTAACTTTCACCCGCTATTTTGTTTTTTTCTCACGAACTCGTGGTTGCGTAAAATAATTTTATTTTTATTAATTTCAATGATACACTAGTGAGCAGCACACATACACCTCCAGTGAACATTTTCAACTTGGAAAGAGGAGAAAACATGCTCGCCCGGGACAACGAAAATTTTCGTACCCTAGGCGAGAATTGAACTCACGACCCTCCGAATACTACATGTTTATCGGGCGTTCCAACCACTGAACCGGAGGGTCGTGAGTTCGATTCTTGCCTAGTGCATGGAAATTTCCTTTGTCCCGGGCGAGCATGGTTTCTCCTCCTTCCAAGTTGAAAATGTTCACTGGAAATGTATGTGTGCTGCTCACTAGTGTATCACTAAAATTAAGTTTCAGAAGTACGGCAGAAAAAAAAAAAAAAACAAACAGGAACAAACAAACAAACACTCTGCGGTAACTATCTTAATGCAATCAACAGACCAGGCTTTTGATGCTTTTCTCATAAATAATTCAGTAGTCCAATAAATAAGCAAATATATATTCTAGGCGACTGAAACTATCATTTTCTTGGAATGAAGCAAATTCATTGAGAAAGATGGTCGAGGCTTATAACATGATCCGAGAGGAACTGGCACTAGTAAGACAAAATGGCGCCTGAAAGCCACGGAGAAAAAAAGGATAATCTGACCTTTTTTACCCTCCAAATGGGTTAAACTTTCAGTTTTGCTGATTTAATTTAATTTTTTTGATTGCTCCGAGTTGATCTGAGTCCAATTTTATTTTATTTTTATTTTTTTATTCGATCCGAGTTGGTCCGAGTCGATCCGAGTTGATCCGACCCGGACTGGCGGTCCGAGTTGATCCGGTCCGACTTTTGTACCTGCCTCGCATGAAGTCCCTTTACTAATTATCTTGAGTGACGGTTGCTATGCTCAATTTCCTGTTATAATTTTACCTCCGATCTCGTGCATGTTAGCAGGGGTCAGATTAGCTGTCATCGGTAGTGATCTTCACAGAGGCGATGAAACAATTCTAAATTTCGCAACTGTCTGTTAATATGGTTAAAACAATACTAGGAGGGGTAAAAACATGTAAATAAAGTCGAGCGCGGTCTTTTCAACTATTCTCCGGGATCGGATCAGCCCGATCAAGCCATCATTGTATGGAGTATATGTGAGTTACTATTTGCCGTTTCCTGGTCGAGAATTTCTGTGTTGATTCGCGATAAAAATCGTTTCCCTTAGAAGCGATTGGTATTTGGAAGAACATTTAAACAGATCGGACAGGCTAGGAGAATTCAAGCTTCTCTTCTGAAAACCGGAGATGGCCAGCCTTCCTTCTTTACATTGGTTCAAATGCGAGGCCAATTCAGCCTTAGATCAGTAGGTTTAACTTGCGACACATTAATTCTGGTTTGTATAATGACTTGATTAATGGTAAGACTTCTTGAAGGTAAGCACAGTGTTCGATTTTTTTCCTTTAATTTATTTATTTCTGCTCCGAGTATATCCGCGCCAAAACCTCTTAAATGCCCGCCAAATTTAATGTGGCGCTCCCGATCGTACAGCTCGTGTTTAGGAAGAAACAGGCCCAGCACAACTTCCACTGGAGGCAATTTTGTCTACAAAAAGTACCCTAATGAAGAAGTCGAAAAGCTCTATTAATTTCGTGCGACATTTTCTTGATAAACAAAGGAATGTGTTGAAAATTATAGACGTCCGTGTTTTATAATACACATGCACACGTAGCGGCCAAATTGCTATTAATATCTCTGATCTTTTTTCAACTGTTTTGCTTGTTGCCGATGTTTAAATGCTTCATCGTGATCCATTGCGATTTATAGTTGTCACCTCATGCTCAGATCTTTGTTTCAATTAATGAGAAAATTATCTTACAGTTAAAACACTCTTTGCACAACAATAAAGCCAGTAATTATTGGGTAATATTGCGTTGTTGCATGCGTTCTCAACACAGCCGGACGGAGCTCTGCCTATGAAAATAATCGTTTTCCTAGTATCGAATAGGCGAAAATGACTCCCACTGGTAGCAAATTGTGCTACAAAGCCATAAATAAGGGCTATTCCATGTATAAACCTCATAAAACCTTTTTACTTTGATCAAAAATGAAATAAACAGTGAATAAAACGCGTTGAAATTATCAGACGCTCGTGTTACCCATACCCCTACCGACCTACCTAATGTACTTCCCAGAGAGGGGGTTGAGTGTTAAGTTTGCTCGTTATTTGTAAGTCCCTAAATCTAAGTAGCTTTCTCTTTCTTTTAAAAATTTTTACGGAGGAATCGAAATAAGTTTTGGTTGATTGGTTGTGTCCATCGCGGTTCACCCGTATTTGTTTTTTTAATAAAATACGATTGCGCGAACGGTCTCTATTATTTTTCACGAGCAGAAGGCTTTGATATAATTCACCGAAAACAAATTCATGAACATGGTTCAGGGTATTCTGTACGTGCATTTATGTTGGGTGTGTCGCCTGATTAAAAGCGAGCGATCGGGTGAGTCGCCTTCGCTTAGTGCAAGAAGACTTTGTAAAACGTGTATATTAAATGAATCTTTCTGTAAAAAAACGAGGCCTTAGGAAAGTTTATAAGGTAAAATAGTCTTGGAAAACGGTTTGCAAAATATATTTTTCTTTTGTTTGGGACCTGCTAAGATTGTATTTCAACTAGACGCTTAGAATTCGTAATCGAACTTATTCTTTGGGTGATTCAAAACAAAGCTAAACAACGACTAAAGTTCCGTCTGCACGTGCTCTTCTGGGTGAGTCGCCTGAAAAAGCAAGCGATCGGGTGTATCGCCTTCGCTTAGTGCAAGGGAACATGGTTGGTTACTGCTCGTGAAAAATAATAGCGACCGTTCGTTCAATGGTATTTTATTAAAGAAACAAATAGGCCGGGGGAACCGCGATGGACGCAACCAATCAACCAAGATTCATTTTGATTCCCCCGTAAAACATTTTTAAAAGAAAAAGAAAGCTACTTAGATTTAGAAATAGAAATTTCGGGGACGCAGAATTTAAAGCGGGACTATTGCCTTTTTTGAGAAAAGGCCGGTGAAGTCTCCTATTTAAATTCTGCTCCCCAGAGAAAGCTACTGTAAAAACTATTTGAATTTATAGTTAATGTAAATTCTATTAAATTTAAATCGCTGCACTTCGTTCATCTTCGGTAAATAAATGCATATTAATTCTGAGGTATCCCCCATTTGACAATTTGTGCAAAACTCCTCTACACCGCCACAGGTTTTCCAACTGATGCACTGTTTTGGAGCGATTTTCATTCTATCAGGTTCTTTTTTTTAGTTGTGTTCGTCTCATCAGCTTTTTAGTAGTGTCTGCTAAAATGAGCGGTTGAAAGATATGTCGGAAAAAGCTTCACAGGAGGCCAGGAAAGGAGATTCGCATTTCAGCTCAAGTATGGTTTCAAGCTGTCAACGGTCTATGCGTGGCTGAATTTAAACAATGGCCTTCTGGTCAGATGGGGGACAAATTTTCCCCCATATTTCGGTCGCTAAGGCTTGCGGCTCGCCATGTATGCGCTTTTGATCACCTAGCATGTTAAAAAGCGCACTATAAATGAATAAATTATTATTATTATTATTATTATGGAGCGCGGGACCTGTCGCGAATTGGTCGCTCGCTTGGCCGCTTCGCGGCCTAAGAAGCTTGCTCCGCTCGCTAAGAAACTCGTCAAACTCAATTTCGCGGTAGTTTCAATGGGTTTTTCAGAAGCTTTGTCATCTTTTAGCCATTTTTCTTGATTGTAGTCTTGATTGTAGTCTCTCAAATTGCGTGATTGGCTTGGTTCAACAGCAGCATGCGTATCAAGTATGACAGGACTTGTCAACGATCAATTAAAAAAAATTAGCATAGAAAAAACTTTTGCGCTCCATAATTCTACACAGAAAAAACATTGTCTCCTGGACTTTTTACTTCGGCGGAGCGCGAAGTAAAGGTTTCGCGACGCTCAGGAATGTATCAAAGTTACAATTTTTTGACAAGATTGGGCATGCAAAGTCTGTAGTTTTTCGGTTTTATTCGGCTACTTGACGAAGTGAGAGCCGAATTAATTCGAGATATCTCGATATCACTTCGATTTCTTTGATTTATTCTTTAACTTTTTCGAGGAAGAAAGAATTCTTATTTTGGCTTTCCCGGAGTTTGAACCGACTCACCTGTGTGAGCCGTCAGATCAGAGGAGACTCTAAGTTGAGGGATTAGCCGATTGCGCTACTGCGACCCAAGGTAGTTCGAGATGTGAAAAATAGTTATGAAATGATGCACTAGTTTCGGGACAAGATTGGGCGTGCAAGTTCGTGACTTTTCGGCTTGTTTCAACTATTTCACGAAATGAGACCGGACTACTTCGTGATATCTTGAGATCACTTCGAGTTTAGTCTTTAATTACTCGAGGAATAAATAGAGGATATTTCGTGGCCGCGCAGAGACACGAAATTTCTCTTCGAGTGTTGAAAACATTTCACGAGTGAGCCCTCCTTTCGAACTGTTTTATGATGAATTTAAAGTTACAAAATGCTGCAAAAAGACATTTTGTCTTTGTTGAGTGTTACGTGGTAAAATTGCTTTCATGCGTTGCGTGACTTTCTCGAACGTTCTCAGTAATTAATTAGGGCATGTTTACATTTCAGCATGAGTCAGCAGATTTGCATCAGTTACAGAAATCATAAAATATGTCGAAAAGCTACTACTATTCGCCTGCTGTTTAGTATTTTCTCGAACCTTATGTCAAACGGTATACAAGTTCCAAGCGAGTTCTTTTGAAGAACTAAGTTTTTTCCCACGAGCTGGACTGCTGTGTTTAGTCAAGTGTGACGAAGGTCGATTTTCAGGTATTGTGTTTACAAGTTCGCGGAAGCCGTAAGATATCTGAGAGAGTTTGTTATTATTGGTAGAGGCTGTTTAGTTTTACTCAAAGTTCAAGTCAAGTTTGTGTTGGTGGATGCTGTGTTTTAAAGCTCTGTAAAGGCTATGTTCCTTTGGTGTTAAACTTCCTTGTGTTAATCCGACATCCCTGCGTGCTGATAGTCAGTGAATAATTATCCTCAAAACATTCGAACTCGTAACATTGAGTTTTAGCCAATTCCATGCTCAACGTAATTGACTCCTTACCCATGCCTTAAATATCTTTAATCAGTACATGAGACTGCTATGCTGTTTTTGAAGCCTGATGTGACTAAGAAAAATAGAGAATTGTTTTTTTAGAAGGATTTGTATAGAGTCATCAGGGCATAACTGGGCTAATATCTCGGAGACAATTTGTCCCGAAATGCTAATTTTTGGCAAGTAGGCCTCTTGGATGTTGCTCTTTTCAGAATATCCTGACAAATCCTATAATTTCACAAATTAACACCTTACTCTTACCATATTTAATTTCTTACTATTCCTCCGCATTTACAATTAATTAGTTCCACAACCACGACGCCGAAGTGTACGCTCCGTAGCGTCTTGTTTTTTAAAAGAAAGCTCTTGATGAACTTTCATCAAGAGCTATAAGAAATGCATTTTATTTTAAACGCGTGGCCAAGAAAATGGCCTTTTCTTTTAACTATACCTGTCTTAAATACGAACCACTAATTATCACTCTTTTGTTAGCTTTCTTGAGCAAGATCTAAAGAACATCTGTTTTTACCTTGCTGGTGATATTACGGCAAGTAAGCATGTCTGAAAATGAATTATTTTGATTGGTTGACACGGATAATTCTTAGATTGTTTTTG
The DNA here is from genome assembly GCA_942486035.1 of Porites lobata. Taxonomy (NCBI): domain Eukaryota; kingdom Metazoa; phylum Cnidaria; class Anthozoa; order Scleractinia; family Poritidae; genus Porites; species Porites lobata. Next base: position 783,663 of record CALNXK010000212.1, on the reverse strand, counting down.
TCTTCTCCATCTTGTTTTTACCTTGTGTTACATATATATTATATATTGTGTTTCTGCCTCGCTGTGCAGCCACGCACGTTGCACGCACGCTGTGAATTTCGACAAAATTATTTGGCTGATTTAGCAACAGGACAAGAATGACAGTTGAGGACGGGAAAGCGCGCGGAAAGGACTAAGCACGACTTCCGGTGCCATATTTGCCACTCTGCCATTGGTGAAGGAAGTTGTTTAATTTGCGCGCTCCTTCGTCAACTGAAATGCCCGTTCTATTGCAATTCGCTCCGCAAACGGCACGGCCGCTCGCTTCGCGAGGAATAAAGGACCCCCAGCTTACAGCTCTTGGAATAACTTTGCTTGAGTCACGAATCTTAAAAAAGTTAACATTTGACGTGTTTCATAGCAAAAGTGAGTGGTATACAGTCACATCGTTTTCCGCCCGTACTGACGTCACAAAATGTGTTTCTTGAAATGGGGACAAGAAAACATCAAAGAAAATGAAACTGTACAATGTGAAAAGGCTCCAAAGATCTTTCTAAACATGATTGCGGCTTTCAAGGTGGCATTCATTCTGCACTTAATCAGTTATATCTATATTTGTTAAGTCATTAGTGACCTGTCTTACTTTATTGGTGGTTTCCAATAAGACATGCACATCAGAAAAAGCACTGAAAATACGGCGTATACAGTTTCACTAAGAATTGGTCATTTTCAGTATGAAACATTTTAACCCTTGCAAGGCAAAAGGGAATCATGTGACTAAGACTGACTGACTTTAAAAAATCATCAAATGGATGTAAGTGCGGAGAGCGGCAAAACTTACACGCACTTTAGTGGTCGCCGATTATGGAGCTGCTACAGGCGTTATTTACATCAGAAGCTCCTCTAACTTTTGAACATCTTCCTCTAGCTCAGGTGGACACGGACCTAACCTGTTCAGAGACCATCTATTTTTTCTTCAAAGTCCGTCGAGCGCGCTTGATAAAAAATAAAAACCGCGGGGGATTTATTGACTTCGGTTAACAAGTTTCTGACCTCAATTACTCGATCGCAATAGAGATGGGTAACATAACAACTAATTATTGAATTTCCCTTTATTTACTGAAAATGTCCTGCAGAAACGAAGGAAAAGGCATTTCCGAGACCCTTAATTTATAAATTTTACCGGAGCAGCACAGTGCCCCTATAGTTTGGGGCACCTCCGGCGCTCCAACTTTTCTTCCCTTGCGTACACCTTTAAAATCTTACGCTACACCCATAAACGCATACTGACATACCCAAACGCATCTAATTTTGTAGTAAGTATACATAGACATTTCTTTTTTGTATAAGGATACTTCCGTTTAGTTTAGGATAGTCACCTTGCTTAGTGGGAAACAGCTATTAATGCTGACACTTAAATGAAGTTATCTATCTATTAAATCAGACAAGGACAAGAACAACTTTTCAGATTATAGCACCCTTATATCTCGTCTGAGATAACTTAAAAGTCGATTTATAACTCGACTATTGCGACATCTATCTCGACTTACTGATCAATGTTCTTTTAGGGGCTCTACTGACAAAAAGCTGGTTCGCAATGACTTAATCAAAATTACAAATTTTCGGCTCCATAAGGATTTACGTTTTGTCAATGATGTGCTCTTGCTGACGCGACATTAACATGGCAGCTAAGAGATTGAGATTATAAGAAAAGCTGTTAATTTTGATTATGATGAGCTCTCTATAGGACTAGACTACTTGCTCTCATGGCAAAACGCCATGACAGATGCTCCTGTTTGTCAGGTCGTCATGTTTGTGCCTTCAGAGGGACATTGCTATAGCGCTTCAATACAAAGCTCTATACATTTGTGTAAAACACTTGTACAAAAATCTCACGCGGTAGTAGCCTGCAAACGAAGACCCGGTCGCCGCTTCCTTCGCGAAAAGGAGAGAAGCGACGAGGGGAAATACGTCTTCGCTCTAGGTAAAACTGCAGGGTTTGCATGTTTGTTTTCTTTCATCCCTTAGATTCTTGACTTTATTTACCGAATGGTTTTATTGTTTTGTTTTGATGGCGTGACTTTGAAAACCAGCAATAGACCCTAGAAAAGATACAACGTCAGAACTCCTAAACAACCGGATGCAGCTATCTGTATAATGGTTCTTCAAAGAAGGAATATTAGAAGGCGCGGGAGCTCAGCTGTTTTTTGGTAAACCTGGAGGAATAACTCACGTTCGATATATTAAAAGTATAACATGACTCCCAGCGTTTCTGGTCATTTTTCTATGTATCTGGTTTGGTTTTCTTTGTGCTTAAGTCTCTTCTGGGAATTGCGAAACAATGGAGTCGTGAAAAATTGCAATTTTGACCCTGAAGCCTCGGAGTCATGTTAGAATTTTAACAGTGGGCTATTGGCGAGAGATTTCACACATTTAGCAAAAAGAAAAGACCGAACTACTGCCTAAAAAACAAAGCAAGAACAGTAAAAATAACAATCAAGGGGTTGATAAAATTGCTATTTGAAGAATATCTGCTAGACTAAGCATTCCCTTGTATCCCGAATTTACCGAGGAACAGGAAGATAAGAGTATTTTACATCGGAAGCATGTTTTAAGTAGGAAATAAGTAGGAAATAATTGTATTTTGAATGAATATAAAACAGTTTCTGGATTTGGCTTTAGTACGATATCAAGAATTATGCAGATTTCGGAGGATATTATCCTGATCACACCCAGCCTAATCCAATAATTGCCTTACAATTACTGACCTTCAAGTTCAGCAAGCTTCCCCTCCAAGTCGATCAGTTTTAAATCCATTTGATTGTTTTCTTCCACAGAGAACTGTTGGCCATTCCTTCCATCGCAAGCCTGGAAGCAAATTACACGTAAACGATTCAGTGATAAGCTTTCACCTTTCCAGTTCAGTAGGAGCACCAGCCTGCTTAAGCGGGAGATCGTGTTCTCAAATCTCCAGCTAATCTCAATTCTGATGATCGTGTAATTGAGCGGTGATGTTTGGCTGCTAGCAATGTACCCCTTCATTTGTCTGTGGCAATTAAAAGGGGTCGTAAAGGAACCCACACATAAGTTTGAAAAATGGACGGTATAAGGAATCTTTGAGTGTGGTCTACCTTTCGTAAAGGGGTCATATGGGAGTTAAAACTGGCACAATCTGAGAAATTACCCTGTTTTACGAATCTAATAAACTAAGCATAAAGCTACAGGTGGAGCAAGTGGATACGGTTACCCTTATCAAGCAGGTATACCATGCTTCGAGCAATTCGAGGAGTGTGCGGGTCGTTATATATCTAGGGAGGTTATAAACTTGCACTTGTATCATCATCATCATCATCATCATCATCATCATCGTTATATAATCCTTCGGTCGCGTCCAAAGGAAAATAAGAAATAGGTTTGAATAACGATAGACTTTACAAAAGAAACAATTGATTTTCAACAAGTGATATTTTTGCTACAGTCGAAAACGTGGTATAATATTGATTCAGACTCTCATACAGATCATTACAAATTTTAATATTTGTGTGCACTAGAAAGAAGTGCGCTAGGTAGTTACATTTTCAATTTGTTCTGTTCTGGCTAATAAACAAGTCACCTTCATTTAGCCCCTGAGGCTTAATGCATTTTAACCTAAAGGCCCACTGGCCTTTTTGTGACATAGAGTTAGTTTTCCGAAAGTAAGTAAGTAACAATAGAATATACTTCGGAGCAAATCAGCATACAAAGATAACCAATTTTCGGAAACTTTCGTCGCGTCGATGAATTGTCGATAGGCTCGCTAAATCAACACAATCCAAGCATTTGGACTGAGCATAATCCTCGTCGAATGAAACTGAAGACAGGCAGTGAAAACACCCTATGAACTTAACATCCAATTGTAAATCTTTTGTTACTACCGCTGCGCACGTATTTCGTGCCTGCAGTGTAACCACGTGTTTTTGAAACCTGACTCTTTGTAAGTTTGCCATTTTGAAAGTGTGCTCATGGAACTCAAAACAGTCGGTAAGTTTTCTGACTTGTATTTCGGCCTTTTCCTTACGAACTTTTAAACACTGAACTCATTATAAGCTTGTATTTTGATTTTAGAAAACCTAACTCGTCGTGCGTAGGATATTTGACCTTATTTGGACCCACTTCATCTTGAATTAGTATGAAGTTGACTTGGATCAGATCTATTTGTCTTTGGAAACCTGGAATGTTTATGGAATAAAGACAGTTTAACATACGCGGAGTTTGAGCTTTCGACTTTGGACCACAACAGTTTTCGAATTTGGAACCGTAATGCTCGTGAAATGAAACTAAAGATCAGCAGTGAAAACACTCCACGAACTTAACATCAGTCGGGCTTGCTTTAGCAGAGAGAGGCTCTAAAAATGCAGGCGTTCCTTTTTTTTTCCTTGTGTGTGGGCACCAATTAGGAGGCCATGCTCCAAGGTCTGTTGTATAAGGTTCTGTTAAACACATTTTTCCTGTGCTGAATAAAAACTATACCGAGCCGTACCTTGGTCCGCTACATGGAAGCTATATATATTTAGTATAATTACATTGATGATTATCGAAAATAGAGCGCTATGATTGGCTAGGAGCTTCGCTTTATCCCGCTATAATCACCGCGCGGAGATTATAACATTGAAGGCTAGCAGTTTTCAAAATGGCAGCTAGATTTTTTGATGTTTCGGAGCCGGAAATTGATCAATAATTTTATTTTCTCGAATAATCATCAATGCAATCATCGACTTCGTCTTGGTGACTATTCGCCGATATTCACGTCGCCTTCGGCGACTAATTGTTAATTAGTATATACTAAAACAGTGGATGGTGTTTTTCGCGCGCTCTGATTGGCTACTTAATCAGTGAATATCCTGCACTATTTACTGATTCACCTCCAGTTCCTCCGAGCGAGCGACGCCAAACTCACGTAAGTTGCGAGCAAAAGGGCTTCACAGTTTGCTGCTGTAACAAACAAAGAAATTTCACAACTAATCAAGCAAGCTATTCCCGAAATACACGAGGAAGGTGACGAAGTTCGGTTTGGAAGTATTAACAGGTAAGGCTTTGTCTTTTTGACTTGAATTTGTTGCTAAAATCGGTGAAAAAGTTCTTTGTTTGCAAATGCAAATTACGCTTAAGTCTTGCGTTACTTTATTTAGTTGACTTGTTCATAAATAAACTTAAAACGAAATTTAATAATCTTTTTTTTTACAGAATGATTCTAAATACATAAAGAATTCACAACTCCTTTTGCAGAAATTTCCCCGTAAGGGTTGTCGACAAGAAAAAGCGACGACCGCGGCCGTTGGGTCATTGCGCGCCAAAATTGTAATCGTTGGCAACAGTAAATGAGTTAAAAATCATCATTTTTGTGCTCAATGATCGCACTGTTTTAGTATATACTAAAACAATTATTCACCTCAGTGTCGGTGGCTAGTGGTGGAAAGTTGCCTCGCCGCTTCGCGGACTCGATAAATACTTACCACTAGCCACCTCCACTTTGGTGAATAATTGTTATCTAAGCAGATAAAAATCATCGTTCAATTTTTTGAGTGTAAAATACCTAAAAAGAGTTCTCCTTACTAGAGCAATATCAACATGCAAAAGGTCTTCAAAGGTTTCACACCGGTGTGAAGCAAATTCAGTCTCTCCATGCAATTTTTACGTTTTGAGTATTTACATTATGGCATATAACTTTCGTTTTGTATTCCAAACGAAGAAGTAGCATAACAGCGCCTTTGACAACAAAACTTATCTCCAAGCAAGCGAGACTCACGCTACTAAGAGCTTTCTTGTTATTGTAAATCTTCACTTCGCCGTCGACTGGATCGAAGGTCATCTCAATCAACACAATCCAAATATTTGGGCTGACCATCATCCTCGTCAAATGAAACTGATTGAAGACTAGCAGTGAAAACACGGCTTGAACTAGACATCTAATTGTAAATCTTCACTTGTTATGTGGATCATTCTTATCTTTGATTCTTCTTCAATGAGATATTCTTCAGCGTAGTCAGTCTCAATCACTATAGTTTGTCCGCGACCAGGTAACTGTAGTGTTCATTTGATTCTTGTAGTTATAAAGCCATCCCAATACTTCACCGCCTTCTGTGATTTCTAACCCACGTTATGAGTTTAGCGTCTACAGCTCAGTTTGTTTGCCATAAATCGATCACTTTATCGTAGGCATTTTGAGTTCTTTTTTTCATAATGAGTTTGAACCACTCTTTCAAGGAAGCCAAGTTTCCCTTCGGGGAGCGAATAATTTTTTTCGAGAGAGCCAAAATTTCTTTCGGGGAGCTAGATTTCTTTCAAGGACGCCAAAATTTGCTTCGGGCGCATATAATCTATTTCTAAAGAGCCAAAATTCCCTTTCGGGAAGCGAATAGTAAACGGCCTCTGGGAGGCGTATAAACCCAACAATGGGTCAAAAATCAACTGTCGTAGGAGACAAAACCTTGGGTAAATGCATTTAAGACAGCTTTGCGCGGTTCTGAATGCAACGATATCATTTATGCTGATTGTAAAACATGTTTAAATCTAGTAGACTCGAACAGTAAGTAATCGAGGGCCGTCCAGAGTACCATCAAAAAAAGTTATACAGTCACTGAAATTTAGAAAACTAAGAGAGAAGGAAGCATAAGAATTGAAAATGCTTCAAAAGGCAGTTCCTTTTTCATCTGTTTTACATAGTATTGCTGCAAATTACAAACTCTGGAAAACAAGATTCACCTAGAGAGAAGAAAGTTTGTATAACTATTTTCAGTCAACAAAAAAGTCAAAAATGATTTATAATTAATCTGAACGAAGCCGTTGTTATTTTTATAGCTTAGTGTCCTGCTTAGTTTTGCTACGTTTCTGTGCGAGATCGTAGATTGCAACCTTTCAGTGTGGTAGTCATGCCTCAGCAAAAGATAAGACTTGTTAGTGCATTCCCTTTGCGTTCGCTTTTAATATATAGATTCAGCCAGGACTAACAGCGAAGCTCTCGATAATATGTATAGTTTGTTCAAACAAAATATAAAATCGTGTAATGCTAAGCGGCGAAGGTAACGCCGAGAACGGTGAAAAACAACATCACTACAATAGGTCTAATTAGCAAAAAAACAAATTTGCACCTGCAGCACACTTTTTTTGTACATTCCAGAAACTTCTTAGTTACACGTTTTATGGAGGAAATGTCGTACGAGTTCTCGTTCACTTTTTTTTTCACTGCCGCTCATTTTCACCTTGCGTTGGTGGCCGCTAGCATTTCCCATTTTGTCACCGCCGCTACGAAATTTTCCCGTTGTTCTTCCAACAAAAAAATGTCTCCTCTGTTTTTTATCTCTCGCTCTAGACCTTTGTCGCCCTTTTTCTCGTTGAGCTTCGCTGGCCTTCCGCCTACTTTCTCTTTTTCTTTGTCTTCCTCCTGCTCTATATTCCAAATTTGCGGACATAACAATTAATCTAAGCTAAATACTTCAGACAACACGGATACAAAAACAATTTCCGCTTTCCGTTTTCGTCTTTATTGACTCTTTAGTTGTCTCTGCTTTACAAGACGCCGGTGGATATCCGATTTGCCCCCCAAATAACCTCGAAGTTGCATTTGGGTTGCCATACCTGTTGATTGAGTTATTTTACATTGGTATGCCTGTGGTGCGGACAAACGGTCGCTCGGTGTACGGTCACGTGATTACCAAATTTTCTCGGATGGTGCTCCGCTATTAACATGCATAAGGGTCGAGTCAATGACGTCACTCATTGTTATAACCTAGGGAAAAAGTGGCTTCCTCCATACTTATTTGGTATAGGTTTAGTAACGAGCGTCGATCTTATACAGTAGGAACAATAGGCTTGCCTGGGCCTGCCCGGTAAGTAACTTGAGTCCGGTATGAACACGTGTTTAAAAAAAATAGTAATAAGAGAAGCGATCACCTAGCAACGCGAGAAACGGCTTATGTCTTCTATTTAGTGCTAAAAATCGGGTATAAAACAAAACACCACACATACAGTCAGTGCACTGCTGAAAACTCTTTATTTCAATTTGGACTAAGTATTATAAAACCGTTTTCTCCGTTCTATCTCGGGGAGATGAAAAAACTACTGAAGTGTTAAAGTTTCACGCGCCGTTAGTCTGTTAATCATGCGAGTTAACAAGCCGACATTAGTGCATACAAACTGGTTCAGCTCTAGAGTAAAAACCCCAAGGGAGAACCTTCACTTATTATTATAAAAATAAAAACGCAATTAATAGCTTAAGAAGAATTTATTAAATTAATTAGATTAAAGATTATATTAAAATAGACAAGAATGCAAGCTATCTTTTTTTACACTGCGCACAATGTGTTACTTAGCCCTCCCCCTTTTCACTTTTATTTTCCTCCTCCTCCACAATTTTATTATTTTCCCTCCTTATTTGTTTTATTCCCTCCTCCTCCTAGTCTGCTACACAGCCGTTTTTAGTGTCGTCACGCAACTTTCCTCCCCACAAACGCCTGCTGAGAATCGAACCACATTCCTTTCCCGCGATTAAACAATTATAATTCAGCTCCCATTTTCTGGAACGGTGTTCACGCCACGTTTGCGGTACAGTGACTCGTCCAATAACAGCTTTGCTTTTATCGGTGCCATACGTGTGAATGACAGAAGTCGCGTGAAAACAAGCAATCTACTAGAGTAGTGTTTGGCTGTCGTAGTTGGGTCCTATTCAAAATTTATGGGATAAGTAGCAACAGCAAGCAAGTCGAGCAAATGTGATGCACAACATGGATGTGCTTACGAAGTTGCCGGGCTTTTTAACAGTACCCTTTGGAGTTTAGTCTTCACATCATACATATCAGTACATATGCACGTTAAATGAAGAACCAACTGATCCTGGATTTTTTTTTCACTTGAAACTTTCTTAACCGCTTAAAACATACTTTTCTGCAAATTAACCTTTTCGTTGCTTGCAGACATAGAGCCAATCCAAATTCCGCGACAATTGATTGATTGATTTGTCAAAGATTGAGAAGCGTGTTCCCTTCCTAGCGCCTGCGGCTCACGTATTGTCAAGTTTCTTATACACGATTGGTTTGTTCGTTAGACCACAAACACAAAGGGAAAGGAATGTAGTTCGGTTCTCAGCAGCTGTTTGTGGGGAGGAGTGTTGCGTGACGACACTAAAAACGGCTGTGTAGCAGACTATCTTCCTCCACAATTTTATTATTTTCCCTCCTCATTCTTGAATTCCCTCCTTCCACAATTTTAATCTTTTTCTACATCCTCCTCATTCTTGAATTTCCTCCTCCTCCTCTACCTCCGTATTTTTATATACGTTTTTCCATCCACAAATACATCGACCCCACATCGACCCTAAATCGACCCTACATCAACCCTACATTCACCCCACATCGACCCTAGACTCAACTTTTCTTTTTCAACACAGCTTCGTAAATATTGAAACTATATAACACCATCTCCACATTTCTATTGTTTCCCTCCGCCACCACCACCACACCACATTTCTATTATTTCCCTCCACCACCATAATTCCATTGCATTCAAATCTCGCCTGCTTGGAGATTAGATGGAAAATGTGGAGGTGATTAATTCTACAAGAAACATGATAATAAATAATTGCTGGTTTTCAGTGTCACGCCATTCAAAATAGATCAAAATCAAAATCAAAACCATTTGACAGATAAAGTCCAGAATCTGGGAAATGAAAGGAGGTAAATATACAAAGACCCTCGCCAAGATTTGGGTCGAAGGAATAATTCGTATAAGAGATATCCGAGGAAATGTTTTACCCAAATTTATAGAGCTTTGTATGGAGACGCCATGCTGGAGCTCATCCGGATGAGCTCCAACATGGCGGACGGAAACCAACAAAAGCATCTGTTACCGAGTTTTGCTACAAAAGCGTGAATTTACTCCTAGAGGAACTCCTAAACATTAAAGTAATACTTTTTCTAATACTTGAACTGTTTTGATAACAAAATTCCTCGAGAAAAAGTCACTTTTTTAACCTAAATGACAGCTCTGGGCCGTCATGTAAATGCGGCGTCACGCAAAAGCTTAGAAATTCAAGCGTACTCTATTACACAACCAAGAACCCTTTTGAAGCGGAAATTTGTTCGGAAATTGGTTTTTAGCTGCTCTAATACACCATGAAAGTAAAATCTCGGTATTTCTCAAATGATTAAGAATTTTGCAAAAAAAAATTACACAGACCTATCAAGCGAGAGCTGAGCTTTCAGAAAATTGATATGCGAGGCGTTAATTTTTACACCTAAGATGTTATTTCCGATTAATATCGCAGGCTCAAAAATTCAATAATTCCGTATTTCTGGCTTTCTCTCGACAGCTAGGAATAACAAGAAAATCGGAACTGACTTATACTTAGTTTGTTTATTTACCTTTAAATTCCCGGCAGTAGCCAGTAAATTTTTCCTGAGATATAGAGGTTCAATTTTTTTGTAATGCCCTGTAACTTCAGGCCGCCGTAAAAATTTCAAAATATCTCGGAAACTGCCGGGAATTCAATACATTTTTCCTTTACATCATGTGAATAAACCTGGCAAGCTTCAGCGCGGTATTATAAATCCTCATCTTTTCATTTCCTCGAGATAGTCAAAACTGAAATAAGGGGTTTTCAGCTGCACTTTTGTATTTGTGTGTGTGTGTTCTGTTTTTATACCCGATTTTTAGCGCCAAATAGAAGACAAGCCGTTTCTCGCGTTGCTAGGTGATCGCTTCTCTTATTCCTATATTTTTTTAAATAGACGTGATCAAACCGGACTCAAGTTACTTAGCGAGCAAGCCTAGGCAAGCCTATTGTATAAGAGAGAAAATCGTTAGAAAAGCTTTTCCGAATTAGTATGGAGGAAGACCCTCATTAGTATGGAGAAACCCACCTTTTCTCTGGTTATAACAATGGGTGACGGCATTGACTCGACCCTTATGCATATTAATAAATGCTAAATGCCGCGTCACGCAAAAGCTTGGAAATTCAAGCGTCCTCTATCGCAAAGCATCAAAGTAGAAACTCAGAAGAATAGATAGTTTCTTAGTCTGAATTTTGTTGACGTCATGTCATGTGTCATGTGAAAACCGAGAATTGCCCGAAAAAGTCAGTTGAAACAATTCTGTGCATCAGTGATTTTACAGGATAAACATGAATCAGGAACCATAATAGGGGTAGGAGACCGTAACTGTATACCTTTTTCAGTAATGGGGTTGGTTACACCGAAATAGTCAAATGTGCTATTTTTAGAACAATTTGTGTCATCTGGTGTGACACGCGCGCGCATTTTGTGCGAGGTCGCAGCACAGGCGGCCCAGACGTAGTATGTGACACTGATGAATATATTAATATTCATATGGACAAAATAGGATGAGTCGTCGAAACTCCAATGAAAAAGTCAAAATATAACAAAGCAAAGCTAAGATACCTTTAACTGAACCTATCCTTGTCTTTCCTGGCCGGTTAAAGTGCCATTTTGTTGAGTTTTGCAATTGTAGGTGCTATCCACTAAAGAAGAATTAAAGGCTGGCTACAAAACAAAGGGACAATCTCCACGCGCCTTGACGCGAAGCGCTATAAATTCAAGAATAATCGACGAATCCGCTCCAAATTGCCATCGGCTAATCTGTAGGTAACGTGTGCTCCTGCTTCTTGCTCGCTGGCTCCACAAAATCCATCGCAACTGCACAATAATCGCTCGCTAATGAAGAAACATTGTTGACCTTTACGCTTCGATATGACCGCAAACTACCAGGTTTAATGCGCGACGTGAATATTCAAGCTTAGCGACCGCGTCCGCGCCACAATCCAGCACTTGCTATGGGAGGGATGGTACTATTGCTTCTAGGTCAATCAATCGGGAAAATAATATTGAAGCCCTTGTAATTTTCAAAAAGGTCCAATTTGCCCTAGGATATGCGAACAGATACGAATTTTATAGCGGAGCTAAAAGAAACGAGCGGCAGTGAACAAGAACATGTACCACATTTCCTCCATAAAAATGTGAACAGGAAGTTTCTGGACGTTTCACGTTGTACTCATTCAAATCAAAGACAAGGAAATGTACAAAAAAGTGTGCTGCAATTAGACCCATTGTTGTTTTTCACAATTCTAGGCATCCAACGACTGTTTTCTGCAAAACATCTGTTCGGAGAAGCAAATTTTGCCTAGAATTTTCTTTCACGTGGCAAAAAATTTCTAGATGACCATTCCATCCATGTACAATTTTCGAAGCTAATCTAATCATGCTAATAAATTCCCTACGATTTTCTGAAATTTAATTGTTCACATTTCACTCTCCGGGTTAGGCTATTTTTCGTAGATAAAAAGGAATCCTAAAATTTTCGGATTCAAAAATGTGATGAAAGAAGGAATCTGAACAATTATCTCCTTCGTAATACGTTAAATTGCATCTAAAATTTTCGGGAAAATAATTCTGCATTCCTCGTAATTTCGAAAAGACTCAAGTTCCCCTAGAATGGCCAACACTGACATACCAATTTATAGCGCCGCTTAGAATGCATTTCTATAGAGCTAAAAGTACGTTATGAATAGCCAAAAAAGGTGTTTTCAATGTATTTGAGGAAACCGTCGTTGGGTGCCCTTGTCTCGTTGCCTTCTCCGCTTAGCATTAATCGATTTTATATTTAGTATGAGCAAACTATAAATATTATCGAGAGCTTCGCTTTTAGCTCTCCTGACTAAATCTGTGTATTACCACCGCTTAGAATGCAGTTTTAGAGATCTAAAGTGTTAGAAAGATTCAAACCCATCGGCACTCTTTGGACATTTATTCTTTAACATACGCTGTGTCACAGTTCGCAAGGACGAGCGCGAGGAAAGAACTGAACAGTACTAATATATCAAAAACCACATGTCAAAAATTAGCCAATAAGAAACGTTTATTGAACAGAATAAATTATCATAATTCTAACACTCCCTCTTGATGATTATGCTGTTCAGCAAAAATAATACTTTGTCTAGAATCACGGAGCTAAATAATCATCCTCACACAACATCATGCACGCCTAATAAATCTCTCAGTTTCTCAAAAGTAGGTTTTGGTAGTCCCTTTGTCATAATGTCTGCTACCATGTCCTCAGTACGACAATAAATCACTCTAATTTCATTAGAAACAACTCTTTCTCGAACAAAATGATGACAAATGTCAATGTGCTTAGTTCAGCTATGGTATTTAGCATTCTTTGCCAGCTCAATGGCTCCTTGGTTGTCTTCATAGATGGTAGTCGGGGCATCTGTCTGTTTTCCAAAGTCTTTCATTAGACGACGTAGCTATATAGCTTCTTGAGTAGCTGAACTCAAAGCAACATACTCCGCTTCAGTCGAGGACTTAGCAACTGTGGGTTGTTTCCTGCTGGACGAACTGATGGTACCATTTCCAAACTGAAATACATAGCCTGATGTTGATCTACGAGTGTCAACATCTCCTGCCCAATCCGCATCACTGTAGCCATTTAATTCTGTTTGCTCTCCATGAACAGAGAATTTCAGGCCATAATTCAAAGTTCCTTTGAGGTATCGTAGAACACGTTTCACACCCATCCAGTGGTCTTTGCCCGGCTTTGACATATACTGAGACAAGACTCCAACTGCTGCGGCGATATCCGGTCTGGTTGCTGTTGACACGTAGGTCAAACATCCAATTGCCTGTTGATAGGTCTGAATATCAAAGGGCTCATCACTTGAAGATAACTGCTGAAACTTTCTTCCAGGCTCGAGTGGAGTAGAGACAGGTTTGCAGTTTTCCATTCCAAACTTCCTTAGCACTTTCTCTGTGTAGTTGGGTTGACTTATTGTTAATGTTCTCGACTCTCTGTCTCGCTTGATTGACAAACCAAGAAGATAATGAATCTCTCCCTGATCAATCATCTCAAATCTTTCACATAATGCAGCTTTCTCTGCTTTCAGCATTGCAGCATTGGAAACTGGAATTATGTCATCGACATACACACCAAGTATCACGAAGCTGATGTGACCATTAGCTTCCTTCACAGGTTTCACATAAATACATTCATCAGTCTTGCTTTTGCAGTAGCCAACTGATTTCAAATACTCATCCAGAGTAGTGTTCCAACAACGAGCTGACTGTTTAAGTCCATAAATGCTCTTCTTCAGTTTGCAAACATGATTTGGTCTGTCAGGATCAACAAATCGTTCTGGTTGTGACATGTAAATTTCACAGTCCAATGAACCGTTCAAAAAGGCAGTTTTTACATCCATTTGGTGTATCTCCAAATCTTGTGCGTTAGCTAGGGCAAGTAACAATCTCACAGATGTATAACGAGCCACTGGTGAAAATACTTCTTCATAATCTACACCTCTGACTTGGGAATAACCTTGCGCAACAAGTCTGGCCTTAAAAACGATCTATGGAACCGTCTTCATTACGCTTGACTTTCAAGACCTAGCGAGATCCAACAATGTTCTTTCCTTCAGGTGGAGGTACTAGTTCCCATGTATCATTCTTTATTAAAGATGAGTATTCAGACTTCATGGCTTCTTTCCACTGGTCATGATCAGAATGTTTACCATTCAATGCTTCATGAACTGTGCCTGGATCGTCAACTTCTGAGTCAACAAACAGGCAATCATAATCTTGGAATCTGCTAGGCATTCTTCGCTGCCTCACTGGTCCTAAGTTTCGGACTTCTTCCATAAATGCATCTTCATATGTTCTTCTAACTGGTTCTTCTTCACTTAAGCTCTCTCTGGGCGGTGCTCCCACTGCTTCAACATTCTGCACAGGTGCGGGTTCAACATACTCTTGAACTGGAGGTTTAACATTGTCTTGAACTGGAGGAGCTTCAGGTAAGAGAGGTACGGAAACACTTTCGTTTTCTTGGTTCATATCTGGGTAAATGAACTTCAAATCTGCTTGGCCAGCATCATCTGATTTGACCTTCTCGTCAGAATGATCAAAGTTCTCTTCAAAGAATTGAACATTTCGACTTACAATAAACTTCTTCTTCTCCAAATCATACAACTTGTAACCCTTAACACTAGGAGGATATCCAACAAAAATTGCTTTGTGGGCCTTAGCATCCAGCTTTCTGCGCTGACTATCTGGAACATGTACATAACTCACACAACCAAAGACTCTCAGATCAGAAATGTCTGTTCTTCTACCAAACAAACGCTGAAATGGAGTTTCGTCTTTCAACGCTGCTGTTGGACTTCGATTGTGAAGGTAAACTGCTGTGCTGCAGGCTTCTGCCCAAAAATCCAGCGGTAATTTGGCTTGGTAGAGCATCGATCTTGCTCCCTCCATTATTGCGCGATTCAATCGTTCAGCAACACCATTTTGCTGTGGACAGTATGGAACAGTGAACTCGTGCAAGATTCCCTTGTCTGCACAGAATTTAGTGAACTTGTCGGAAGTGTACTCTCCTCCATTGTCACTTCTGAGGACTTTAACATCTTCCTCTGCGAGAATGTTCAGCTTCATAATCTGATAACCAGAATGTTTCTCAACAGAATTTACGTATTCCATGAATTTTGAAAGCACTTCACTCTTGGATTTAATGAAGTAAGCAGTGGTATATCGTGAAAAATCATCTGTGAATGTCAGCATATATTTACTGCCGCCTTTTGATTCCACTTGCATTGGGCCACATACGTCACTGTGTACAATCTCATATGGTCTGGTTGCCCTGTGTTGGCTCTGTTTTGGAAAGGGCCTCTTCTGCATTTTGCCAAGAACACATGCTTCACATTCTTTCTGGGATAGGTAGGTAGGTAGGTAGGTAGGTAGATTCTTTATTTAAAACTCGGTAAAATCTTCAGTAATAATAGAGTAAAAATCTAATCACAATTAATTAGACTAAAAACTATCGACATACTGTTTTACAAGACTGCCGAGTGAGAGTCCGATGACTCAAATACATGTTTGATTTGCTCTTTAAATTTCCTGACTGATTTAATTTCTCTCACATTTTCGGGTAAAGAGTTCCACAACAAAGCACCGCTGTAACTGAAACTTCGTTTCAAGTAATTAGTACGCGGCCTGGGCAACGTCAATTTATGAAAGGAATTGCGCAAATCATAGTCTGTGCTTCGTTCGTGAAATAGGTTCTGCAAGTACACTGGAGCTTGTTCATTTAGAGATTTAAACATCATTATTGCTTTATGCTTCTTTCTCCTTATAACTAATTTGTCCCATTTGAGTATATCAAGAAGCAGGCTCGAGCTAGTCCCATAGTTGGCCTTTAAAATTACTCTAGCTGCACGGTTCTGTAACTTTTGTAATTTGTCACTCAGTTGATCACTTAAGCCATCCCAAACAAGGCTACAGTAATCAAAGTGAGGTTGAATTAAGGAGTTATAGACTAGTACCGCAGTAGATTGGGAGATAAGGGGCCTGATACGTCTAAGGGCACCTATAGCCGAAGTTACCTTCTTACACAATTCGTTAACATGATTAGACCAGGAAAGCCGATTGTCGATAATGAGACCTAATGATTTTGCATGATCAACATTGCTGATAACTTGGTCTTCTAGTTTGATGTTTATTTCGTTATGGCTTTCCGCGAGAAGCTTCTGGCGAGAGCCAATAACCATAAACTCGGTTTTCGCAACATTAAGACTAAGCTTATTGGCTTTTAGCCAACAGTGAAGGTTCAGTAGTTCTAAGTTAGTCTCTTGTTCAAGGTCAGCTAGAGAGGAACCAGAAATGGTAATAGTTGTATCATCTGCGAACATTTTAGCGCATGCTGAATTAAGGCAGTTTGGAAGATCGTTTATATAGATTAAGAAGAACAAAGGACCGAGAATACTACCCTGTGGGACTCCGCATCTTAGTTCGCTTGCACTGGACAATACGCCATTAACATAACATTTCTGGCTCCTGTTACCTAGGTAGGAGGCAAAGAATCGTAGGGAACCCAGATCAAGTCCATAGTTTGCAAGTTTATGTAACAAAATTGCATGGTCAATGGTGTCAAAAGCCTTTTTAAGGTCGATATATACCACACCATTTAAAAGGCCGTTATCTATGTTAATAGACCAGTTGTTCGTTGATTCAAGTAGCGCCGTCATGGTGCTATGGAGCGATCGAAAGCCGGATTGATAAGTATTCAAAAGTTTGTTTTTATCTAGGTAATCGTAGAGTTGTTGATAGATAATTTTCTCGAATAGCTTTGAGACAATTGGCAATACAGAAATTGGTCTATAGTTATTCAGGTCAGATTTTGATCCTTTTTTAAAGATAGGAGTCACCTTGGCGATTTTCCATTCATCTGGAAAGGTTTCTGTTTCTATACAGCTATTAAAAATTTTCGTTAATGATGGTCCAAGAATGGAACTGGCTAATTTCAGAAGTTTACAAGGAACTATTGTTTGTGTGTCAACATCATAGTTCAGGCCATCAACCATTTCTTTCTTCATCAACTGATTCATATAGGTGTAATTGAGATGACCCAACCTGAGGTGCCAAACGGCAGGTGATGGTGCACTATTTGCTGTTGAAACTTGAGCGTACTTGGCCGAATTGACTATGTTCAGCTTGTCACGCAATAGACTTCCACTAACAAATTCTTGGCTATTCTTCCGTACTAAACATTTATCCTTGTCAAAGTAAATTTCTGCTCCCATCGATGCCATTGCAGGTACTGAAAGTAAGTTCTTCGTCAGTTTTGGTACAAACATCACTTGATGCAAGTCAAGGACAATTTCACGGGTTCTGTTTACTGTTGGGAGTTTGACCTTTCCTTCGCCATGTGCAAGAATTACTGTGCTGTCACCCAGGTAAATACTTTTTGGTTCTTGGTACCCAACGTAGTTCTCTAAAATGCTTTTGTTGTTTGTCATGTGCTTTGTCGCTGCTGAGTCAATAAACCATTCATTTGACTGATTCATCGTGCTTGAGATTAGTGCAACTCCTTCGAGTTCGGCCATATTGGAACTTTCTCTTTTGTCAGGGTTCTGTTTGTTGTTGTACGGACAGTTCTTTACGATATGTCCATCCTGGTTGCACTTGAAGCACTTAACACCTCTTTGTTTATCACGATCATCACGGCTGGACTGAGCATTGAAGTTAAAATTCTGAAATCGGCCACCGCGACCGCGACCGCCACCAGCTCTCGCTCCACCACGTGGTTGAAAACTACCGCCGTACGACGACTTTCCTCTACTGACAAAAAGTGCATTATCAGATTCTTGTTTGTCGTTCTTCTCAGTCCTCTTCATATATTCTTCAATCAACAATCCTTTTACGTTTTCCCAGTCGATATCATCGGCGCTTCGGGCGTTTAAACTTGTCAGGAAATTATCATAGGAGTCGGGTAAACTTCCTAACACGACCGTAGCAAATTTCTTCGATGAAATGTCTTCATTTATTTCTCGTAATTGTTCCGCTAGAGAAGTCATGTGAGTCAAATGTTGCATTAAATCTGCGCCTTCCTTCATGCTTGCTGCGTAAAACTTGCGATTAAGACGAAATATCTGAGTGACTGACACAAATTCGAATTGCTTCTGCAAAATTTTCCACGCAGCGAGCGGGTCTGTCACCGACTCTATGTGAACTTGCAAATCCTTTTCCACGTTCAACGCAATAAGCGAATAAGCTTTGACCGAAAGAAGGCGAAAAGCATTCTTTACATCTGCCGATGCATCTGCTGCAGGAGGAGTTTCTTGGCCTTCTTGAGTGAAACCCCACAAACCACGCTCCATTAAAACGAGCTTCACGTTGTACTTCCCTGACTGGTAATTTCTCCCATTCAACTTTTCGATATTTGTGATCTCTGTCAACGACATCTCCGCCATTCTCTTCGGCAAAATAACAATCACGCAACTTACAGCATTGGTGTAACGTCCTGGGTCCATAACCTGTTAGAAAGATTCAAACCCATCGGCACTCTTTGGACATTTATTCTTTAACGTACGCGGTGTCACAGTTCGCAAGGACGAGCGCGAGAAAAGAACAGAACAGTACTAATATATAAAAAACCACATGTAAAAAATTAGCCACTAAGAAACGTTCATTGAATAGCATAAATTATCATAATTCGAACATAAAGTACTCTGGACAGCCTTGTATGTATGTAAATCTTTATTTAAACACGGGAAATCATCAGTTAAGCTTAAGTTAAAAACTAAAACTAATTACAACTGCTTTACATGATTGCCGTGTGGGAATCCGATATATCAGCTACCTTCTTGATATTTCGCTTAAAATGCTCAACGGATGCAGCATTTTTTAAGTTTTTGGGCAAGTTGTTCCATAACATGGCCCCGCTGTAAGAGAAGCTTCATTTCAAATAATTGGTGCTTGGTTTGGACAGGGTCAGCCTTCCCTCAGAGTTTCTTAAGTTGTAAGCAGAGTGACGCTGAGAGAAAAGACTTCGTAGATATTCCGGAGCAAGGTCATTCATGGTTTTATACATCATTAAGGCTTTTTGTTTCTTTCGTCGAAGAGATAGCCTCTCCCAGCTGAGGGTGGAGAGAAGGTGGTTTGAGCTCGCATCAAAGGGTGATTTAGTAATAACTCTGGCTGCACGATTCTGTAATTTTTGGAGCTTATCACTCAGGTAACCACTCAAACAGTCCCAGACGGGGCTGCAGTAATCAAAATGAGGCATAATTAAGGCGTTATAAATTTGAATTGCAGTTTCTTTGGATATAAACGGCCGCACACGTTTTAGGGCGCCTATAGCTGAAGGGACTTTCTTGCAAATCTCTTCAACGTGTTTACCCCAAGAGAGTTGAGCACCTATGGTAAGACCCAAGGATTTGGTATGATCGACTCTCTTGATAATTTGGTCATCAATTTTGATTTCTACATCGTCACATTGGGCAGATAGTCTTTGTCTTGATCCAATAATCATTAGCTCTGTTTTAGCACCATTTAGACTGAGCTTGTTAGCTTTCAGCCAACAGCTAAGGTTGTTTAATTCAGGGGTTAGAGCTAGCTTAAGCTCTGTTAACGTCTTAACAGATAACGTAAGGTTGGTGTCATCGGCAAACATTCTTGGTACGGCGCCCCGCAGGGAGTTGGGAAGATCATTAATGTAAATTAAAAATAGCAAAGGACCCAAAATGCTACCCTGCGGCACGCCGCAACTGGGGGTACGAGCAGATGATAGTTTGCCACTGACATTACATTTTCAATGCATTTAGGGGGAAATCGTCGTTGGGTGCCCCTGAGTTTTGAAAATAATAATACTAAAAAAAAACATATCGCGCACATAAATTTTACCTTACCATATCTTCAGCTGTATCTTCTTTTCTCGATTCTATTCAGCTGCATAGCTGAGGCCAGATTTTTCTTTTTTCCGAGGCGGAAAACCCTCGTCCTCCCTCACCAGTTTGGACAACATTTTGTGGAGTAAGACGCGGTTCTGGAAAGAATTGTTTATTCAATTAATCCAAGCAAATAGGTCCAGTAGAGTCAAGCGGCTGGACGAACAATGTGACAGCAGCTGTGACAGCGATCGTTAGAAGAATTCGAACTTGAAAACCAGGGCCGCCCTGTTGAAAACTTACGGACGGTCGCTCGATCGCCTTTTGTTTTCTGGTCAAAACTAACGCAGCGGACCCTCGCTCAGTGTTGATTGACCTAGAAGCAATAGTACCATTCCTCCCATAGCAACAATATTTCTTCATTACCGAGCGATTATTGTGCAGTTGCGATGGATTTTGTGGAGCCAGCCAGCAAGAAGCAGGAGCACACGTTACCTGCAGATTAGCCGATGGCAATTTGGAGCGGATTCGTCGATTATTCTTGAATTTATAGCGCTTCGCGTGAAGGCGTGTGGAGATGGTCCGTTTGTTTTGTAGCCAGCCTTTAATTCTTCTTTAGTGGATAGTCCCTACAATTGCAAAACTCAACAAAATGGCACTTTAACCAGCCAGGAAAGACAAGGAAACGTTCAGTTAAAGGTATCTTAGCTTTGTTTTGTTATATTTTGACTTTTGGACTATTTTAGTTCATGGGAGTTTCGACGACTCACCCTATTTTGTCCATGTGAATATTAATACATTCATTCAGTGACAAATACTACGTCTGGGCGCCTGAGGTCGCAGCGGAAAGGATAAACAAATAAAATGGCGTCGGAAATTACCTCCGTAGGAGATGAATAAATTCCCTTTCTGTCATCATTGCCTTCTCTGAATTTGAGGCAAGATCTTGAAAAGAACCTCTTTTACAATAACTCTAAATGTGAGGGCTGTGAATGTGACTCTGCTTTTGTTAATCACCGTAGTGAGAGTGTTTTGACAAATCCAGTCACTAAGAGATGTCGGAGATGTCGTGCGATGAATATCGCATTCGGACGAAACAAAAAATAAATATATAAAGGGGAAAAGGAGGGTGGAAAGTTAACAGCAACAACAAATAATTGTGGCTAATTTTCCTCAAATGTATCTTTGAATTCATGAAAAATACAGCTCCACCAGCATCAAACGGAATATAGCGGCTGAATTTCGTCAAGGAAATAATACTTCAAATATAATAATTTTCCCTCTTAACATTATCCTTGGAGGCGTGGCTCAGTGGTCTAGGAGCCGACCTTCCGAGCAGATAGTCCACGTTCGTCTCTCGGCTGGGCAGTTTTTTTCTTTGTTGCATAATTTTTTCTCGTTTGTTTTTTCCTTTACCACATATTTCCCCTTGGCTCGCTTCCATTTATTCTTACTGGTGGCCCATTACAGCTTCGCAAGGTTTTTTCGATAAACGTATTTCTAGTAATGTCTATATAACATTGGCTCATTCTTCTATAGTGCATGAGCAATACCTATCTGGAAAGTTCAGAGAGCAATCAGGCTCGACACAGAACTCTTCTGCGCATGCTGAAGAGAGAGTTCAAGAACTCTGGGGAACCCTGGAGCAATCAGCAATAAAAGGCATCTTTGCCAGCTATAATTTAAGAAGCATGACACATTACTGATTTTTCTTTGACTTCCACGTTATCGTATTCACATGAAGTAGCCGAGTATGAATGAAAACTTGAGCTTCATGTCGAAAATTGCCCAAAACAGACTTGCAAGAAAAAAAAACAGACAAAGTAAATCTTTCCCTGACGTGATGCGTGTTCAATGCGTCTAAATATTTATAGTTGTCTTCTTTTCCCACGGTATCGCATTTCAAAGCAGCTTCGCTGAAGTGTTAATATTCATGAACAAACATAAAAAGAAGGACGCTAAATTGATATTTTGGAAAGTTTATTGGAACTTCGATACGTCAATCTTAACAAGCCATTCGGGTTTCACTTACCGCCTCGTGAAGTAGTCCACAGAAATATTTAATCAACTGTCAATTTAGCATATGCAAACTTCAAGTCTCAAATCTGTGATTGGTAACGTTAAACGGTATTTTCTCAGCAGCTACCACAAGAACCTTGGATACCTGAAAATTCTTCAAGGCCGTTAACTGAATTTCTTCAGTTCTAATACCGAAGCAGCACAAGACTTCTGCGATGAAGTAGATATAAAAGAAGCAAAAAGTTTTGGTTGGATCAAAGTGCATGCACTGTGAGGCCCACATAGCCAGATTTTTGGCTACTCCGGTTTCCCAGAGCTTTGGCCTGCGTAGCAAGCGTTTCCGTTTGGTTTCGGGGCAAAGAAAGACCGAGGATCGGGATTCTCGGTTTTGGCCGCGTGAGAAATGAAACAAGAGCCAAAAAATGAAAGTGGGGGGAGGGGGACGGGAAGGAAGGAAACGCTTGCAGACAAACCCCAGATTTTGAAAACCTGCGTTCGCCAGCGAACGCAGCGCCTGATTGGCTCGGCTAGTCGAACAATGTTGACATGTGTCGATCAAAGGTTTCTTTCATACTGAGAGGACGGTACGGTACGTGACACGTATATTAATTTTCAGTGGTTGTTGTTTATTCTGGTCGGCAAGATTTGCCCTCCAATGCAAGAGCGTTTTCTTTGACCTCTTTTGAAACGTAAGGCGCTTCTTGCGACTAGATAAGGGTTTCAGGTCGTTTAATTTATTCTCCAAAGTGCTTCCTGGATCTGAATAACTAAAAGCGATTTTCTTTTGTCCGCGAATGCGATGGTTTCCTACAATGTGTCATGCTGGGCCCAGCTCGTTAGTGTTTTTTTGAGAGATGTTGAATTCTTACAGATGGTTATTTACAGACTGCTCTGTTAGATGGATTAAAAAGACAAATGTCCAAAGCCCGTATTGATTGTTCGGATTCATTGATATTTCAACATAAACGCCGTCCATGGGTTACCAAATACAAAAAAATATATTTTGGGTTCACATACGCGTCCTCTGAAGTTCATTTCCGCTCCACTGAAAGCCAAACATTTTATTGGTCAATTATGACAGCTGATGACAGCATCAAATGTCGGTGCGCGAACTTAGGCATGACAGGCCAAGTGGGCGGTTTTTAAAATCCCGGGGTTTGTCTGCAAGCGTTTCCTCCCTTTCTTCCCCACCCCCTCCCCGCTCTTTTACTTACGCTATTTTTCGCGCGGTCTTTCATTCTCGTTCCTCGTTCTTTGCTCCTAAACCGCACGGAAACGCTTGCTACGCAGGCTACCAGAGCTTACGCGCACATTCCCAAACCCGTAAGCACTGGGGTCGAGAATGAGAGAGCAGGCAAACAAAGTCGCAAAACAATAGCCTATCTCCTGAAATTCCACGGAGAGAGCCGCGCAATTTGCGGGTTCCCGCGCGAGTCAGTAACGTTGAGAGTGGCGCAGTTTTTTCTAAAAATAGCACATTTGGCTATTTCGATGGAACCGCGTGGACTCCGCGCTAATGTGGTCTCCTACCCCGATTATGGCGCCTGCATGAACTGATTTTCAATCAAAAACAAGGGCAAATATTTAGACTCATTTTGGAAAACTAAACGGCTCTTAGTGATGGATTTAAGCCGTTGTTGAATGTTACCCGTTTTGGAGTTCCCCTGGTTTCTTGAGAGAAGCTCAAGCCTGAAATCAAGCCGCGGAAACGAGATGCAAAGCGTTGAGGTAATTGGAATTTTTTTTGACGTCATCCGGGCCATTTGAGAAAGGACTAAAATTATTACCTTGAAAAAAAAAAAAAACAGTGGCAAACGGAATCACACTCACTTCAAGGATAATAATGATGCACTGACTTCCTCAGGTTCCATAATTCTAAGCGAATTTCTACTTGGTTTTACTCGAGTTAAACAAAACGAAGATTTATTCCAGGGTGTTGCTAAAACGGAGAACGGGGAACAGGGAAGAGAAATTGAAAAATGAGAACAAAACCTAACTTTAACCCTAGCCCTATCAGTAAATTCATAAACATTATCTTTTCTGTTCCCATTTTTCATTTTTCCGTTCCCCGTTTAGTAACATCCTTTACTCCGCCTGCCGTTAGAAACAGAACGGGGCTTTTATGAGATGTTTTATGCACGTTTCAAATTTGTCGAAAGGGAGTTTTCATATGATTTTAGACGATTACCACAATCTATGACGGCAATATAGTAATTAGCAGTGCATAAGAGTTTTAGATGCATTTTCAGTTTTTTCAGAAGACCTAAATATCGAATTTTCCTGGGGAGAATGCCATCCGCCCGGAACCCCTTGAACGGTCACGCTTGAGCGTTCCGTTTAGCCAACCAACTCTTAACTTAGCTCTTCGTTCCCTGAACCTACGGCATACGCATTTCATTCCAGGCCATGTTTATGTTCAAAAGTTGAATCATAGTGCTTAATTCGCCAAGTAAACTACTATCTATTGGCTAAGTAGTACTGTTGGGAAACCAATTGCGTTATCCATTGGATACAGATTTATCAACTGCATAGCGTTATCCACCTTTTGAACAACTGGGGCCTGGTCATAAATATCAGTTTTATCTAAACGGGTGTTATATCACATGTTACGAGAAACTAAACTAAAATTGTAACATTCTTCCAACCTTCGTTATCTCTGCGATACTTTCCAGTATCTCCTTGATCTTTTCATTCATTTCCTCCCTTTTCTCTTTCATGGCCTCGACTTCTAATTTGAAATTCTCGGGTAAGTTAGATTCCACCCCTAGTAAACTCCCCATTGTTGTAGACACTGACGAGAAGAGATTTGTAAGGTAGATGAAACCTTTCTTTGTCGTCAGGCACTTGAACAGAAAAAAAATACACTCCCTGGGGACGGAACAGCCGACAATCAGTGTCTGTAAAAGTGGTCTGTATTCCTTTAAAGCTGGAAGGTCTAAGCTCAGAAGACTTTCAAGAAATTCCTTGAGCTCATTAAAACACTGATCCACGCCACTCTTCTCCATGAATATTCCACAGTGAACTGTTTTATTAAAACAAGAAGAGTTAATTATGTTTAGCAGTACTCTTGATAGGTCAAGGTTGACACAGTCAACGAGTTAGCTATTCTGATTTCATCATTTTCTCGATGTAAATCTCCGCTTTTCTTTTCTTTCGCTTAATGATACTCAGTGGCCCCGTCCACACGAATCCACCTGTTTTTTGTTTGAAAAGGGGATTTTTCCTCCGGTTTGGCCTACCGTCCACACGCCAGTATTCGGTGAAAACGGCCTCCAAAAACGCATGTTTTAAAAAAACGCTCTCCAGAGGGGAGATTTTTGGAAACGCTGTTTTGGACGAAAACAGGGGGTTTTGAAAACAATTACGCCATGGTTTTGGATACTAGTGAATATGCATGCTTTGATGGGAGCATGACCGTTTTTAGTCGTCATTGCGTTTTCTCGTGGATGGGCAAAACCGATTAAAACACGCAACGGGGTTGACGCAAAAAAAAAAAAAAAAAAACGGAGAAAACAAAGAAAAAAATATCCTTTTTCAAACAAAACGGATATGTGTGGACGGGGCCTTAGCGTCTTGAACGATGATATGATTATAACGATGGTAAAGACAATGATCGATAGTTTTAAAAATAGTTCCTCGCTTCTCATTGGCTCAAATGCCCCGTTTAATCCTTCATAACCTGCTTGTGATGACTACGATTGTTGATGACATGATCTTGACATTTTGCGTCGAATTATGACGTTACAACTGTTGACGTCAGCAAATGGGTTCAGTTAAAATTTAATTTCAAAGTTGAACTTATCTCATCTAAAAGAGCTTTGGAATTGGAGTAAATCAATCAAACCGTTTCTCGCTACGACACGTACAACTCGAGTTAAAGGAAAGAAACCATACTTTCCTTAAAAACGATCCGTATGTTTTTTTGAAAATAAGCTAATCTACCGGTAACATAAACGTTTTTTTAGTTGCCCAAAATCGCATCATTTCAGATTTTCTTTTTAAACTCAAAACCATGTTAAGGGAAGCAAAAATGATCACGTGACATGATATGACGCTTTTATGAAGGTTTTGGCACAGTTCAGAATTATTTTTTCTTGACGTGTAAATGAAATGGCTATGACGACACGACAAAAAAACACTTAAATTTAAATTTGACATTTTTTTTTTAGGTTTGGTGCCACGAATTTTTCCCCAGTACTGAGGAGCGACAAAAGCGCGCAAGCAGCGACACGCGATTTTTGGCGCTTTTCTCCGATCCGTTTTCACTATCTTGAAGCCTGGAACAGGCTAGGTAGAAAGCTAATTTCAACCTTAACCAATTAAGAAAAATATGTTCTTCATCCGTTATAGAGTATATTGGAGTATTACAAATCAAACAGTACTACAATGCTTAAAGAAAAAAAAGGCGTCTTCAATTTCATCAATAATATTGGATTTAATTAATATGGCCCGAAACTATTTATATGCTCGTTGGTTATGTTTTTCAATCGCGTTTTTCGGCAAGAAAGATTTGACCGATTTCTATTATTTTTGGCACCCTTAATAAAGAATGGTCGAACTTTAAGAAACTGTTATTTATTTTCTTGTAGTATAAAAACGTTCGAGATATCGGCATATCTTTAAAACTACATTTTTACAAGAAATGTCAATAACTTTGAAACCCTAAGACAGATTTTTCTCTAACTTCAGCAAATAAGCCTCACAGCTCTTTAGTTTTATATCTGCAAGTTTGAAGTAAATCGTGACCGTAGAACTCGCTGCACAAATAGCTGGTCAAATGTAACCTTAAAATGCAACGCTAATACATGTGTGAAAGTTGTCACGCAAATAGAGGAAAACTGCCGACGGACTCTCTCCTATCTGCAAGGGTATTCTTGCCCAAAGCTTCAGTTGCAAGAAACTGGGTAATCAGAAACCTACGGCGAATACAGCATGGCATGGTTGTCGGTCAATGAACGGGGAAAACCCGTGCCTCAAAGATCCTTCACTGCCGAGGCGAGTGCAAAGCACTCCTTTAAGCGCCAGCTCCAGACAACACATGTGGGAGCTGTTGGCTGGGAACCGCAAGGCACTGAGTTCTCCCATGACATGAATGGGGAAGGCGGATCATGGGTTGGTGTATTTATGCCCCTTGCTTTTAGTTTGTCTTTTGAAAATAGTTAACTAAACTATTCTTCTGCCTAAAGAATTTGAAATCCCTAATTCACATAGCAAATTTTTCGAGATATTGTGGATAGAGCGCCCGCCCGGGGTTTGGGAGGTCATAGGTTCGAATCCTGTAGGGGACCCGGATATTTTTTTGTCCCACGCTCGTGACATGCTGATCATTTCATTTTCACATTAAGTGGTCTTATAAGCAAAATTATAATCCTCGAGAAATCATATTAAAGAGCCCGAATATTCAACGTACAGACTTATATTTTGTCTCATTTAAAGCTAAAAAAAATTATGGTGCGCCCAATGAATGAGACCTCACGAATTATTTTGCTTCAAAGACACCAAAAATCTCGCGACGTTGTTATTTTTGTTAGCGGCATATGCAATGAAAAATTCCATCGGGCAAATGCGCAGCCATACGCGTATGATGCAAATGCAAAATGTAAATAAGGCGTGATGAACACGGGACTTACAAGCACGCACACGGCTTGTTCTCTGTTCTGCATGACGAGTTTCCTCCAAAACAATGCATTCTCTGTTCTGCATTACGTCATATATGTAGCCTTACATTATACTATATGTTACATCGATTCGAAATTTTTTCTGCCCCCGGAACTATCGCGCACGGCTGGTAATGAAGATGAAAATTGTTATGATCAGGGTTGTAATGACATCGGAGTTGTCATTGCAACGAAATGACGCCATTACCTATTTTACTTGCAGAGGTATTTCTCGGCACTGGGAACTGTTTCTTCCAAAATCGTTCACGGGAGCTTTTTCGACTATCGACCGTGTCTCGACCGAGTGTCGACCGACTATCGACTAGGCTTTGGTAGAATGTGCTCGAAAAAAAAGCATATTATGCTTTTAGCAGTGCTCATATTTTTTAGAAATTATGCCAAAATTATGCTACTTTCTGAAAATTATGCTCTCTGTCACCCAAATTATGCTACTTAGATTTTACACTGATTTTAAGGAAAATAGAGATCATCAGTAGCTTAACTCTATTGATTTTGACTTTAATGAACATTCATATAGTCCACCTTCCAGTCTTACAGTCTTTAGCATCGCAAATACGCATGTGCGCACCTCGAAAAGTCAAATGATTAACAAATGATACCAAAATCAACCGTTTCTGGGCTCTTAATCTGGTTCAGAAAGTTATAGCCCGCATACTTGTTTAAAGCTCTCGGTACGGCACTGGAAGTGGTGGAAGTGGATGTACTCGAGGACGACGCCATCTTTGATCTATTCTACCCACCAAAACCACAACGATCGAGCGGGACTGAGATTGAATTTTGGACACCTTGTGACATGCTATACCAACGAAAGATGCCTACGATGTTTTGATCTATTCGCCTCTCGGGGATTCGCCTTTCTTTTGCTTTGAGCTTTATTATATTTGGGAGATTGCGTTCTCGCCAACAAAGGATGAATATAACGAGTATAACTGTATTTTGGCAAATATTGTACATGAAGTTTTAAAATATGTTTCAGATATTTCATGGGGCTACGTGATACCCATCTACCCCGAACACTGTTGGTGGTTTTGGTGGATGTTGAAGTCTACATCTACCAAAACCACTCCACCTGTCCAGACCGCACATATGAGCCCTTACCTACAACCATTGTTAAATCTCCAAAGAGGCAAGGGTTTTAATTTTTTTAGGCGCATAGTTACGCTTCTGCAAAGTACTGACGGACTTTTTAAGACCATATATACTCACAAAGCATAATAATTATTGATACA
Source organism: Porites lobata (assembly GCA_942486035.1). Taxonomy (NCBI): domain Eukaryota; kingdom Metazoa; phylum Cnidaria; class Anthozoa; order Scleractinia; family Poritidae; genus Porites; species Porites lobata. Next base: position 754,561 of record CALNXK010000212.1, on the reverse strand, counting down.
ATGAAAATTTTAATCATGGTTTTTATATAAGTTGTTATTGTTTACACATACAAAATATTTTCTTTTTTTACTTTTATTATTATTATTATTATTATAAATATTATTATTATTATTATTATTTTTAATGTGCACTTGTGAGCAGCACACTTACACTTCCAGTGAACATTTTCACTGGGAAGAACTGAGGAGAAACCATGCTCGCCCGGGGCAACGAAAATTTTCGTGCCCCGGGCGAGAATTGAACTCGCGACCTTCCAAATCCCATCATTCCCGGGAAACAAACAGGAAGATCATGGCGGGAATTTTAAGTTACGAACCCGCGTTTGATAGGAAAATTGCTGAGAATTTTGGATCTCATCGCAGAGTTTGAAACGAGATTGACGACCAAGTTTTCCTGCTTCAAAGTGGACAAAGATTTTGGGAACATTGGCGTGTATCTAAGGTTCATCTATTACTGCGCTTTTCACAAACATGCGAATTGTGAAGTTCAAACGCCAACTGACGCTTGCGTTTTTCGCTGCCGTCAATCATCTTAACGGACCTCTTAGGAAACAAAACTTTACTTTAACGGGTTCAAAAGGTCAAGGTTTGTGATTTGTGATTGGTGGATTTCGATCCGTTTTGTGTGCTTCTGTGTTTCAAGGTTCGTCGCTTGTGATCGTAATTATGATTGACGGCAGCGAAAAACGCAATTATGAATGAACATTCATAAGTCTTACAAATTTAGAATTTTGGAAGTCAATCATTAATAATTTTGGAAGTCAATATAGTCGATAAAATCCATGCCGGAAAGAATCCTCTTCTTGCAGGGGGGGGGGGATATAAAGCTCGCTGTAATTTACACCTAGCTACCCTGGTTCCAGAGGTTGTTCTTGATTTTTCTCCGCGTAAGAAAGAACGAGCACTTACCAGGGAGCTTCGCGATTCGTTCTCGCCGCTTTGCTCGTTTCCAACATCTTACTAACATCTTAGTCATTATGCATGAAACTGTCCCCCCCGATATATTTTCTGCACCCCCACAAGTGTGAAATGGACGCAGCCTCTCTCGAGCCTTTCTCTTTCTTTCAGCTCCCAGTACAGAAGTGTAGTACACTCTGCTGGTATAGTAGAATTCCGACTTCACTAACGCTAGAGCCCTGGTGGTTCAGTGGTTAGAACGTCCGATCTAGTATTCGGATGTTAGGTTGTTCGTGAATATCATCCGTACATTTTCCGAGAATCTTCGATTACGACTTTTAAGTTATTCAAAATTCAATCTCAGTCCCTCTCAATCGATGTGGTTTTGGTGGGCAGAAAAAAAAGCCGACGGAGGGGCCGAGCCGCCGAGCCATAAGCGTGGTGGCCTGAGGAGAGTCTCAGTCTCTCAGATATGCACAGGGTGACCTCTGCCGCCTGCCGGGCCATATTTGACCAAGGGCCTTAGCACAGACCTCAATATTTTCTAAAATATACAAACTGAATTATTCTAGAGCTATGATGGGTTTTTTTGTTTTCAACGCATAAAAGCTCGGATTATGCTAGCAGTGCTAAACTGAAATAAAAGCTTAAAATAATGCTTGTTTTGCTGAATTATGCTTAAAATTATGCTAGCACAATCTACCAAAGCTTACTATCGACTGCTATACCGACCGACTGTCGACCGAGTATCGACCGAGTATCAACCGAGTGTCGACCGAGTATCGACCGACTGTCGACAGAGTGTCGACGAACTATCGACCAAGTGTCGACCGACTATCGACCGAGTGTCGACCGCTATATAGACCGCTATATCGACCGATATCGCCGTCGACATTACCCACAGTAAACAAGAGTGCCTGGTTAAGGCTTACATAACAACTTAAATAGTTAGCAAAACGCTACTTTTTTCGCGGTCCAATAAACAATAGGATTCCGCATGGAATAGACAACAAACTGAATGAAACATAGTGCACAAATGATCACCTTCTTGTCTGCAAAAACCGGCCTTATGGTGCTATATGCCATTAGAGCCCGCTGAAACTAGACCTAGATCCACCTTTCCTGAGTCGAGAGTTGCCATAAGCGTACGCGCAATTTTTTGACAGGGGAGGGTGGTAAACTATTTGCCCAAAAAAATTCTCGCAAGTTGCCCAAATTTTTACGAAACAGTAGAAAAGAAACGAGGGCCATACGATGCAACAACGTAGGCCGTACTGGCATATGAAGGTGGCTCGATACTGTACCAGTTTTGCAGGGTCAATACCTCCCAATTTTGAGCATAACTACGTCGCCATAGACAAACGTTTGGAAAAATTGCTACCATAGTTTTATTAGTTATAGATGAAAATTTATCATAGGGTTTTAATGACATCGGAGTTGTCATAGCAACGAGATGACGCCATTGTCTATTTTACTTGCAGCAATATTTCTTGCCACTGGAAACTGTTCCTACAAAATCGTTCACGGGAACTTTTATCTCCAATAGTCGCGTCGACGTTCGTGAAGTTAAAACGGAATCTATAAAAGAGTTATCAGGATATTTTGGGATGAAGTTTTAGAAATATGCTAAAAAAAATCTTGATGTAACTTAAATAGTAACTTACATCTTAAAAACGTGTGTAGAAGATCATGGAGATAGCTCCAGCCGATCGCTAGAGAGAAGGATTCCATTTCTTTAGTATGTATCGAGGCGCTCTTGTTAGCGGTTTTGTAAACATTTCGGTCTACTTTAATAAATTATTGCTTGATAGATTATTAAAAAAATTTAATATTCTTCTCGTAATTCGAGCTGAGTACTAGTCAGCCACTTCTTCATTTTCACACCCACTGTTGCTGATGCTATCTGGCATACACTGTTCTACGGGCGGAGATGATTCTAGAGAGACATGCGGAAGTTTATTCTAATCAATTCACGACTGGAAAGAGCCCATTCCAGTCAGTGCAGTACAGTACAGTGCTCAACAATAAAAAACTATAAATATGTAAATCAACAAATGATACCCTTCCCTATGACCAGAAACTCATCACGTGATAAGCAACCACTGTGAGTGTCTCGAGAGAATGTAGCTGCATTATGACGCTGACTTCAGGATTTTTTTCAGATTAAAATAGAAAATACTTGTCTCTTTAAACCAACAAAAAAACACGGAAACGTCTTTAAAAAAAGGCTCTTGCTGCCCAAAATTTGGGGGAGCTGCAGCCCCCTCGCCCCCCCCGACCCGTGCGCCTATGAGAGTTGCTTTTCCAAGGTACAATCAGCTAAGCTAAACACCGACGAAACAATATTAATGGCTGGCACAGAATATTTTGGCGAAACCGCAGTTTAACCACGCGATCACATACCTGTCAAACACCAAGCGGAAATCACTCAATCACACACTTTCGCGGCACTGATAAGACTATCCACAACCACGCATCATCTTCTCACGTTTAAAATAAGCGAAATATCATCGAATAACTCGGAAAAACTCAGCCTATTGCCAGATAAACACCTTGTTTTCCGTGGTCGGTTAATTTTCAAGGTTTTTTTTTGGCCGCCTGCAGCAAAGTTTTTCGGAAGGCATCATTAAGCCTTATGAAGGAACAAGTCTCACTACTGGCAAAGTCTGCCGTCGTCCAATATGTTACCGTATTTCGTCTCATTTTGGCTAAAGGGGTGAAACACTGATCTCGGGCTTGAGACGGAAAGGCATCTAGCCTGCGTAGCAAGCGTTTCCGTTTGGTTTCGGAGCAAAGAAAGACCGAGAAACGGGATTCTCGGTTTTGGCCGCGCGAGAAATGAATCAAGAACCAAAAAATGCGCCATTTTCCCGGCGGTCTTTGACTCTCGTTCCTCGTTCTTTGCTCCTAAACCGCACAGAAACCCCAACGTTTGCTACCCAGGCTAAAAGGCATCATATTGGCAGCTTTGATGTGGGCGGTGACGAGTCTCTGGCCTCAAAAAGTAGCTTTTATTAGGAGTCAAAACTATTTGGCGGGAGCAAAATTGATGCTGATTTCTGACCAGGCCAGAGACTTAGTAAAAATTTGTTTTGAAGGCCGGCGTCCATGTGTCCCTTTCAAAACGGCTCGTCTACATCCGGGATCTTGAATAAATCGCCTGTGTCGGCAAAGTTTACATGTGATGATTTATGTGGAAAAAGCGAGAGTTATTGAGATAGAGTAATGTGATGATATTTCGCCCGTATTAAGTGTGAAACATTGTGTCTGGTTGGTTGTGGATAGTTTTATCAGTGCAGCGAACGTGGTTAATTGTGTGATTTCCTGAAGTTGTTATAAGAGCACCTCGTGTTACAAGAATATTGTGTACAAGCATGAAAACGCTTTGTAAGTGTTTAGTTGAAGTGATTTTGTCTTAGACAACCGATTGTGGAAAGGTGAAAGCCCGGGGGGCACTTGGGTATTTATTTGGGTGGGTATGTGCCGCCCGGGACTCCAAATTGGCACCCCGTTCTAAAAAAAATTTCCCCTAAAATTGATACCCTGTTCTAGAATTCGCCCTAAAACTGTTACCCCATTCTGGAAATGGGCCAATTTTTTATACTCCGTTCTAGGGTGCAAAGAGTACAACAGTTTGCTTGTCAACGCATTGAACCGTATTTTTAAAAGCAATCTGTCCTTGAATAATTTCAAATGGCTGCTTACAAAACTGGAGCCTTCGTGCGTTCGAAATATTATACCCCGTTCTAGAAACCTCCTCTGAAATGGATACCCCGTTCTCAATCAGGAGCTTCAAAATCAAGACCCCGTTGGGCGGCATATACCCGTATAGGTAATGTATGGGAGTACCCCCCCCCCCCCGGGGGTGAAAGAAAGGTGGATTCTAGGTCTGTTTTAGTCGGGCATCTCGCTATGAGCCTCATAGTTTGAGAGACTGAAAGGTCATTATTTCTGTGCTTTTAAATGTTGTTCATTTCTTAACAAATCTGTCGCTTTTGCCAAGAGCAACTTTTCGTGTGTTGCTAGCGATTAATTATTCGTCCGTTTTAAGCCCTAACTAGCGACTTTCAACTGCTTTTTATTGACCTCAAGGGTCAAATTGTTAAAACGCACTTGAAATTTCTGGAGATACCTTTTATCAAATCCAGACAGACATATATTCACTAGGACAGTTGGAAAGGCTTTATAACGCAATATCAGACAAAAACAAAATTTAAATTTAATTTGCTTTGTTAGTTTTAAGAACCAGAATTGTTATTAACAACGTTTTATTACCTGTAGAACAATAATTTTTGGAATTTCCTGTTAGGTCGAATTAGTCACACTCAGGAGCCCATAACTGTCACACTGTATTTTGGGGGACAGAGGGATTGGGGGAGGGGTGCGTGAAAATAACGCTTATTGTTTCCCGCTTAGAATGACTCACTTGCTTATTTTTATTCATAATGGTGGAATTTGAAAAGGTACTATACAGCCCCGACTTAAAAATGGCACTCATTTTTCTTGTTACGAAAGTCTTCCAAAAGAATACAATGTTAAAATGAGTTAATGTTTAACTCTCACATGAGATGCTATGCCATGCCATGGTCAGCGACAAGCCTGGTGGCCAGAGTGTGTGCAGCCACCCTCTCTCCCAGAAAAATTGGCAGCCCAGGGAGAGGTTTTGAGACAAAGGTCAAATTTAACGCCTCAACGGGCGAAGAATCCCGGCGAAGAATACTTTTGATTGATTGCATGTGGTACTGAAGTCACTATAGACAACGCAGAGCTGTTTGCTTTGAACCTTTCCTTTTTTTTCTCCCAAGACCAGCAAGCTAGAGTCAGCAGTTTTCTCTGCCTGGCACATCACTTCTGCTGAAAGCACAGAGAAAAAAGTATCTCCATGAGGGATACCTTGATCGATGTCTTCGCACCTTCATTTATTTGCGAATACGCACTAAAAGCAGTCAAACATATATAAATCTCTCGTCTTCCTTGATTCATCCCCTTTTTGGAAAATAAATTCAATCAGGACTGTTTTCCTGTATCCTCAAGTTACAAATGTGTACCACAATTTTCAATACTGACTTCTTCAAGTCTGAAAAGAACAATTTATTGCGCAGGACTTAAATTCTTTTATTCAATTGTTTTTTTAAAAAAACATGTACCATAAGATGTGATTTTGAACATTATTATCATAAACTTGTTCTTCGCGGCCGCCCTCGCCAAGAAACTCCAAGAAGTTTATAATCTCGTCGTGCGCGAACCGGTTTTAGCAAACTGTAAAATTGGATGGCCCATGTTTCTTTCTAACCAACTATGAATATATTTCTTGGTGTCCATATTTCAGCCTTTTCACCACAAGCAACAATGGGTTTTACAGTAAGCTTTATTTTACAATGAACACTTTATAACACCGATGATGTGTGACATGTAGGGAGCCGGGAGGCGTTACATTTTTGAACCCATTTGTAAACAAAACTTTTGTTGACAATTTTCATCGTATTTACTTCCCCACAACCATCCCAAGTAAAATATTTTGATGTATACCAGCCTTACTCATAAACACAGCTGTGTCTTTTACATGTAAGTCAAACAGAACAAAAATTATTATTATTGCTGGCCACCTATTTCGATCCTATTATTCGAAAAGAACATTCATATTTCGGATCTCCTTAAAATATAGTAGTACATTTGTAATGTGTGACATGGTTGTCATGCCAGGAAAGTTTGAAATTCTTTTCCCTCTTAGGGACAATTTAACAAGTCAAGGAATTTCAGTACGGTGTGGGAAAATTTAAATCTTTGAAAGAAGTTATGGGGAGGTGACATATTCACAGAAGTTGAACATTTGTTCCATTGGCAGAAGAAGACTGTTTCAAGAAATTAAACGACATGCGCACTCTCATTAATGTAGTTCACTTAACAATATTTTATTCCAGTTACCAGCATTTCACTGCAGCATTACCTCCTCCCATACCATCTCACTACTACTGACAAACTTCACAAAAAATTATTATACTTATTTTTAGAGAGGCATTGGTTAGCTTTTATTAAGCAAATGCAACTGAATATTAGCCTGCAGTTATCCACTATCACACCCATTTCCTTTTGACCATAACTACACATGTAGGAGGGTCAAATGGGGTGAAAATGGGACAGGACCTATGCAACACTGGCTACCCGCTTTCTTTACAACAACAACCCCATTTAAATCCCATAAGATCCTTTTTAAATCCAGAGCACCGGGTTCAAATTTACTCCAACCAAAACCTTCCAATTCAAACAGCCAGTATTGAAACCTACCCTCCCCAATTACACAATTTTTTCCATTTTCCTCGTCCTCTCACCCCTGACATTTTATGGACCTCCCCTCGAGCTACGCGAGGTTCTGCGATACACGTATTTCTAGTTTAAATGTAATTCTCATGCTTTTTTCTGTTGAAAATTAATTATTAAATTTGCGTATACTTTACTTCCTTCCGTATGCCTTACTCGCAGCACCTCACTTTCCATTGGAAGCTACTAGTTGTATTAAATTTGTTATTGTGTAAGCAAATGAACGAATAAAGATCAACAAATACCAATGACAATAAAAAAATAAATAAATGTGGCTAAATGTAATTTAGGCAAAGTTAACCTCGAAGCAATGCTGGTCAGCAGTTTCCCTAGCTATACTAGGGGTGGCCCGATGCCTCTAGCAGGGGCACCTCGTGACTTATACACGAGGTTGCTTGCTTGCATTTCTACGCAAAGTGTTGTTGCAATGGCTTGCTGTTTGCGTGCCATTTTGTGCTTTGGTTTTTTCTTGCTTGCTGTTTCTGCTTGCACAATGACTGCTCGTCGAACCAACAATAGTTTGGCTGCTAGTTTGAACGGGGAGAACACCTCCTCCCTAGAACAACGGTGCTTGCATTTCTTGGCCCAGGGTCTGGCTCCTTCCACACGGAAAGCATACGCATCAGGTCAACGCAAGTTCGTCGAATTTTGCCGCCAAGCTGCAAAGCTCCACCGCAATGGCTCACCTTGCCCTGCAGACGAGTGGACTTTATGTTTGTTTGTTTCATTTCTCGTAGAGTCGATTCAGTATTCGTCAATTAAAGTATATTATCAGCAGTTCGCAACTTGCACATTGAGCAAGGTTTTCCTAACCCAATGCTTAATTGCTTGCGGCTTCAACGAGTGTTAAGAAGGGTCAAGCGTTCCCAGGGTTCCCCGGCTGCTCAGCGCCTTCCGATTACTGACAGCCTTCTCTTGGTCATTCATCGGGCGTTGGACATCAATATTTTTTATCATTGCGCCTTTTGGGCAGCCTGCATGCTGGGTTATTTTGGTTTTCTCCGTGCTGTAGAATTTACAGTCCCCAATTTAGCTAGCTTTTCTCCAGCTAGTCATCTATCAGTGACCGACATCGCAGTGGATTCGCTCCAGTCACCATCCTGCCTCCGTGTTCGGATAAAAGCGTCAAAAACGGATCCGTTCCGTCAGGGTTTCGGCACATCCATATTGGTCGGGGAAGGGCACCCCTCTGCACAGTTCAGGCGTTGCTGGCCTACCTCTCCTTGCGAGGAAATGTCCCTTGCCCCTTGTTCCTACTTGCGAATGGTCAACCTCTGTCTCGCTCAATCCTGACTGATTGACTGCGGCAAATTTTCTCCCCCAAGGGGATTGAGGGCAATTTTTCCAGCCACAGCTTCCGCATTGGAGCAGCCACGGTAGCAGCTCGCAATGGTATTCCTGACCACCTCATTCAGGCTCTTGGACGTTGGATTAGCATTGCATACCAGATGTACATCAGCACACCTTCTGAAGCTCTTGCAGGCATCTCTAGTCAGCGGGCTTAACATCGCGTGTCCTTGCCATTTACTATCCACAGTCCTTTCGACATTACAGTCGAGTTAAGTACCGAATTGCCCTTTGCTTGCACTGCGGTTTTTGGTGTTGCTCTCACTGCCAGCTGCGTTCCTTTGGCAAGTGTGTTGTCTGTTTTTTCACGCAACTGCTGCAGCTTGGTGCTTGGGGTTGTTGGAGTCGGAGGTTCCATTTCACCCCTGTTCGTTGGGTGGGGGCCGCTCGCACGGTTGCCATGGATACCTCCTCCTCATGCTAGAGCATTGCCTGGCTGCACCAACTTTGTAGGCACCAACGCCCAAGCTAATCTATTGGTGATGAGTTTAATAAGTACATTGATGCTTGGAGTGTTTAGTACTTATGTGTAAAATCACTACCTTGCTGAGAATCAATTAGCACTCCACAACGGAACACATTTCTAATGATAGGGAACAGTTAAGCATAGCGTATGAAAGCGATTCAGTAACTAAATACGTTTACCTCGTAAGACCAAGATGTGCAATCAAATCGTTCGGAATCTGCGAAACTGACGATTAACGGTGTCATAAAATAATGCGGGGTCATTTAAAACACTGTTTTAAAGTGAAACCAAAGTGAATCCAGTTAAATGTTCTAAAAGCTTGGTAATTTATCTTGATTTTCCCCTTCAGTCCGCAGGGGTGGTACTGGTAGATTCTGTCGATTAATCTTTTATTAACTAGAAAATAAGAAACCTCTTCTGGCTGATTAACGAAACGCCGTCTTTAATAAGCGGCACGAGGGGCTTTTCAGAGGCACCCATCACCATTTTCAAACCGCACGTCATGTCCATCAATCCATGCTTTATACTAGTTGTAACTTTCGCTAAGTAAACAGTAATTTTACCAATATGCCTTGCAAGGCACTAGTTTTATATATCATGTCAGTGTGCGATGAAAACATCATAAATCTTAGTGGCTCTTACATTGAAAATATTCTAAATTGTTATAATGCAGTACTCTAATTAAACTTTCTTACCATACGAGTAGCGTAGAAACCGTAAGTGGTGGTCAGCGGTCAGTGGACAAGATGCATGGCTGCTTATTTCTTCGCTCTTGAGGAAATTGTAGTGAATTTGAGTCTAGTGTTCTGTAGCGTGTGATATATTATATCTGTTTAATATTGTGAGTGTCTACCAGTATGCCGGCTATTAATTGCGACCAATTTACTAAAATTTTAGACGTTCCACTTAACTCGACAATCTCCGAGTTAAAAAAATCAGTTAATGAGGCGATGAGTTTTCTCGAAGTTGTGAATGCGAAGTACGATGAATTGCTAGAGATGATGAAGAGCTCAAAGGATAAAAGAAAGGTTTTGAAAGATGAGAATAAGATTTTGCAAGATGAGAATAAGATCTTGAAGGCAACAATTCCCAGCATTGAAAGTTCACTGGAATCAGGAATTCCATTGACGAAGATATCAAATTATCTTCATTGTCTTTGTTTAAAAAGAAAGTGAAACAGCACTTTATCAAAGATTACTAGACACTTGTACATTGTCTGGGTAACTTTAAAATGGAAATAATACTGTTTTGCAATGTATGAATTTTAGTCTCTTTAATATACTGGTAGTTTACTTAACTCTTTGTGTGCGTTTCTCTGTTTTCTTTGTTTTTGTGTCCCTGACCTAAACATTTAAACATCTTTTCTTTTAACTGGCTGCCTGGCATTTTTAACTCTTAGGTTATTTCGGGCAGCCAGCGCCCCTATCATCGTCTGTACTATCGTTATAAATTTTTATTTCTTGTATATTATGGGGTGAAATAAAGTGTTGTTGTTGTTGTTGTTGTTGTTACATAGCCAAGTAATTTCTCTTTCATGATAATATTCAGTATATAGTTGTTGTTCCTTTCTTTCTTACTTAACTTTTATTTTACTTGGTTTCATTTGTCATTGTTTTGGTACTGAAATCTTCATGTCCAAGATAAAGTCAATAAAGTTGTTGTTGTTGTTTTTGCTAAGTGCCAACGAACGAAAATGAATTTGCCTACATCACCGGTTTTAGTTCCAATGTAGCTTTCGCTAAGTGCCAACAAAAGAAAAAGAATTTGCCTACATCATCAGTTTTAGTTCCAATGTTTATAAAACTAAAAAGGATAACAATTAAGTAGCTGTTAAGAAGAATCACAGGTTGACAAAAGGTGTTTCCGTTTCCGTTTTTGTAACGGTTACCTCACGGAAACTTGAATATCCGCAGACGGAATTGTAACTAACCGTTGCGGGAAACACGTGTATCCGTCATATTTCAGTTTCTGCGGACACGCTTAAACGCATCCCTTATACTCGCGTTTCCGTCAGGTTTACTCTTGCGGAAACGCTAACTGCCGCCATGTTTCCGCAGCTCGTAAATTCAGAGGATACTCAATTACCCGTTGAGTTCCCGGAACAATGAATGCGGAAAGTCAGTTTGATCTATTTACTTTCTGCAGCCTTCATGTTTCCCCAAATCCCACTTTCGGTGGATTATTCACTGGATTTCCTAAATGTGTTAACTTTACTTAACCATCCAGTTTCGAATCATATGTTCATTCTATCCGGTATATAAAAAAGAGGACGTTTGTGAGACAACCCTGGACCGTTTCTTGCATCCACAATGACCCATTTTCGCTGATACACACAAATCAAGAAGAGTCATATTTAGGTGCATTTTTGGTATTAAAGTTTTTATTAAAATAATTCTCTCTCCATTTTCATATAATATGTACATATGTATATTAAATATTTTCACAATAAAAAAGAGACTCCTTACAATGTATTTCTATTTTCTATATCCAAAACTGTAACTTTTCCATTTCAATAGGCCACTTCCGAGTTCCAAAAACCCTCACTTTCAAAATGAGGCTAGGTGCGCAACCTTTCTTGTGAAAATGAGTTTTATTTGCATGAGAATGAAAAGTTATTTAAATATCAAGAGCTGAGCACCTACCCTCGTTTTGAAACAGAGGCCCGGGGGAACTCGGAAATGGCCTTTTAATAATCCTTTTAGAATTGACAAAATTCAAACTTTTTTCCTTGAAATGATTAAATTAACATAATAATTATACAGTCTAACCTCTTCTTATGGACACTTCTATAAGACAGATAGTTTGTTTGGTCCCAGAAATGCCAAAAATCATACATTCCCTACCTCTCTAATACGGACACCTCTGTAAAGCGGACACTTGGTTCGGTCCCTTTGGTGTCCGTATTAAAGAGGTTTGACTGTGTAATAATTAAGTAACTAACATTATTATAAGTAACGTGCATTTCCATTCCAAAAATAACTCCAAGAAGTAGTTCACAGCAAAACTATTACATAATTTAATACGAACAATATTACAAATAAAAGTCTTACTTTATAGTTACATGTAAGACTGCATACAATCTCATTAGGAAATCTAAACTGCTGGCTTAATTCTTATACCATATCATACCATAGCAAGTACCAGTACTTGGTGGATCATCTCCAAAAATTATTGTTAAAGCCTATACAAACTGCTGAGAGGCCATCATTGGGGAGTATCAGACTGATGCTACAAAGACGATAGTGATGCAAACAAAACTAGCCATAGGCTTTATAATACAAATGTGTAAGCCAACATCTCTACACATGTATCTCACTTTTTGTCGCCACTCTGCTGTAACTGCATGGCTGCAACTTGGACCTGGCTGTGGCATACAAAGTAGTCTACGAGAATTTGCCTACATTTGAGTTTGAATAATAATGACAAACTGTGCACTTTTAACAAGTGACTCACTTTCACAATGCATCTATCTTACATTCCCTGTTTTATAGTTTTAGGATAATCCATTGACTGTCCTGGAATTTCAGCAATTTTAATGAACACAGTCGAGTAAAGATTGTCTTTAAGAATAAAACTCTTATCACCTTTCCAATAAGATTGTGCAATTTAGTTAAAGCTGATCATCACAGGGTCATCCTGACTAAATAAGGCACAATAATACATTAGGGACTTTAAGCAAATTGCCACAGTGACCTCTACTATGATGGTCGTGGATCAGAGTCCTGAAGAGAGTATGTCATTGTTGCCCGTCAAATTTCAACTTTATGAAAGTGGCACCCAAAAGTCACTACAGGGCTTCTCGCTCATTTGGTTTTGTTGTTAGTAAAACGCAGGGAAGACTGAATTACTGCCCAGTAAACTAGAAGTGTTAAATACTTTCTTGATTAAGAGTAAAACAATATGATAGGTTTTAAATCAGTGAAAAATAGGGGGAAAGTAGAATTTTATACTCTTGTAGAATCGACTATGCCATCACATTTTGTGCTTCGGCTAAAGGTCATTTTCTGGACATCATGTACACGGCGTCCTTTTTGGACTTTATACTCCCAGTTGCCATAGTAGTGACCACTGTAGCCATTTCACTAATGTGTTATTATTGGCATCTTGCCCATGAGGGGCAGTTATTTGGTACTGGTCTGTCTGACAAGTATTTATCAACCTCTCTGGTTATTTTCCCAGCTGCTCTTTCTTTGCCTCTTTGACATGCAAGCTTCACAAAAGGCGTCAAGAACAGCATTGATGTTTCTTGACTTTGACCTCTCTGAGCATAGTGGCCTGATGTACCTGGGTGATGGATCACTGCCCCCCTCTTCATTGTCTTCACTCTCCTGGATAGCCTTGTGTAGGTCTAATAAAGCCTTCGTTTTGGCTTTGTCATCCGGAGAAAGGTGTGCCTTGTCCAACACGTCTGTGCGATTCGTCAATTACTGAACACCAAAAAAACATATTTAGTCACAGTGGCATGACTACTGTGATAAACATTTAATTAACATTTACTTTGTTCTTCAGCAACAGTTTAGTCTGGCAAAATAGTCACCCTGACTATTTTGAACCTTTAGATTTGGTTCTTGCTGTCTACTCTGAGCAATTTACACTACAATGAAACCTTGCATATGAATGGGAAGGACACTGTTAACATTAAAAATGTCAAAGGGGGGAAGGGTGTGGCACTCGTGCATTCTATAACAATCATAAATCATGTATGCATAAGACAAACATGCAAAACATGTGTTGTTTCCTTAAAAAATGAAAGACCCTTGTGCCCTTAACCTGAAAGATCCAGGTACCCAGGATAAATGTGTTTGAACAAACTAAGACTTCCTTGTCACCCAAGAGCAACAGTAATGCAACAGGGGCCACCAGGCACTGCCAAAGCACAGCTCTGTTACAGGACAGGCTAAATAAATCACTAAGTGGATGACTTAAACTACACATTAGAAATTATTTGCACTGCAAGCATTAACAAAATAATGTACATGTATTTTACCTACCTTTTTAGCTCTCAAATTGGCATGTTGTCCAAACTCTGTGTTCTTCAGGTTTTCCATTTTGCCACCTTACCACGTCTGGGGGCTACTTCTCTGACTCCAGTGCTTAAAAATGGCCCCTAGTAAAAGGAAAGCATGTTAAATGTGCAGGTCTCTAGGAAAGGAATTAAGAGTGCTTCTTGGTGTTCATGCTTAAAGAATTGTTGGTTTCCTCCTTCTTTTGGTGTGCGTATTACTTAGTGGCTTTTGAATCTTTTGTATTTATGTCATTAGGAGATTGCACTTGTCGGCAACACCAAGAAACTACAGTGGAACCCCGTTAATACGGTCATCAATGGGCCAAAACATTTTTGCCATATTAATGGGGTGGCGGTATTAATGAGGGTTTTTTTACAAGAAAATGTATTGTGGTTTTTGCCAGGCTGCCAAAAAAAGTGGCTGTCATAACGAGGTGACTGTATTCCGAGGTGGCCGTAATGCGGGGTTTCACTGTCCCAAATTCAAGAAACTTAGAAAAGTGTACAACTTACCTTTTTTCTCTGTTTTGGGCCATTTCTTTTACCCAAAATTCCCCCTCACTTCATTAACCAAAATACCCTCAATGTTTTTGTTCTCCGCATCATTATACCTCAAAGAAATAAAGACCAAAAGAAAATGTCAAATATTTATATCAAAATACTAATACATGTCTTACATGTATATGTATATTATTGTAACAGCCTGGTTCTAAAAAAACTAGAGAGCTTAAAATGAGGCAGTTTTCTGGTAGTGCATTACAAAGACAAATATTTAAAAAATGAAGGTTGCTTTTATCATCGAATAAAGCCCTTATCCAAGTGCTTGACGCACAATACAAAATTAAAGTGTAACAATATAAAAACACTATATATAACCGTCTAGTTGATCTCCTTGTGGCATTTTCAAAAATTGAAAGTATCATTGACACAAGCACCATTTTGTCCACTCAAAGATGGATAAATAGAATTGCTACTTCCCACTCAAAGATGGGCATCTTACTTGAGTCAATGAAGGTTGCTTTGTCATCAAATAAAGCCGTTACATATTTCCTTGTGTTCGAAGCTTAACGACAAATTGAAGTCTAAGGAAATTATATTCCTGAATAATATTCTTGTTTATCTTCTGGTGACTGTTGCAACATTTGAAATATCATTGACACAAGCACTACTTTGTCCACTCAAAGATGGATAAATAGAATTGCAACTCCCCACTCAAAGATGGGCGTCTTACTTGTGTCAATGAAGGTTGCTTTGTCATCAAATAAAGCCGTTACATATTTCCTTGTGTTCGAAGCTTAACGACAAATTGAAGTGTAAGGAAATTATATTCCTGAATAATATTCTTGTTTATCTCCTGGTGACTGTTGCAACATTTGAAATATCATTGACACAAGCACTACTTTGTCCACTCAAAGATGGATAAATAGAATTGCAACTTCCCACTCAAAGATGGGCGTCTTACTTGTGCCAATGAAGGTTGCTTTGTTATCAAATAAAGCCGTTACATATTTCCTTGTGTTCGAAGCTTAACGACAAATTGAAGTGTAAGGAAATTATATTCCTGAATAATATTCTTGTTTATCTCCTGGTGAATGTTGCAACATTTGAAATATCATTGACACAAGACACTACTTTGTCCACTCAAAGATGGATAAATAGAATTGCAACTTCCCACTCACAGGTGGGCGTCGTACTTGTGTCAATGAAGGTTGCTTTGTCATCAAATAAAGCCGTTACATATTTCCTTGTGTTCGAAGCTTAACGACAAATTGAAGTCTAAGGAAATTATATTCCTGAATAATATTCTTGTTTATCTCCTGGAGACTGTTGCAACATTTGAAATATCATTGACACAAGCACTACTTTGTCCACTCAAAGATGGATAAATAGAATTGCAAATTCCCACTCAAAGATGGGCGTCTTACTTGTGTCAATGAAGGTTGCTTTGTCATCAAATAAAGCCGTTACATATTTCCTTGTGTTCGAAGCTTAACGACAAATTGAAGTGTAAGGAAATTATATTCCTGAATAATATTCTTGTTTATCTCCTGGTGACTGTTGCAACATTTGAAATATCATTGACACAAGCACTACTTTGTCCACTCAAAGATGGATAAATAGAATTGCAACTCCCCACTCAAAGATGGGCATCTTACTTGTGTCAATGAAGGTTGCTTTGTCATCAAATAAAGCCGTTACATATTTCCTTGTGTTCGAAGCTTAACGACAAATTGAAGTGTGAGGAAATTATATTCCTGAATAATATTCTTGTTTATCTCCTGGTGACTGTTGCAACACTTGAAATATCATTGACACAAACACTACTTTGTCCACTCAAAGATGGATAAATAGAATTGCAAATTCCCACTCAAAGATGAGCATCTTACTTGTGTCAATGAAGGTTGCTTTGTCATCAAATAAAGCCGTTACATATTTCCTTGTGTTCAAAGCTTAACGACAAATTGAAGTGTAAGGAAATTATATTCCTGAATAATATTCTTGTTTATCTCCTGGTGACTGTTGCAACAGTCATCAAATAAAGCTGTTATTCTTGTTTTCAAAGGTTAATGACAAATTGGAGTGTAAGGAAATGATATCCCTCTATAATCTTGTGACTTTTAGAACCTTTCTGCACCATCATATTAAACTTGTCATTGCGCACATACACAAAGAGAAAAGGTTCCTTTTAACCCTACAAGTCTCGTAACAAGTGCTACATTTATTTCAATTTTGAACAATTCCCATTGGTCCCTGCAAATTGTATATATGTCGTTTTAAATCTAGTAAGGAAATGCACATTGTATGCAAAAAATTAATATGAACATTAAATATTATTTTCGTACAGGTTTATCCTTGTGATAAACATCTACATTCTCAGAAATTGGAGTGGAAATGTTTTGTACATTTCAGTGTCAAGGAATTTTTATAAAATATTTTTCTGTCATTGATATTTGATTCCGTACTCCGTTCCGGGATTCCGTTTCCTCATTCGAGATTCACTATTTTACGGCTGCCATCTTCGCCATTAAAATGTGCATTAGTATACAGAAAAATTCTTTTTCGGTGAAGCAGCAACTATGTCTTTATTGCAAGAGAAATCAGACAAACACGTGCTTTACAGGTAGATGTTATCAAAGAAACTACAGGCAACATACAAAGGTCAGATCTGTAGGGAGCAACTCGCTGCCCCATGAAACATGTAAGCTTATGTAAGCTCACATGTGAAACGATTTTTATGATAGACACCCAAAGCTATTACATAGACTTAAATATGCTTCTATATATTTAAACAAGATTCAGAATGTACTTACGAAACAACAAGGATCCACGGTTTAAAACAGGCGTTCTTTCTTCTCAATGATTGTTGAAACACTCAGTGTGCATTCGAGTCGCCAAGAGTGAACACTGAACTCCTTCGTCACCGCTTCCATGGGATTTGGCGTTTCATTTAAATAGTTTTTCGAACTATTATTCCTCCCTGCAGTCTATCTCCGTAATCTATCACACTCTCCTTGCTCATCTTCACAAAAAAAAACGGCCCTGCATGTACAAACCACCAAAATGGAAGGCGAACCGACAGCGAAGAATGTTCAAAAGGGCGCGCGATTCAAAATTCAACGTGAAAGCGAGGCACGCATGTTCATAAGACTCACGCCTCCAGAGCGAGGCAAAATGCGTGCAAGCGTGTTAAAAAATCATTTATAATTTATTTTGCTGTTTCTAAATTGTTTCAGATTACGCTTCAATGTTTGGAGCGTTAATAATTTTAATAACACATCTTTGAATCTCTTACAAAAGAAAGACAGAGGAAATCATCTATCACTTTTCCAGTATTTACGACGTGTAGTTTAGCGCAGGCGATTATCTCTGTTCTTTCGGACATTTTAGGTCAACGTAATGATTCCTCAACTTGCCTGAAGCGTAATCAGTACAGTTAAAACAAATTTTATTATATGAGAAACCAGGGATTGATCATGAAAACCAGCGAATTTCAGTGCAAAACCGCTTGCGGAAACGCAATGGAAACGCGCTGACACGTTTAAGTCAACGGAAGCGCTGCGGAAACACGAAACAATGCCTCCATTTTCATCTTACACCTTTCTCGTCGTAACCGTCCTGCGGAAACGTGACGGAATTTTGAACCATCAGGTTTCCGCAACATTTCCGAATTGCGGAAACACCTTATTTCACCCTGTGAATAATGTTTGAATTGCGCATACATACATGCATCCATACACTTTATTACGACTCCTCTCTACGGGGCTATTCTGTCGTAATATACAATAATAACAATTATTAACATTATTAATAATAACAATCATTCAAAATATTTCCCGGATTCTGATTGGCTAAAAGCACACGCATCATTCACCATAACCAGTTACTGATGACCAAATTTGGAAGAATTTTGTGTTTAACGAGGAAATGACGTCAAAAATGCAGCGTTCGTGCAGGTTAAGGCGCCGTTAACTGAAAAGACCTGAGGACGAGGTTGAGTTGTTTTGGTTGTGAAAACAAAAATGGCGGACATTTCATTCGTTTCGAGAGTAAGAACTAAGCGAAATTATAGCTAAAAACATGGGAAGAACTGCAAGAACACAACTCGAAGGGCGACATCTGCTATTTGGAGAATATTAAATATTTTGCGGAGCTGAAAAACCCTAACCGTGCACTATCGAAGGTGAACTTAACATCGATGCAGGTAAGCATGTTTTAGCTTTGTTTTTAAACTAGGAATTATTTAAAATAAATAACAAAACAATTATTGAATTCGGCTTTCGTATCTCCATAATACTTCATAAGATACTCAGCCTCATTCATTACTTGTTAAATATACAATAATAAAATTACAATGGGGCAATAATTTGGCTTTGCGAAATTTTACAAGAGGTAGTTTTAATTATTTAGATCTTTTTATGTGATTTTTAAAAAGTAAATGTTTAGGGGCGGGAGTTATTAGAGCGACCCACACATACCCGCGTGTAAAAAGGATAAAAATAAAACTCGAGATTGTAATTCGAAACTCGCGTTGTTTTCCAAATTTTCGTAAATCTGGCGTTGCATCATGGAAATGTTTAGCTGAACTCAAAAGCGGCGGTTTTAATGTTGAAGCACGTGGCTGGTTGAATTTATCGCACTGATGAAACAGTTGAAGAAAACAAAATTATTAAAATTATTCGTATTCGGAGGCGATGAAACGGCAGAGGACAACAAAAACATCGATCGATTTCTTGTAGGTATTACACTAGCTAAAGCACGTGGCTGGTTGAAGTTATCGCACTGATAAAACAGTTGAAGAAAAAAAAATTATTAAAATTATTCGTTTCTTGTTTGTTTCAAACGACTTAGGTTGAATCGAACCGAAACGACTGTGATGATGGATCAAAACGACTTAAGTTTGGATCGACACGACTTTGGATCGAAACTACCGAACTCCACAAGCACTCCTCTTTCCTACATTTCTGCCATGCTCTTGGCCTTAAAATCGCTCTTATTCTTCTGCTTGGATATTTTTGAACCTTAAGCTTGTCGAATTTCAAACAGCGAAAGGGAAATAACATTTATAGGTTAGCGCGAACTTGAAAAAGCAAGTTGTAGTTCGTAGAAGTACAGTAGCGTGGCAGAAAACAATGCCCGCACTTTGAAGGTTTTTTACAACAAAGGTCATCAAAAGTCATGTGAAACTACACGTGAAATCTAACGCTACTAAAATCTCCAAGGAGTCTACACCTTACATTACACTTACATTATACTTTTCACAGCACGATCGAGAATTTATGTGCCTGCTGCAGCTGGCCGCCTCGCAAGCCGACCGTCTTCGCTCGGCTTGCTCGTTGGCAATAAGACTGCATCAAGATTGTACGTCAAAGACGTCTTCCCCTCGCTCCCGAAGCCTGCTTTGATGAACCAACTTATAACCAACAGAAAGCTAGATAACTAACCTTCAGGTACTTTGAACTGTTTGAATTTTGGGTTTGAAAATCCCGTTGACACCACCTCTTGCGACTACCGAATCAATGACACTTGCGAGCTTTCTTTCGCAGAGCATCATGGCATACTTGATCTATTCTCCTTTCTTATAGCCTATAGATGGCTTTCACAGTGACGTCATCAAATTGTAGAGTCAAAATAGGGAGGTTTTACAAATTTTTATTTACATTAGGTTGAAGACTAGTCATAGCTGTCACTAAATCTGCCCCCGACCTTTTAAAACCCGAATGCCTTGTGGTTGTCCATGTATTTGCCATGAACCTTTGAAATACAGTTTTCGTATTAGAGTTTCTGAGTGTAATTCTTTTGTTTTCTGTTGTGTTTTCTCAATTATTACACTTTGTTTCCTGGGTTAATGAAAATCCAGATACATGTAATGCTTAGGATGGAAAATTGTTTTTTATACATCCCATAATGAGTTCAACCAACACTGCAAATGTAATAGAACGCGTGTTAAACAACAAAACCATCTTTAATTATTTATTTGTAACTAATAATATAAATGTCCTATAACTAATGTGTCGAACGAATGCTTTGGATTCGAGTGTGACATTCTTGAACGCAACTGATATAAATGATTTCGCAATAAACTAACCCTAGTAAGGGCACTCAAGTTAAGCCCTGTCATCAAAATTTCATCAAATCGAGAAAATTTCGCATACTAACACTACGACGATACGATACTTTCCCTTTACGCGGGGGACATTAGGGTGCCTCCTCGCTGCCGGGGCAATAAACAAAAAGTAAATCTTTGTACAAGTTTCCATTCCCGTAGCATGTTTCATTTCGAAAATACAGCAATTTGAACTTCCGAGTTTTCACAGTGCGTGACATCAAAATAGGAATACTTTCTCGATGAAAAAAACCCTCTCCTCTTGAGTTTGTGAGAATAGGTTTTGCCCTTCCAAGCACAAATCGGGGAAATAAGCGTTAAGAGAATTCGAGCGACTTCGGCGTAAGAACAACAAGGGGAAAACTAACTCTGCAACTCGCTTGGCTAGCGGGAAGGGAACTCGTCACTATAGACCATTTTACAGTCGTGGACTTAGTACCCTAGACTTAGAGAGAATGTGAGGCTGACGGTGACCTTGTTTTGATACAAACCTCCTTTGCTTTGTTTTGAAATTGTCCTTGAAAAATCCCCGTTAACATAAGAATATTTTGATTTACATAATAAAGCAGGAAGATTGTATCAAAACAAGGTTACCGTTAACCTCGTTTCCATCCATAACCGTGAAATGGCCTATTCCAAGGTACTAGGATCTGTTACAACTGGAAACAGGACAGGACTCAAACTTGGACTCTTCAACAGTTTAATCTTCAGCCCGTGAACGTAAATCATATACAGTCAAATAAATCCGCAACGTAAATCGAAAAACAGGAATAACAGTGCTCTATTTATACTAAGCGATCAATTTATTACAACATCACAAAACAAATAGAAAGAAGGCTGAATAAAATCAGCTGAAAAGCGAAAACAAATCTGGATAAACGCAGTTTTAAAGTTCGTATGTTAAACTAAATAACTGAAAATTAAATGTCAGTCAAGCAAGTGAATTAAGGAAACCTACAAAGAAAGCTGTGTAAATGAATTCGAGTTTCCTTTGCTCAGAATTCCCTAAAATTTCAAAACTAAAAACTACGAACGGTTGGTATTTGAGCAGGCGAAAGATCCAGTTATTCAGTGACTAAGCTGTATAACTATTTCTGGAAAATTCAATTTCGAGGGTACATATAATGTGCGTACAGAAATTTCCTAAGACACACTGTTCCAATAATTATATACATGAGTAAACAATCTCGGTTACAATGTTTATACAGAGAATAAACATTCCTGGTTGTAACGTTTGCGCAGACTTAAATCAGAAAAACTTATTCAAAACGGTTGAAATCCTATTTTATTATTTTCTAGTCCACGTGCCATGAAATAAATTGAAAACCGAATGAAATCTACATTTCCCCCCTAACATTCCCCCGACCTAAATTTCGAGCTCTCCTGAGCGAGCAAAAAGAAAAAGGAACCCACAAAAATAATTGCAGTAAGGCATGTGGCAAATGGATATAATGACTAAGGGTTAACAAACAAAATTACAAGGTCGTCAACTGAGTCCTTGTCCTGCCAACCAAATGGCATACTTGGTGGCTTTAAATTGTGTGGGAACGATCTGGCCGGCAGCCCCCGGGGCCAACTGTGTAACGGTTGGACAGTGCATAGTCTCTAAATTGCGATATTCCACGGGCAGCAGCAACGGTGTGTCGGTTACGGCATCTTCCAATAGTTCTAGCTTATTGGCCCCCTTGGTGAAGAGTACAAAGTGGTCCGGGGCGGGCGCAACCGGAGATGATCGATGACAGTCAATTATGAGCTCGTCGAGGGCGTTTCTTAGCACATCAGAGAAAAACCCCTGTGGCAGACCTGGGCCCTTTAGCGGTAAGCCATGTACAAACGTCGATTGATAATGGTACGTGGACAGGTATTCTCTCGTTCGAGAGGCCAAAAACCCGGTCTGCAACAGCCGCTGGGAGGCCAGTTGTGGGGCCTCGCATGCCACTGCGAGACATTTGGGAGTAAACTCGTTTGGCCCATGTTGAAAGCCATCCAATTCAACTACAACAACCAAAGGATTAGACATATTGTGCTGCAGCGAAGGTCACAACGGAAACGAGGCGAAAGATGATGAGTGGTGAAAAAGGCTAGAAAGAGGGTTACTTTTATAATCAGCTGAGAAAAAGATCTAGCACCTATGGAACAGGACTAGAAAAGGAAAACAGCTGAACGGACAGCGAACAAAAGAAAAAAACGAAAAGGAAAGGGCGAGATAAAGAACAAAAGAAAACCAGGACGGGTGTATAGTAAAAGGAACAAAAAAAATTACTAAACCTTGACACAGCCGTAGGGTTATCAACCTATTGAAAGGATAAAAGAATATAATAAAATAGAGTGGAGTACAAAAAGAAAATGATACATTACACAGCTGTAGATGAGGCCCTAGTAACCATCGCCGATGTTGAAAAACGACGCACGCATACACAGTAGAATACAAATATAACAACCAAGTTCAGTAATGACAGAAAGAGCGAGTGTGAAATATAGAAAGGCAGAATGAACGTGAGTATGAGGGCTGTTAGGTAGTGTGTTAATTTTTTCGTGAACAGCTTGAAGACGTCGAGTTAAATCGGCATCAAGGGTGGTGTAGGTCCCGAGTTGAGTGACTTTAGCGCACTGTGATCCAAAGACAATGGTGCAGGAATAGGATAAGATAAGATAAGATAAGAACTTTATTTTAGCACGATAAAAAGATCAGCATTGCTGCCTGGGTCGTGCATACAACAATTACAAAAACAAATAAGGAGTACTGAAAGCAAATGTACGATTAAAAATTAAAAACTGTTAAAAATGTTCTGTCGTCTGCATACAGATAAGTTTCGGCAGAGCGTTGTGATTTTGGGAGGTCGTTTGTGAAGAGGGAGAATAACGTGGGTCCGAGGACCGATCCTTGCGGCACTCTGTGAGCTATAATGTGTGTATCGGAGTCGCATCCGTTGATTCTGACGAATTGTCTTCGTTCTGTAAGGTAGTTCTTTAACCACAGCCAGATATCTCCTCTGATTCCAAGGTCGTTCGGCTTTTGTAGCAATATATTGTGCGATAAGAAAGATTTCACTAAAGCTTTCGACACGCAACCTTGTAGCGAAATAGCCTTTTCCACGTGCAACAATGATAACATGGCGGACATGTTTCCAAGGGCAGAAATCTATACAAGATGGCCCAGCCTTCAGTATATCGAATAAGTTGACGTTGTTTCCTTTCGATAGGAAGTATTGTTGCTCGAAATGACCTCGTCTGTCAGAAATTATCGAACAGAATGCCAAATACAGAAATAAAAAAGGTAAAACTGAAGCACTATCGAAAAAAGTACGTCCGCGCGACATCGTGTCATGTGAATGTGAAATGTAGGGGTAGAAAAAAGGGGGAAATTTCATGTATCCCATGATGCATCGCTTCATACTATATTATCAAGCTTCCGAGCGCACGTGATGCTATCAGTTCAACAGGGACGTGACAGTTGAACAGCAATGGAAAGCGACTTGTTTTGCCGATAAAACTTTCTGTACCTTTGCTGTGTCGATCTATTTACGATTTTCGTTTTATTATTCCAAATATATCTCTTGTTAAGTCAAAGAGAGTGTTTTGGCCGCCGATTATGAGTTAAATAGCCCTACGATAGCAACGCAGTCTACACAAACGTTCTTAGAAGCTAGCGAGGAAGGTCTTTGTTTCAGTACGTCCTGTTTTAACGTGCGTTGATAAAGCTCTCCATGGATTAACAAGCGATTTCCACGTACTTGTCTTGAAATAAATACATATTCTAGGTGCGAGATTTCTCTTCGTTGCTTGTTGGTGATCGCGGTGTTCATATTGTCAGTTCAATAATTCATCGATGCAGTACATCAACCGTACGGTGACCGAACATGCCTTTACTTCAACAAGCTCGGCTTATGTAGTCGAAAATACCGGAACCGTTAAAGTGCAAAG
>CALNXK010000212.1:700000-725000 GCA_942486035.1 Porites lobata | reverse complement strand
GATCCTTTTCCGCCCACTTTTGGCACGTTTGAGATAATTAGATTGCGGCTGTCGAACTGTTGAAATGTCAGTTAGTTAGAATCTCTCTAAAATTTTTCGCGAGATTATTTCGCGCGGCGTTAATCCCTTATGCGAGCGTGAGCAATTTGGAGTGTAAAAAGTGGGTCGGTAGGCAACACACGACTTTTACCTCGTGCCAAAATGCTGCTTGTTCCAATGAATTTTTCTCTTACGGGCAGAGGGGTCTACATTTTGATTGAGCAAACTATGCTGCCGCTTGTTTCATGCTGAGAGGTCGTGACACGCATATTGATTTTCTGTGGTTATTGTTTCTGGTCGGCTTGATTGATTATTTGCCCTCTGATGCAAGAGCATTTTCTTTGACCTCTTTGAAACGTAATGTTCTTCATTGCGGATAAAGAAGGGTTTTAGGTTTTGCTTTAATTTTCTAAGTCCCTCCTTGATCTGAATGACTGAAAGCGATTTTCTTTTATCCGTGAAATCGTATGTTACGGTTTCCTTCAATGAGTTTTGTCACAGATCCAAATTTCGAAGAATGGATTGCAGCTTAAAATGAAGCTACTTTAAATATGAAGAACTACGTTGTAAGTCAGTCAAGATTGCTCTTTAAGCATTGATTTTTAAACTCCAGCTTGTTTTTCTAAAGAGATCCTTAGATAATGTGTCTGGACTGGAGCGCGAAGATAACTTCTTCTTGCGGCTGATCTGCTATTGCCACTTTGTTATCAGGGAAGGCCGAAGCCGGTCGACATGATAGAGTAGGTTTAAGACAATAATTAAGAATCAATATTAAGCACACTAACGTTTTGGAAACCTGTTCACCACCGGAGTTTAGCTTTCTAAAAAGCCTTAGCAGAAATGACTATCGATTGCATCGGTGGGGTAACAAAATTCAAAACACCCTTGATACAAGAAGGGTGGCTTCGTAGAAGAGTAAGACCGGCCTAAGATGATAACTAGTAGTAAAAAAGATTATATAAGATTCCAACACCACTTCATTTTTCATTTTTTGATTAACTTTTACAAATATTTGCGGGAACCTTTTTATCACATAAAACGAGAAGGTAAGACGTCCTTTTTTCGCTTCATAAGCCATTGGAAAAGTTGTTTTGGTTAGTTTGCCAACGGCAAGAAAATCTGCATCGACTCAAGTTTGCACCCAAAATCAGATATTCATTATTTGAAAAAGGTTCTTTTGAAGGAAAGACTCCATCCAGGGCATCTACTAAAAGTTAAATGGGCATTTCACTTCATTCCGCTGCCTCAGTAAGTGACAGCGCTATTTTGTTTTTATTCCGTCATTGAGATCCGAGCCAACAGACGTTAAGAACGCTGCGCAGTGAGTAGAAGGAGTCTTTCTAACATCAGTACCTTTCTTGCGAGTGAGAAGCAGATAAAACCGTACAGAGATGGCGAAGATGGCTTAGTATATGTTTTGGTTACCTTTAAATTTGTCTTTGGCCGAAACTCGAGACAGCTGACTAAAACTGAGGAAAAGCGTAACAATTAAAATTAACCCAGGTAATACTGAAAGCATCAACAGCTGTGGCACCAGGTTCTCGATGCCATGAAACAAAACTATCAGACTTGGCATTAAGCCTTGATGCAATAAAAAGTAGATCACGCGAACGAAGGTCAAGCCTGCCTTAAGTCATTAACTTTTGAGACCACTCCAAGTAAGATGGATCAAGTAAGGTCCACGGCCAATGGTCTCAATTATTCATAAACCCGTCACAAAACCACTTTCTGATAAAAGCAATGGGACCGAGAGGCAATTCTAAAGGATAAATCCAGATTGGCAACGCGAGAATGATTTTAGCCATTGCTGCACCATGATTCGGCGACAGATTTGCGCGTTAACTACACCACGGATACGAAATACTGCAACGTCGCCACTCGGAAACTAAGACAACAGCTCATATCACTAAAAAACCTTAGGTTTTTTCTTGTAATGCGTGATAAAATAGTTTGTGAGCCCTAGAGAGTCGATTATATACGATATTAAGACGTGGTATTCTACAGTGATATTAACTGCCCTCTATTACAATTTTCCCCACGGTAAAGAACCCTATTTTTGACCGCTTTCTTACGTGAAATTGTTGAAGGTTGCATCATTTTCAGAAATATGAAAATAAAGTTTCTGTCTAAGACTATCGTATTAAGTACAATCAATTAAGAAGTGTTTCTCGTTCCTCGCGAAGCGCCGAGCCACGAGGTTTATAATCTCGTTGCGCGCGAAGTGCGCGTGTATCACACGAACATGGCAAGGCCAGCATGATTTTCTCTTGGCTATAAACAGTCCGGAATATCCCTAAATTTAAGGACAGGGCAAACTGGTCACGCGACACTTTTCAACCAATGAGAAGGCGCGCTTGTGTTTATCAACAAACAAATGAAAACATCGCCCCAGTGATCAAAAACTTTCAAAACAGCGGACGAAGTCGGACAGAATGAAGATGAGCTTACAATACTCGTCTAGGTTTCACATTTAATATTTCAAAGAAAACATTTTATGTAAGAGAATAAGAGCATTATTAATTGAAAGGAATCATTGGGGTGTTCGAACTGATTCCGGACCGATCACAGTGGTCGTGGCTTCACTGGCATGGTTTGCAAGATTTTTGATGGAAGCAAACTAGACTAAACTGGTCCCGTGTAAAAATAGCCTTAGAGAGAGTGTGAAAATTTGTAGAGATCGTAGTTGTACAGAACAGGATTGGTACTACCTATTAACTTCTACAGGCTAAGAATCAAAGAACCAGTCATCATAACAAGAATAAAAAGTAGTTCACATTTATTAATTTTTCTTGTTTGTTTTTTTGTGTTGTTTCGCGTTGACTTCACGCATCTTGTGCTTTCTTTGCTTGCTGTAGTACCTGCAATGTTTTAATTTTATCCCAGATAATCAGTGCATGTTCAATGAGCAGCGAAATACATCATTTACACTTGAAATTTGCCTTCTTTCTTTGATTGTTTTTTAACGGTGGATGAACATTTGGAGAATCCAACAAAATTAAATCTTTCCAGATTTGGTGAATTTCAGAAACAAAGCGGTTAGTACCTACCTAGCGCTTATGATCTTCAATTTCATCCCCGCAAATTCGGCAAAGTGAGGCGAGATGTTGGACGTGAATATCCATAAGACTAATAAAGTTGTTTTGGCCTTGAAAAGAAAAAAGGCAAAGGCTCGTACTAATGCGAAAAAAAGTAATAACACGGCTCTGTGAGAAACCCGGGAGTGGAAAACGTACGTGTTTTGGACCTCGGAATTCAAAAATTGTCTACCAAAATTCTAGGTTGTCTACCATCCCCACATTCAACATGATAAAAGTTAATCGATATGACAATCGAGGAAAAATGTCTAGAACTTCGTAAAAAATCTGTGAATCGAAAAAATAATAGATACTTGTTCACCCACCTTGAAAACCGACCAAAATCTCGCCTATACATCGCGTTGTTTAAAAGAAGAAATAAGCCACAAAATGTGCTGAATATTTCACGAGACACTTCCAATATGGCTTCCGATACGCCGTCCACTGACTGATTCTGTCCGACTCCGTCCGCTGTTTTGAAAATTTTTGATCACTGCGGCGAACTGCGGCGATGTTTTGATTTGTTTGCTGATAAACACAAGGGCGCCTTCTCATTGGTTGAAAAGTGTCGCGTAACCAGTTGGCCCTGGTCGGACTGATAAATCTATCGAGATTTTGGTGTCCGCCTTGACGTCTTCCAGAGCAGTGAAAGGTAGTGACGTCAAAGGGCATTATGGGTTTCCAGGCAACCGATTGCCATGAGGACAAAGCTCTGTGTTTTATTTGAAGACGGGTTTTTTCATCTGTGAATTATAACAATGTTTACGGTCGGTGAATCACCACCCAATATCTCAGGCAAACAAAAGAGAACTACGGTGGCCTGTAAGGGACATTACAATATCTTTTTTTCCCTTAAGTTATCGCGAGATAATTTCAACTTATCGCGCGATAAGTTTGAATCAGGGGGGGCTGGCAGCGAGGTCTGGAACCGAGTTTACATGATCGCCCCCTAAGATCGCCCCCAGTCAAGATATCCGGCCGAGTGAGACTGAGTACAAATTTTCCTTGAAAACAAATATGGCGGAGAATGCAGACATGGAAGGACGATGAGTTTTTGCTCGGTTTTAAGTTTTCCCGTGTACAAATATCAAGAGAAGGTTTCTATGAACTTTTTTAATGGACCTTTTGGACATCAGGAGGCGTGATGTATGAAAAGTTCATGGGTGACTTCACTTATCGTGATTCGGGATCTCGGCAAGTTCAGTTATTTTTAAGCTTCGTGAATTTTCGAGCGTCCATCTTGCTCCATTTCTTATACTTTCCACTTACAGTGGTATTAAGACTCTCTTCCTTATCTTAAACATATGCTACGAGCACAATATATTGGTATGAGTCTTGCAACAGTCATATGTGAATGTTCATTAAACCACTGATATTCTACTTCGCTGTTCGTAAGTTTATTTGTGTAGACCGGGAGGCACAACAAATATTTATGGGCGTAAATACAGAATACAGGGCCATATGCTTCACATATACTGGGTCTGTCAGTATAAGCTATTTTTAATATCAAAAGGCTGCAGGGAGGGGTTTACTGAACCTTCAAAACCTTCACTGGAATGTCATTGGAGTGATAATCAATAAATTTCCAACAGCAATACCGTGTTTAGTAGTTTTGTATTAGATAGTGACTTCGGTTTCAAGTATTTCCTTGAAATTGTTGGTACAAAAATTACCCTTTAGTTATGAATTATACTTGAAATGATTATAGTCTCTAGTGTAAGAACAAGAGGCTAATTCAGTGGCTAATAAGAGTGAGTACATCAGGAAAGGGTATGCGTTAAGAAAATCCCTCAAAGGACTGAAGTACAAGAAACAGAAAAAAGAAAAGTGAATGTTTTGCAAAGTTTATAAAGAGAATCAGAAGAGGCTTGGAAAATATACAACTTAAGTTTATTGTTTGTGTAAGTTACGAATCTGATTTACAACTAAATTATACAAGGTAAAATTGATTTTTTATCAACCATCAAAAGAAGTTATTGTCGGGCTTGGGCCCTATCCTCTCAGCAGTTCTTTCTACGATGCTACCCTTGGCTTATTTGGCCTAGATGGGTATGTGCTGCTGATTTAGGGTGGTGACCATTTCACCCTTCAGAGTTTTGAACAAGGTGTCTGTTTGGGTTGTGAAGGTTGAAGAAGAAGTGGTCTATATAGTACAGCCTGTTTACGTTGGTACCACCATTTTTTCCCCCAAGTTTTGCCATGTTTCTAAGTTTAAAAGCTACCTTAATTCTGTATGCTAAAGGAAATGAATAAGGATTATAATGTCTCTTGGCTTAAAAAGGGTACGGAAATGCACAATGTGTCCTACTACCCATACTCTCTTTCAGTGTAAGCCCAGGGAGGTGATCTCACATTTTAATTCCCTTTTACCACTTATTGTAACAGCAAAGTCAGTGAAGGCTTATGGTCTCTGAAAAATATTTTTGCCACCCTCAACACAAGTTTCTAACTGTTATTGTTGACTGTAACTAGTATTATCTTAAGAATCATTTTCCATTTTTTCGAAGGCATCCTATGGTGTTTTCAATATCCACTAGTACAAGGCAATTTTTAAGTTGAGAGGGTTTACTTTGATTTCATTAACAGTAACCTACATTTTTACACAGACACAAACTAACCTGGTGGGTTGATGTCCAAAGGTGCAAAACATTACATGCAACTATATGGCAAAAACTGATCACAGTGGCCAAAGGAAAGGCAAAAATAGAAATGTCATCATTTTTTTAACTTTATAAGTTCCCTTTGAGGCATATTTAGCCAGATGTAGTCCTTGTCAAAACATGCAAACTTGAACATTTATTTTCTGACCTTAGCTAATCTTTTTTAAACCATACTCTTGTTCCAGTGGGTAGTGTAGTTTTTGGAATAAAATATTTATAATTTCTCCCTCTTTGTTTGCAACAAAACAAACACAATCGAATGAGGACTGAAACTGAAGGCAGTGTAGTAACTGCTACCATGAAAAGAGAATTCCAAACACACAAAATAATTACCCTTTCATTTGCCTATATTCATTTCTTAGAAACTACGGTAAAGTTTAAATTAAATCACACGAAGATAAGAACTTAAGCATATCAAGAGTGAATGATCTCTTGGCAAAATTTATTTAGCTTCTATTACATAACAAAATACATGAACTACGAGATTTGACCATATGCCACTCAATCATCCAACGCAACTCTGCAAGGATAAGTTCACAATCAAGGATGAAGAATTAAGAATCTCAATCATCATTTCTTTTCGTCTTAAAGGTGTACTAAAACCGTAAACAACTCTGACAACTCTCCTATTTGACCACGGCCACCGCGCTTTTTTTAATGTTGTTGAGGCCTCAAATGTAATAAATGACCCTAAATGTAATAAAGGTCCTAAGTGTAATAACTTTTGGCCCTAAATGTAATAAAGGTCCTAAGTGTAATAACTTTTGGCCCTAAATGTAATAAAGGTCCTAAGTGTAATTCTTTCAGCTCTTTATATACGTAGGGTCATAAGAAGATTTCATAGCGTTTGCTTTTAGCCTTATTACAGGTTAACTGAGCGCCAGAATGTGTCTAGGGAATATCAAACACTAAATACCCCAGGCAGATTCCCTATATAGCCATTTGAGTAACAACTTATTATTCAGTTATTGATATCATTATCACCGTTATTTTTATTGTCATTATTAACTGAAAAGAATGTTTAATCGAAGTGAATTGTAAATAGTCCTTTGACCGAATAGTAATTAATTGTAAATAGGTTTTAATAGTTAGCATTGTTATCAATAATACTTCTTTAACGACAACTTGAAAACAGAGGTCCTTGATATGAAGCAAATTTTTTAAGAACTCTTTAATGTCAAAAAAGGACTGACGTATCTTAAAGCTGATGTAACAAAACAAAAAAGCCTCGTTTATTATAGCAAATTTTCTCAAGAAACTGTAACTTCATCCACTGGATTGAACTAAACAATCTGTTTCATAGGCAAAGGCAGCCTGTAGTGTAATTATAAAGATATACTGCCCTTAATATCTTGCTGTTTATATATAACTTCTTGTTGACAGCATTCTGCATGGACCGACCGACATACTCTTTTGGAAAATGATAAATAAAAAACATTTCTTTTTTGGGCGCAACATTAAAAACCCCATAGGCAAAAGTATTTAATTTACTACGATTGTTTCTAATGAACATTAATACTTCCTTCAATTACTAAATTACTACTGTATTTTGAAAACTTTTGTGTAGATTCCATCTGTTTATAACTCGCGTTTCACGATGTAGGGATGTAGTGGGAAACACGATCGAGACGTAGTTAATTTATTAGTGTTTCTCCTACTTCTTGAGCGCTCTAGCCGCTTTCTAAGTTAATGAATATCTATGAAGACTACAATAGGGCAAAGAAAGTGAATCGTCAGCTGGCTATTAACATTAATATCGCATCAGACCGTCGCATGTTTCAGTCAGGGACCTTATCAAGTTTGGGGCTGTTATACTACATACATGTATACTGTTAAGACTTCCGTTATATTTAGGGCTAAAACCTATTACACATAATTATAATTAGACCCTTTATTACATTTAGGGCCAAAAGTTATTACATTTAGGACCTTTATTACATTTAGGGCCAAAAATTATTACACTTAGGACCTTTATTACATTTAGGGTCATTTATTACATTTGAGGCCTCAACAATGTCACGAAGGATTAATTTTCGGCCTTTCACTTGAAAATATAAACTCTTCTTCATACGCATTGGAGGGTTGGCCCTTTTTCTAGTCTTGTGGGTCTTCTAATAAACAGAAACACAGCTTGAAAGCCCGTAGTGAGCCAAAAGGTCGGGCATCGAGGAACATGTACATGTACAATGACTCTTCACTGGTCTCGTTCTTAAACCGCATGTGATGACAAACGCAAGACCAGAAAAAAGGAAAACGTAAGCCCCACATTACTGCGAAAAAAATCGGTTACAGCAAAGAAAGCAATGACCAACAGGACCAAAAGCGAATTCACTTCACACTGTCGAATCGCTGCGAAGACGAACTTCTTGATGTTGTTGTTGTTTAATTGTTGTTGTTCTCAGCCCGTTTCGCGCATGCTCGCTACAGTTCTCGAATGATTGACAGATTTCTCAACTGGGGCGATCATGGAAAGCCGAAAAGCGGCAAGATCAAAGGCCGTTGCCAGCCCCCCCTGGTTTGAATTATCGCGCGATAATTATTCAGTTTATCGCGCGATAAATTGCAACATTTCACATGAAAAAGAGAAGCTGGAACGTTGCATGCTTGTATGCATGCATTATCTTAATGTTGACCCTTTCTTTATCATACTAAGAAGGAGTTATAGTCTAACTTTTGAGCCAGCTTAATAGGGTTCATTTGAGTTGCCAAGCTAGATTTCCAAGCAAGGATTACAGCATTTTAATCCTGAACGAAAAGGGGAGTAATTAAGATTTACAATTGCTATATATATGTAATCAATTATCTCTCGTTTCAAAACTATACAGTGAGTATCAAGCCAGGTTACTTCTTAGCTTCAAGTTTAAAGTATTTCATTGTCCAACAGTGGTCCCTTTAGTTAAGTGAAGTGAATAAAGGTTATGTTCTTGTTATGTATTTACAGAAAAGGACTGAGTTCTCCGGCGGATTAGCATGCGCAATAATTAAAGGTTAACTCGCGAAAATGCAAGCGGTGACAGGCCGCACATCCATACGGCGTGAAACCTTGTGTTAACCTTTCATATTTTAGCTCTAACGAAGTAACGGTTGGTTTTGTATAGGATTCCAGTTTTTCATTAAAACTTCTTTTAAAGTAGACACTGAGGTCTGGTACTGTGTCACGAAAGGCAATATTTCTTTTTCCTCTTTGTTGTTGTGTTTCAGGAGTGCAGACTCCCTCTCTGTGCACTTTATATCTGATAGAAGGTTCTCTCATAGTTTGTGGGTAGCCTCTGTCAATCAAGCGTTCTTTGAAATTTGAGTTGCTAGCCTTCACGCTGAGCCTTCAGAGCCTTAAAAACATTCTTATGAAACACTGGCAACTGATAGAGAACCAACCTCTTCTTAGACAGATCTACAAAGAACCTCCAGTTGTATCGTACAAACGAGGAAGGTCTCTCAAAGATATACTTTTAAAAGCTAAACTCTGAGAATTAAAGGCTATAAACACGTGGGTGGAAAGCGTGAGTCAGGCTTCTCTTTATCATGTGATATGTTGCAAATTTATCGCGCGATAATTTTCTTATTTATCGCGCGATAACTGTTCATTTCATCGCGCGATAATTTTAACTTGTCGAGCGATAACTTAAGCAAAAAAAAAATTGTAATGTCCCTTACGGGCCACCGTAGAGAACAGCAAATTCAACAACGGTGGATTCAACAAGTGGCCGGAAATCCTCGCTGGGAAAGATTTACAAACAAAACTCCGCAAGATCGAGCGAGAACGTCGACTTTACACGGCACAGCGAAGGCAAACACTGTCAACTAGAGACAGAGGCTAACAAAATACTACAGTTACACTGCAAACGAAGCCGACGAAGACAGGGAACACCGACTGCCGACGTTTCAGCAAAATTCGGTCAATAGAATTTCGCAACGAAACCGAAGAGAGGCAAGTTTACAGTCAAAATTATCTTCTTCGACGCAACGATAGGGAGCAGGAATTACAGCATCTGTAAAATCGACACGAGGAGTATCTTTTCCAACGGACTGAGGACAGCCGATCAGCCTTTTCACCGTTTTACAGTAAGCTTTATTTTACAATGAACAGTTTAGAACACCGATAATGTGTGACATGTAGATAGGGAAGCGTTACATTTTGTAAACAAAATCCTTACTGAACAAAATTTTCCGTTTAATTCAATTTCCTTCACAAGTAAAATATATGTATGTATAGCAGCCTTATACACAAACACAGCTGTGTCTTTTAAGTCAAACATGAAAAAAATCTGTTATTGCTGGCCCCCTATATTTTCGTTCCTAAATTATTCGAAAATAACATCTGTATTTCGGATATCCTCAAAATATTAGTGTGTGACATGGTTGCCATGCCAGGAACGTTAATTCCCTTCGCTGTTGCCAGGCGTCTGTGCGCCTAAGGACTGGAAACCATATATGACGTTTTGATGACGTAAGAAAAACCATGTGCGAGAAAAGCAAAAAAAGTAATCGGCGTTACGAACTCGAGAGTTGTAAAAGTTAAGGAAATATATGAGCAAAATACACGTGGAATATTCTCAAGCAGTGTTTATATCCTGTGTAACATTTTGGGGGCCTGTCCGGGAGGATTTAACGAAGGAATTAGATGCAGTACAAGTTTCAATGGTCGACGAACGTTGTGTGCTAGGATTTGTGTGGATCGCCGTCCAAGATATTCATTTTGGTCTTGATTTGGCGAGCAGGAAACAGTGGTTTGTAGCTTAGGCAGACATTTGGTGTGAACAGTTAGTCAAGAGATAGTGGAACACAGCTTTGAGGCCAGGAAAGGTATGAATGTTGTTTTGTTGGATGCTATGTGGGTTTTGTGATCGTGTTAATTAGACGCAAGATGGCGGAGGAAAGCCTCATTCTTTTAAGGCCTCTTCACATGAGCCCGGTTGACCGGGCTGGCGATCTGGCGCCAAATTTGGGAAACAAAGCAAACATAGCGAAACACAAACGTTTTAACTTTCGGGCCTATCTTAGCATCGGTAACTCTTAAAGCTGTATCACTGCAGTTAAATGGAATGCTTATGATGTGGAAAATACAGCAGGCAATGTAAGACGATGCCATCCGGACCGCCAGAATTCATCCCGCCGTTCATCCCGGTAACCGGGATGAAGTGTTCATATGGCAAAATTTCCAGCCCGCTTACCGAGATCTCGGTTGGAAAAACCGAGATCTCGGGAACCGAGCCAGCCCGCCCTCCCATATGAACACAACGAAAATTTTACAAAGGATTTAGAGGTGAGGGGAGATCTCGGAAACCGGGCCAGCCCGGTCAACCGGGCTCATATGAAGAGGCCCTTAGACAAGAAAATGTTGTCGATGGACTTAAGCGCTTTAAGTGAATTTGCTTTGCAAGCTAAAGTGGAAAAGTCGGTAGTGGAGGGCAAGGGGAAATTAAGTGTTATTCGGTCCATCAGGCGCAAAATTGAGGATTCAGTTTATGCTCTGACCGGCGATGACCAAATTGATTATGTTGACGGGTTAATGGCACACTTGGGCCCTCCGCCACTCGAGGGAATGGAAGATAAGTATGGGCAAGAAGGATTACAAAACAAAAGCGACCTAAAGAAGCTCAAACAAGAACTAGGTGATTTAGAATCTAAGCAGCAATTAGTGGAGGAGAAACTAGCCAAAATGCAGAAGGAAAAGCTGACTGGCACAGTAAAGGAAGAAGAGACAATCAAGTTTCCCCTAAAGGGGGTTGAGCAGAGCATATTCCGTAGAGATTTTAAAATACAGGGAGTGGTAGGCGACCCCGGTCACAAAGAAAAGCTGGGTTACCAAGCCCTAATATCACAAATAGAAGCAGGGCTTA
This sequence comes from Porites lobata, assembly GCA_942486035.1. Taxonomy (NCBI): domain Eukaryota; kingdom Metazoa; phylum Cnidaria; class Anthozoa; order Scleractinia; family Poritidae; genus Porites; species Porites lobata. The sequence continues at coordinate 713,387 of CALNXK010000212.1, read as the reverse complement.
CCAAGGGATACTCCGATAAAGCAGTAGTTAGTGCCGTAGTTCGTGCTGTTCAGCCAGGTCTACAACTTAGAAGCTATTTAGAGACCATGGTTGACCTCACCCTACCAAGGTTGCGTAAAATTCTTCGCTTCCATTTTCATGAAAGAAATGCCACAGAACTTTATCAGCTTTTAACAAATATTGCCCAGCAGCCTGATGAAGATCCTCAGTCATTTTTGATGATAGCACTAACCGTTAGACAGAAGATTATTAGTGCTTCAAAAGAGTCGGATAGTGGGATTAAGTATGACGCCTCTTCAGTACAAAGTTTGCTCCTGCATGCCGTGGAAACAGGTCTCGCTGACGAAACCATTCGTGCAAAAATAAGGCCACTCACTCAGAACCTAAAGGTCGTAGATGAAGACCTCATTGGAGCTTTGAGCCTAGCCATATCTGCAGAAGCAGAGCGAAGTAATAAGTTCAATCTTACCAGCAAGGGGAAATCTGTAAAGGTGTCCGCTATCGAAAGTGCAGCTGAATCAAATACAAAGAAAGAGCTACAGAAAGACCAGCAGGTTCTAGCTACACTTAAAGCTTTGCAAGCAGAGCTGGCTACCATGAAGGCAGAAGTTAAAAACCTGCGTGAAGCAGCAAGCAACCAGAAGGCAGACCCTATGATGCCTAGTCATGCTGGAAATGGAGTGAGAACTGGCGCAAGGCCACTTGGTTGCCAAGAGTGTAGGAGGAAGAGGGAAGGTGACCGATGCCCACATTGCTACCTCTGCGGTGGCTTGTACCATATTGCACGCTACTGTCAGTCAAGGTCCAGAAATTATCCGGGAAACGCACCCAGGCTACCCCCGCGGGACAGGGAGTAGCCTGACCAGATGAAGAGAAGTCCCACCAGTGTAGTGGTTGCCTGAAGTTTGATTGTCACACACAATTATTACAGTGTTCAGGGTGCCAGTCTGTTCGGTATTGTTCTGTTCGTTGTCAGTAGGCCCATTGGCCAAAACACAAAGTGTTGTGCAAAGCAATCAAGGAACTCTCTTAGAGAGGATCTTTTAAAGAAAAGGGATTAGGAGATGCCCGAGATAGTGGTGTGTATGCTAGCCACATTTCACCCAGACAACAGGAGCGCATAGCCAAACTGATGGGAAAGAAGTGTTCAGTGAAGTGCTACCTGGACGAGAAGCCTTCAGAAGCTTTATGGTACGCAGGGGCCCAAGTATCCATTGTTTTAGCAGACTTTCTGAAGAGCCAACTATCAGCAGTCCAAATAAGGGATATTGAACAGTTACTTGGCACAAATGGATCCATAAGCTTGCAAGCAGCAAATGGAACAGATATTCCTTACTGTGGGTGGGCAGAGATTGGCGTACGGCTAGCAAATGAAAAGGAGACGGAAGTAAGAGTTCCATTCTTAATAACAAGGGAGATCATTGACCAACCTATCATTGGTTTTAATATTATAAAACTAATGGTCAGGAACACTGAAGAGAAAAATGATGATGTTCTGCTTAACAGGATGTCGAAAAGCTTCAAACTGAGCAAAAGCGGTGAGAGACAAGTATTGATTAGCCTTATACGTACGTCTAATTTTGATAAACTTTGTCAAGTTAAATCTTCAAAGAAGCCACAGATTCTCCCTGCGGGGCAGACTGTTCACCTACCGTGTCGTGCTAACACTGGACCAATCCACCGTAAGACGCCTGTCCTTTTTTAGCCTGATGAGCTGGCTACTTGGCCTTCAGGATTAGCTGTACACGAATCCCTTACCACTGCGAAGGAGGGCAATGCAACCATTCTACCAGTTACAGTGACCAACAACACTAACCACAACATCACCCTACCTGGAAGAGTTGTTTTGGGGCGCCTTCAGGTTGTACGATCAGTGACTCCTGTTGAAGTCAGGTTTAAGGATGCGGAGACAGCAACTCCATGTGAGAGACCTCCCTGTAAACAAGACGCACCTGCCGAGCGAATTCAGAGCAACTTGTCTTGGTTACCTGAAGTTGATTTGAGTGGACTGACGGCAGAACAAAAGGAGCAGGCAAAGCAGTTGTTGGTTGAAGAAGCAGATGCATTCGCAATGAGTGATGATGACGTTGGCTGCGTTCCCGAACTAGAGATGGACATTGGATTCACTGGCGATCAGCCAGTGCAGAAGAATTACATTTCCATACCCCGTCCACTCTACACGGAAAGTTAAAGGTTATATCGAGGACTTACTCAACCGAGGCTTTATCCGGAAGTCCAAGTTCGCAAGAAAGATGGTGCAATAAGGTTATGCATAGACTACAGAGAATTAAATAAGAAGACGGTGCCTGATCGGCTACCCATTCCTCGGATCCAAGAAGCATTAGACAGTCTAGGGGGCAAGTCCTGGTTTAGTGTTTTGGATCAGGGAAAGGCCTATCATTAGGGTTTTGTTGGGAAGGAAAGTCAGTCACTTACTGCCTTTGTTACACCTTGGGGATTATACGAATGGGTGCGGATACCCTTCGGTCTTATGAATGCGCCAGCGAATTTTCAAAAATTTATGGAGAATTGTCTTGGAGAGTTGCGTGATGAGATGTGCATTCCTTACTTGGACGATGTGATCGTATTCTCAGAGACATTTTCTGAACACATTGAACATCTTCGTAAAGTTCTTTGCCGGTTGAAAAGTTATGGTGTAAAGCTCAAGCCTAGAAAGGGTTCATTATTCAAACGGGAAGTGTCTTTCCTGGGAAGAGTTATCTCTCAAGACGGGTATCAAATAGATCCCAAAGCAACAAATGCTGTGACTGCGATGAAGAATTTACAACCGCGAACTGCTGGGGAAGTAAGACGATTTATGGGCCTACTTGGTGTGTACCGTCGCCATGTCAAAAACTTTGCACAAATAGCAAGGCCCATTTATGACCTTCTCAACCATGACCTGCCGGGGAAGAAGAATGCTTCTTCGACCAGACAGAACACCACGCTATGTAGTGGACAGCTACCACCTTCGTCACCAGTGGACTGGGGACCCCAACACCAGTCTGCACTAGATGCCCTAGTAGATAAAGTAACATCACCCCTCTGTTGGCATATCCAGATTATAATGCCCCATTTATTGTACACACCGATGCATCACAGGATAGCCTGGGAGCTGTCCTCTACCAGAAACAGAATGGCTGTACAAGAGTTATCGTGTATGCATCTACGACTCTCACCTCATCTGAGCGCAACTACCATATGCATTCGGGAAAGTTAGAATTCTTAGCTCTAAGATGGGCAGTGACAGAACAGTTTAGGGACTATCTCTATTATGCCCCTGAATTTGTGGTACATACGGAAAACAACCCGTTAACGTATTTTTTAACGTCTTCCAAGTTAAATGCCACAGGATTGAGGTGGGTTGGAGAGCTTGCTGACTTCAACTTCGAAATACGGTATCGACCAGGCAAGTTGAACGTTGATGCCGATAGCCTTTCCCGATTGCCCAGTGACTTTAAGACGTACATGGACAGTTGTACTGAGAGAGTACCCCATGAAAGCTTGAATGCCTCAATCTCTGCAATTCAGACATTGTCGAATGGAGACTCAACTTGGCTAACGGCCCAGACTGATGAAGAAGAGGAACTCTATCAGGTTGACTTTTTGTCACAACAGCCTGCAATCAATTAACGGTGGTAGATTTAGTGAAAGCACAGAGAGAAGATCCCCACATTGAGCGTGTCCTTAAGTTCATCAAGACAAACCACAAACCGACGGTTGCAGAAAAGCACAAGGAACCACCTTTGGCTCTTAAGCTCCTAAACGAGTGGTATAAACTCCATGTAAACAGGAAGAGTGGATTACTTTATCGCAACCAGCAGGTAGTTCTTCCGCAGAAATTTCGTCGCACTGTTTACCGTGAACTCCATGACGAAATGGGCCACCTCGGTGTTGAGAGAGTACTAGCACTAGCCCGAGAAAGATTTTATTGGCCACACATGAGAAGAGATATAGAAAACGTCATCCATCACACATGCTGTTGTCTGAAACAGAGTCGTCCTAATTTAACAACTAGGGAACCATTACAGGCTATCATCACAGCGGCTCCTTTCCAATTGGTTTCTATTGACTTTGTGCACCTAGACCTGAGTTCAGGGGGCTATGAATACATACTGGTTGTTGTAGATCAGTTCACTAAATTTGCTCAAGCATACCCGACGAGGAATAAGACCGCAATTACGGCTGCCGACAAGATCTTCAATGACTTTATCTCTCGCTTTGGATTCCCTGAGAGGATCCATCATGACATGGGAGGCGAGTTTGAAAACCGGTTGTTCAAGAGGCTTGAAGAACTGTCTGGAGTAATGCGCTCTCGGACTACTCCATATCACCCACAAGGAAATGGTTTGGTGGAAAGGATGAACCGTACACTACTCAGTATGCTGCGAACCCTCCCTGAAGCTCACAAACCTGGCTGGAAGAACCATGTACACAAACTCATTCGTGCATACAATTGCACTTTTCACGAGTCAACAGGTTATTCTCTTTTTTTTCTGTTTGGTCGGAGTCCTCGTCTACCAATTGATGTAATCTTTGATCTCGAAGCTGAAACTGAAGCCAAGTCACATGCGGAGTATGTTACCAAGTGGAAATCTGCGATGCAAGAAGCTTACTCACTCGCGTCCAAGTCTGCTACGAAGAGTGCCATGAGAGGGAAAAGAAATTATGACAAACGAATGAGATCACCAGCGCTGCAAGTGGGAGACCGTGTCCTGGTGCGCAACCTTACTCCTCGTGGTGGACCCGGAAAACTCCGTTCCTTTTGGCAAGATAAGATTCATGTAGTCGTTGCGAGAAAGGGCGAGGGAAGCCCAGTGTATGTTGTGAGACCAGAATCAAGTCAAGGACCAACCCGTACTCTACATCGAAACCTCTTACTTCCTTGTGATTATCTGCCAAGGAAACCATGGGAAGACCCCCCTCCTATAAAGAGGACAAGACCACCAACACCCTACCATTGTCATGAAATCCAGCCATTAAGACATGAAGATGACAGCCACGAAAGTGACCGCGATGATGATCTTCCAGCCATTTCATACTGTAACCATTCACCAGAAAATGTCCAAATGCAGATGCAGGTACAGTCTACAAGCAAGGAAACGGTGGGAGAAGAACCAGACTTCACACATGTGCATTCAGGTGAGGTGTCAAGTGAAATGCGCACGGGAGCTAACATTGCTGACACTCCTGATGAGGCACAGTTGAATGAAGACCCTCAAGTAGTCAGTGGGGAGGTGGACAATCGCGAGGATACCAACAACTCAGGTCGACCCAAACGTGTGAGGCAGGTACTAAACGACTCACTTATGACAGTCCTGGGGCGCCAACTCTATGTGCGGCCTATCAATGTTAACCCATCCGGAGGGATACAGCAGTGTGGAATGCAGACATCACCAGAGCCCTACATTCCCGAACTTCCAGCGGACCAGTACAGTACGCTGCCACCAGTCTTGAGCTATATTCCTCCACCGGTACCACCTATGATGTCCCGGAACCCGAACATGATGTTGCCTTACATGATGCCCTATCCAGCAGGACCACAGTTGCCACAGTAGTGAGCGCCTTATCATTTGTTTCAGTACAGATAAACAGTGACTTTTTTTTTGTCCTTTACCTTGTAAAAAAAAAACAAACAAACAAAAAAACAAAAGAGATTTCCTTGGTGTATTTAAACATTCGTTGTGTGGATGCTGTAAACGCTATCTTGAGATAGTCGTCGTATTACAGAATCGTGAACATTAGTATGGACAGACTAGCTAAGACGTAAATTAAGTGGTCTGTAAGGAGCTGGGCCTGATCACCCCACTCCAGGATTTAACAAGCAAGAAATCCAAAACCGCAAACTACTGTTGTAAAAGGGACTGTTCTGTATTACATACCAAATGTCACGGATGGCATTTCTTTTTTAAGTTAGGGAGGAGTGTTAGGCATAGAAATTTCATTGTTAAAAGCATTTGTATTTAGTGCCAGGCGTCCGTGCGCCCAAGGACTGGAAACCATATATGACGTTTTGATGAGGTAAGAAAAAACCATGTGCGAGAAAAGCAAGAAAAGTAATCGGCGTTAGGAACCCGAGAGTTGTAAAAGTTAAGGAAATATATGAGCAAAATACACGTGGAATATTCTCAAGCAGTGTTTATATCCTGTGTAACACTCAGGTGGGGTAACCCGTCTGTCCATATAACCTCTCATTTTAATTTGATCACGTTTACATGGTAGGTGGGGTGACCTGTCACAAGTGACCTCACCTATCTGGGGTCCCCTACCTCCATGTAAACAGGCCCTTAGTAATTCTCATGAACTGCATCCTTAATGACATTGCTACTTGTAATTTTCTATTTCAGTGATTATGTTTGCACTTCACTGTTACAAACAATAGCTGTCAAGCGTAATTATGTACCCAAAAATGTGCACACTTTTATAGCTGTAGTTCACCTAACAATAAATTTGTTCTCCAGTTACCAGCATTTAGTTGTTGTTTACACTGCAGCATTATCTCCTAGCATTGCCATCCACTCGCTACTACTGACACATTTCACAAATAATTATTACACTTAAGGGTGAGCTTTTATTAAGCAAATGCAACAGCATATTAGGCGGCAGTTATCCACTATCACCCCCATTTCCTTTTGACCCTAATTACACATGTAGGAGGGTCAAATGGGGTGAACATGGGGGGATGGGACCTATGCAACATTCGCTAACAACAGAAACCCCATTTAAATCTCCGAAGATCCTTTTTCAAGCCAGAGCGCTAGGTTCAAATTTAATCCACAGGAGATTAAGTACATCTCCGCTTCCAATATTAGACCCGCCCTAGTCAATTACATGATTTACTTCATTTCTCTCCTGTCCTCCCACCCCTTATGGGCTTCCCCCAACGAGCTTCGCGAGGTTCTGCGATACACGTATTTCTAGTCTTAGTGATCAGACGAGAAATAGTGATAGGTAGTGATGGTTAGTGATGGATAGTGATGGGCAGTGATGTTTAGTGATGGGCAGTGATGGACAGTGATGTGTACTGATGAATAGTGATGGGTAGTGAAGTGTAGTGATGGACAGTGATGTGTAGTAATGTGTAGTGATGGGTAGTGATGTGCAGTTATGTTGAGTGACACATAGTTACTTGTTACTTGAGGATATTTTAGTTGGATTTTTTATATGAACACGGAATTACTACCACCCCGATAACCCATCCTGTATTTACAGCGAAACTGCGCAAGGTTCTCAGTCGGGCAAAAATTTTCGAATTTTCCGGTCATAGTTTTTGTCGCGGTGGTACTACTTCTGCCTTCCGTTGTGGTGCCCCCCTGGAACTCATCAGCCTCCAGGGGGACTGGTCTTCCGACGCCGTTCTTCTCTGGGACGTCGGCTTTCCGTGGCCTCCCTGATTGCACAAAACACACCCCCTCCGTAACCTCTTCATCTTTTTTTAGTTTTCCTTGTTTCATGTTTTTTCGGGTCAGTACGTAGTCTAGCCCTGCTGCGACTTTGCTTTTTCCGGCAATAAAATCAACAACAACAACAACAACAACAACTTTACTGACTTTATCTTCGACATGAAGATTTCAGAACCAGAACAGTCAATACAGTGACAAATGAAACGAAGTAGAATAAAAGTTAAGACAGAAAGAAAGTAACAACAACTATATATTGAATATTACTGGTAACAGTTGACACCACAGCCGCCCCCGCTCTGTATATGTCGGTCAATAGTATTCTTTCTCGTTGTGTAGCTCTTTGAAATATACCGATTCATAATGAAGATTTTCACACATATTCCATACAATAGGTGAGATAAATACAAGAAACATAAGGTTCCATGCACAGTTTAAGCTCGATTTACACAGCTTTGATCAAAACATTCTCAGTTTCGAGAATAGTTTATTCTAAACCATAAGAAAAGATTTCATTAGAGTTAAATTTTTCGCTATTTCTCTTTCACTTTTTACATTCAGTTCATTTTATTTGCCGGAAAGTAAGCCTTAGAAATTAAAAGGACGTTTGATCAATTCACGCTCGCGCATTCTAGTCACTGTCTAGTCTTATTTAAAACTTAATAACGGAGGACATCTGTAAGCAGAGAATAAGTCAGCACTGAATTTGATGGTCGGCGAATTTCTGTAATCGTCCATCGTTCTGCTAGTGATAAGCTAGCCGTTGAATCGTTCACTCTTCTTGCTTGTTTGGGGCCGAGTCTTATTCCGGTCGAAAAGAGAAAGAGTGTCTGGCAAGGTTTCCAATCAACGATTTGTGAACTCGTGTCTGGCAAACTCACTTAATGTTAAAATATACACTGTTCTACGCACCTTATAACTTCATCTGCGCTTTTTTAATAACGAGTGTCTTCTGGTCCATAACTTTCATAGCAACTGCTCCACAAAATGCCGCTGATAACACGTAACGCAAAAGAGTATCGAAGTATGACCGCACAATTAATGTCACAAAAGCGGTCCCTTCGGGATTCTTTGTATTTTACGTCATCCTGACCATTTCGTACTTGCGGGCGCAAACAATGGAAATGTCATCATTACTTACCGATTCCTCGCGGCCCCTGTTCAAGCAAATCGAGATTTTTTCTATATTGACTCTATGACCGTATATTTCAGCTGTAAGTACTTTTCTTAATATACGCGCGAGTTACTAGAGTGCCTCCCCGGGATTTTGCCTTCTGGGCGAAATCCCTGCGGGGGCTGATACGGGGGTTACTCCAGAGGCGCGGCAGTGACTCTCACAACCAAATAAGTACTAGGTTATATACTTTATTTCTGAGTGACTTACTCTTTCACTTTACAATTCTTCAACTTCTTAGCAAAGTCCTTCTTCAAGTTAACCTTCTTCTTGGCAGTTCTCTTGCTTACTCTTTTTCTATAACTGCTTACACCTTCTTCTAAAAGCTTACTTTTCAACGGCTCTCTATTTATTTGTTTGGTTGTCCATAATATGTTTACGTTAATAATAATGCGTAGGATACATTTACGTTCTAATTAGCATACGATTAATTCGTGACCTAAAATTTCTTTGAAAAACTTTTCTTCAGTTCTGGAGCAGGATAACTACTAAGGAAAACTAACTAAGTAAAGTTCAGTAAAAGAAACACACTTTTACACAGCTACTTTAAAGTTGTTTGGACCCTTTTAAAGGTAAAACTCAAAGATACAAGCTTCGTTAATGGTAAACAAAGGACAACTCCCATATTCATAAATGTGGAAACAAAATAAATAGATGGGACAAAACTTCCTACCTTTAATTAATCAATACCTAAAAAACGAGAAACTTTGTCAACAAACACCAGCCTTAAAACGCAAGTTTCCTTCGTAAATTACTAAAAGTGTCCATTAAAAGATAAGTATTTTCCAAGGGACATCAAGTCAGGAGACATGATGTCCCATTCTCAAAAACCTTATTTACTCACGAACACACGAAATGAGAAACTCTTAACTTAGTTACAATCCTAAAGTCATGGAATGCGGAAAGAGTGATTTAGAGGTACACGGGGGTATAGATTGGAGTTACCCTTGGTTAGTAACCAACTAAAGAATGACGTACATGTTCTGATTCCGTGCGTGATGCAGGGAAGCACACTTTTTAATATTTATTCTTCTAAATAAAGAGTTCATTAGCAAATGTGTTTTTATATCTTATTTCATACTTATAATGAACAATTAAAATGTTCCAGAACCTAAAAAGCTTCCTACAACGATATATGTCAATATTCATTTCAACTGGATCAGATAAAATTTGTCAGTAATCAATCAAGATCACTTTTCATGCTTCACCTTTTATATTTTAAATGTTGTTTATTAGTATTATGGTTGACTTATTCCGTAAAGGATACATTTGGCTAAATCGGGTTAAATATCGGTTTCACTTTAAAAATCATTGGAAAGATATATAGGACTTCCATTAACTTATAATATTTTTCACAAATCAGGGAGATAAGTCCCGTGACAGGGCAATCATAAAAGAAAAATTAGTTGGCTATGTACGACTTCTGCGCTACTCGTATGGTAAGAAAGTTTAATTAGAGTTCGGATTTACAACAATTTAGAATATTTTCAATATAAGAGGCACTAAGATTTATGATGTTTTCATCGCACATAGACATGATATATAAAAATAGTGCCTTGCAAGACATATTCGTAAAATTACTGTTTATCGAGTATAGGCTCTCGCTCTCCAGGAAGATACCACTTATATGAACAATGCGCCGATTATTTAAACGAAGTCTAAGTTAACCCGTGTTTAAGGCCAAGCTGCGGTTTAGACGTTGTCTCGATAAACAACGGTTAAACCATGTTTTAAATACATTATTAAAACGTGACTGAGCCATGTTTTTTTCCTGTCAATGGCTAAACTCTCACAAGGAAATGCATTGTTTGTGGGGTTATTTGTATGCACATTTAATTCCCTGTTGGAAGTTTTGACTCAATATGGTCTCAAAATCCGGTCGAACAACTGATTTTAGCAAAGACGAAAAACTATTAATGGCAGCATCGAGGAGACATTTCCAAAGAACGCGATTTGCAAAAAAAAAACTAGTGGAGGAAAAGCTAGTGATGTTGAAGTCATCCCAAAGAAAGAAGCAAATATCACGAAAAAGGACGGAAAAGAAGGATAGTCAGGAGTGCAGCATTTTTCGAGGGCCCTCCAAAATTGTTGCCCAGTAGTCCGTCTATTTCAGATATTCATTTCAAAATGGATGGCCATGAAAAACCGTTACATTGTAAACAACATGAACAAGGTTTAAAACTACTTCTATTGTTCCTTAGTTGGTGTTTAGACACGGTCAAAACAAGGTTACGGAAGAACAGCGTTTAAATAATCGGTCACAGTTCATGGTTTAAACATGGGTTAAACGATGACTTTCATAAACGCTGTCTAAACTTGGTTTAAATAACCGGCCCAATGTATTTATTTATAGCTCAGTGTTGTTGTATGTTATCCTACTGCTTATTAGTCTGGTGATTGAGACGAAGGATTATAAAGTCGTGATGATGATGTTGTTATTGTGTGACCCCTGTCACTCACAATACGAGGTAAAGCACTGGCGGCCCAATTTCAATACATGTGGTTTCATATATTGCGTAATTCTTAAACTGGCCGTGACCATAAATGGGCCGGTTATTTAAACCAAGTTTAGACAACGTTTATGAGAGTCATCGTCTAATTAAGTGATCCTGAAAAGTAAACTACAAATGTGGCTCAACAAAAAAGACACGTAAAACATGATTTCAAATAACACGTGACATTGCTTCGTCAATGACGTCACAAAACACGTTTTCCTAAACGGGGAAGTGTTGCAAACCTTAATTTTAGGAATTTTCACCACCAAAATGTTACATAAACAGTGGAAAACGTAAATTTGCTCTGCGTGATTGGAAACGTTATTTTATAGCCTTTTAGCGATTTAACTAATTAAAAAGTCACGTGACCCCTTTCCCTTTAGTAACCTATCCATATATAACTGGTAAACACACATACAAGGCGAATTTTATATACCTAAAAGAACTTGTTGCTCTCTCATTACCCTTTCCCCAAGTTAGAGTAAATATTTTGACCGTTAATTCTCAATTTATAAGTCACGTGACAAAAATTTGAGCTTTTGAAGTGTCTCATTGCTAAGGCCATTAAGCTACATTAGTGGGCCAATTTTCAGGATCATTGATAGAAGCAATCCGTTCTAAATAGCATTTTATCAGAATATGCATATTTTCAAGGTTAGATGTGCCTGAGTAAGCTAAACAAGGGGAATCATTAAAAGCTGTTAAAATGATGCAGCAAAAAAATCACAACTTAGTCCGTCTTTAAAATTTGAAGTATGATGGCTGCATCTTTTTAAATGAAATCTGTTTAATTCATTCCAAAAGAGGAAAAAAGATAAAACTGAGCGCTCTTGAGTACAGTACAGTACATTACTAACTTGCTTTACGGACACCTAATTAAAACAGACACTTATTACGGACAGTTTTCCTTGTCCCTAGCCCTTACATTTTCTCAAAATTCAAAACACTTAATACGGACACCCCGTTAGTAAGTAAAGTTCCTATGCCCCCCTCTGTATTGATTCGGTCGGGCCTTGAACCCGCGACATCGCGCTCTACAGACTGGCGCTTAATTTAGCTTAACGCGTACGGCTCCGGCTAAATTTTCGTGCTATTTTAATTTCGCGGACTTAAGTAAGAGGATACACATTTTCTCGAATTTAGATTTCAGGCGCAGATTTAGACAGTGATAATTGTCAAATAAAACTTTATATGGCCCAGACTCTTCGTTACTTTACAAAAAATGTGAAGGAAAAATCGTAATGTAAGGACTTATTAGGGGATTTTTTTTCAGGGAAGTTTATGTTTTACAAGGTCTTGTTTCTTGAATCTTTAGCCCCATTTACACTACAGAAAAAAAGTGGGTCCGGACCCATAAAAATTAAAGTTGGTACGGACCATATATTTTTGCCGTGTAAACCTTCTGTACCATGTTTTCATGAAATGGATCCGAACTCGATTTTTTCTGGTTTTGAGGCCATAGGCGGCTACGGCCCCAAAACCGAAAAAAAGCGAGTCCGGACCCCTTTGGCTGTTCGAAAGCGCTGTGTAAACGCATCTTCGTTCCGTACCATCTTCTCCATGTGAGCCTGCCGTGCTTTACGGTGGCTTCGCGCATGTGTACTATTGCTCTTTTCAATCATAAGCCTAACCTGATTGTTACCCGTGTAAACAAGAGCCATAATTATGGCTCTTGGTGTAAACGATTAAAAAAAATGGTCCGGACCTCTTTTTAATGGGTCCAGACCCGGTTTAAATGGGACTTTTGAAAATCCGCGAAAATTAAATCCTGCCAAAAGTTTACGCCACGAGGTCGGTGGTTAGAGGCATTTTTTGCAAAATGTAAAAGTTTTTCCGTTTAACATTTTCTGAATCAAAGAGATATTGTGCTTATTCCTCTCATTTTCAGCTGATCTAGAAACCAAAGAGTATCTGGTGCAGCTAGAGAAAGCGACAACAATCGATGCACAGGCTGCACTACAGCACTACAGCACTACGTAAGATTTGGTAACCCTTTGTGTCTGTACTTTTTTAGTGGTGTTAATGAATGATGTATACCAACATGGCCTCCGCACGTGTTCGTTTGGTGTCTATGGTTGTTTTGGCTTTTTGCTTCTCAGTGACTGATTCTACCCAACAAACTTTTAATATCGTACGATCTTAACCGGGTCGACATGCAGAAGTCATAATTTGCATCTTTCGACGATAATATGCTCAGCTTTTGCTAGTTAACCGAAGTCCAGCTTCACTTAAACGCCGCCTTCCGGTCCCGCTTAGTTAACAACGAGTAGATTGGTCGAAGCATGGATATACGTGTCGCTCTCCTCCCGATTTCCACC
>CALNXK010000212.1:455000-695000 GCA_942486035.1 Porites lobata | reverse complement strand
AAATAAGCTTTGGTTTGAGTTTGGGTTGATTAGTGTGTTCATTAACCTGTACCAGTCTGCTATCAGTAATTTCCTCCATGCCGAAGACTTTGAATTCAAGACATTTTACATATTTTAAAAGTTTCATTTGCGTTATTTAGTTCTTACCTCCTTCTGTTTTTGTCTCCATTTAATCTGGAAAAGAGAATAGATTCCAATTCCAAATGGGACCTAGAGTACATGACTGTTACAATATATTCTAAGTTATAGCTTTATTTTGAGAAAACGTGTTGTTAAAGTTGGATGATAGTTTTCAAAGATACCTAAAACAACTGAACTGGTGGCCAAGATTTTTATGTAACCAACATTAAGAAAGAGGTGCTCGCTTGGTTATAATCACTCTTTCAGCTGTTTATTCTCAAAACATTCAAAAGACTCAATGTTCAAGTTGAGGTAAATTAAAGTACCACATAACCAGATCAGTCAAACCACTAACGATAAGGCTGTGATTTGCATGTCAATTATTGATGAGTCTATAAGTTCGGAGTTGTTTGATACAAGAGTAAGCTAGTGAAGCAATAATTTTTGTCACAGTATCTCGTGAACATCATATGTTAACTAGCAATGCTTTGTATATTACAAAGTAAGATTTTGGACACTGTCATTGGTAAAAAAACATACCTTAAGCAATAAAATAAAGCAGATGATGGAAACCAGAATAAAAAAAGTCATGAAGATGACCATATCAAAATATTCATTGGAGGCTCTCTGAAAAAGAAAGATAATGGTATTATGGTTAGATGAATATGAATAGAGAAAAAGAAATATTATTAAAACATTAAGTTGGTGCAAAGACTTATTTCTCAATTAGCAGTAAGAAACTGCTTAAAAAATATTGAAAATATTTACCTGAGGGGTGTAACCAGCAACACTATACTGAATTCTGGCTCTAGACACTTTTTGACTGTTAAGAAGCAAAGAAGGAATAAAAATTACCACATACATTATTACACAACATTAAGGTAATAATATAAATATGCCAATCACAAGGGTCACAGGGAACCCAAATGCTGTATTAGCGAATAAAATAATCAGTTGCTATTTGCTATTTACCTGTGGTTCCTGAGTCTTTATTTATGAGTTGTTTTGGAAGGAATTTGAATCCCGTCAAAGATGGTTAACATTGCTGGTATCCAATGTTTGCTTGACTGGCACCGCATCACACACACGACTCACCAGTATTAATGAAATTACCATGATCAGTAGATTGATTTTTGTTCTGTGTCGCTGAGATTACAGTCAAAGGCTGCCGGTCCCCGGATTGAGTTTTCCCGCATTTCCATGTGTGAGACTGGTCAAGTCAACTGAAGTCACAGATCGTATGAATGCCACTACAAAGTTTCATCCCTTGTCTCTTTTCTCTTCTCATGGCCGTCAAATTGAAACCCAAGATTGTCTCCCAAGGAGAGTTAATAGTTAACTTGAGATGCAACTGTCGCGTCTTCTTTACGACGCGCCAGACAAGCAAACATTTGATACTGGCATTGTTAACCATCTTACAATACAGCATTTAGGTTCCCTGTGCAAGGGCTGTTACCTGTAACACCTGTTACAGCTGATCATGATGAGCTCACGAGATGCTATGAGTGATCAAAGTGGAAAGCTTGAGATAGCAGTCAGACTATTAATCTTTTATGAGATGTTACAGGTGAATCTACAGCTGGCCTTTAAACTTAATATTACAGCCCTAAATAATAACAGTTATTGAATTTGGCTTTCATTTGATGTGAAGCTAGAAAAGGCCAGGCTATTATGTGATTATATGTTTGAACAACTAAGACCAGAATTTCTTTCAATTTTTCTTTCATATTTAAATCTGGTAATCAATCCTAGTGGGGTTTAAATAACAAAAGCCTTAACTTGCACAGGAAAGCATGATGGATTCTGGTTGATGCCATTGACCTGCAAATGGCCTTTTATGTTAATCTGGGAGGCCATTAAAAATTCACAATCCTTTTTGATCAGCATAATTCTTCACATAACCCAAATGAGGCAGAGCCTCATTCAATATTATAGTTATTATTGTTTTAATAAACGACTGCACCAGAGTCTATAAATTTTTGGAAGGTGGGTCTGCTAGGAATGTCATTAATGGACATGCGGCCAACTGTTGCTTATTGGAGTGTGTTTTTATTTATTGGGTATGTGGCTGTATATGTTACAACATATATCTCTATTAGGTGGGATAGCTGCTACATTTTGAAACGCTGTAGCTTTGACAAGTGCACTGCAGTGACACTAAATACTGTAGACTTATTGCTGTACTAATCTATCTGTCATGGCACAATAATTTTAAGTCAATGGCATGAACTACTTACTTCTTCATAATATTCATTAATTTCTTGGCATCTTTTCCATCTATTAACACAACAGGTCGGGCAATCTTGGTAGTTGCAGCATTTAACTGAAATCAGCAGCAAGAGGATGGTCACTAATGACCATACATTTTGACGTTTTCTTTTTTTCTTACTTAATATGTAAAGCTGTTTCTAAAGCTATTAGCTGAAAAAGCCATAAAACTTTTAATAATTATATTGGCTGACACCCATTCCTTACTCTTTAGAAACACTCGTTTTTGGAAGTAAATAACCAGCAACTGCATGTAGTCATGTTTGTGGTTCTAATTTTAGTATTGCAACAAATTAAAAGGTGGAAAAAGTCAAGAAAGTTGTACATTGTAAGTATAAGTAAATGATAGCCTTTGTTTATCATTGTTCAGAACTACATGTTCCAAGGTTTCTGTACTAAAATTATTTCTTCTTATATTAATAATAATGCATAAAGGAGTTTTGACACAAATTTGACTTTTTATTTCCACTTAATTTCATCATTTGAAATATTCACCTGCATCAAGAAGCCAACAGGAACTACATTAGCATATTGTTAAAAAATTAAACGTGTTTGTCAGTGGTAATAAAAAAACATTTCAGAGGTACATGTACATATATGTATAATCAGAAATCTTGTTCTTTTCAGTTCAGAAAAATTGACAACTAGGTAGTCGCTCTTAACAAGAAAGCTGGCTTTTCAATTAATAAAGTTAATTTGTTCTTGCAGCCTGTTTACTCTCTTTTCAATAGCACCACAAGGTTAACAACCTAAACATCTGTTGTTTTATCGCCACTATAAGTAAGTGGGGTTATGTTGTTTTATTTTTATAAATTGTGTTTTTTTGCTGAAGCAGTGGGTAATACCTTTTTATAAATAATTAATTCATGTTCACTTAAGGCACGATCCATTCAACCAAAATTTCTGGAAATTTCGGTCCAAAACTCAATGGATCGGTTCAGTCCAACCGGAAAAGTTTCGAAAAAACAGGTCCACCTTTTGAGGTGGTCCTCTTTTCCCGGTCGGACCGGTCTGAATGTTGGTTGAATGGATCGCGCCCTTGGTTCTCAGCTCTCAATGACAAGATTGTTGTAAGGATACACACGTGAGCCACTGACTGTGCTGCTCAAAAGTTACCATACATTAAACTTTCAATATGCTAATATACAACAGTCTTTTACCCAAATGAACATAAATGTGTTAAACTTTACTCATATATAAATATAACTTACCTCTGTTGCAGCTTCAGGATGATCTGTGGTATCAAAAATAATTGCAGTTGCTCCTCTCTGCATTGCTCTTTTGACCTGAAACAAACCATAAATAAGATACTTTGTTGATCAGCTAAACAAATTTCCCGTGGTATTCTAACTTTCAAAATGAAATCTTTTTCATGGTTCCACTTGATAAATGTACATGTTATAGAGCTTTTATTTCATTGGGTTTGAATCCCATTATTTTCTTCCAACAACTTGAAATGAAAATACATTATTTTTTTCTTACGGATGTTTTGGAAAACTCTTTTTAAAAGCAGTACAAAAATAATACTTCAAAAGCAAGTATCTCTCCTTGAATAACATATTATTTCCTTCAATTGATTAATTAAGAGCAAAAAGGAAAATAAAGAAAAACATGTTAAATGGGTCATCAAGTGTGGGAGGGACATGCAATGATGGCTTTAAACTTAGACACATTTACACTTTTTATTGTTTTAACACTAACATATGGTTTACATAATTGTGCAAAATGTTTTTCTCATTATCAACATAACATTATTTTTTTTCTGGAAAATTGATATACGTGAAATATGATGACCCTAAGATCAAAGAAACATACATTTTTGGAGATGGTTGGAAATCAGTTCTGTATTAGCAAGGGCAGGGACATTTTTGTTAAAAAAAGGACAAAAAAATCATAGCTCATCATGGGCGTCAGTCACATGTCTAAGGTTTCAACCCTACACACTGTGGGCAGAATTAGTCTAGTTCAGAGTGAGAATGTGTTAATTAATCCTTAGTGGTCACACCCTAAATGAACTTTTTATCTTCCAGGTGCAATGGTTAATTTTGGATTGATTGCCATCTTTGCTCAGCTTGGGAAAACAAGAATGTTTATTAAAAGTGTTTTCAAAAGGCACCCAACTATGTTAGTAATCTGCAATTAAAAGTAAGTCAGATTGTCATTTAGGTAATTTTTTGTCTCTGTAATTTCATAATTTTAATGGGATATTTTCTAAAAGTAGATCGAGCAGACAGCATTTATTTCTTATTTCATTTATTGATGATGCACTGTATCAATAATATCAAGGGGGCCTAAATTGTCATATTAGATGAACTGCAACTATGTTGAATTTGATCATGAGAACCTCCTAGGAGAAGTGACGACCGGAAATATGTCTGCTGTTCCAGTCTAAGAACCTCCTGAAGACCCACAAAATTTACAATTTTTTGTCATACTTGATTATTGCACAAGCACAGGGGTTGTGACAAACATTATAAGACTCAATGTATGTTTAAGGATTTCAAACTTAAAAGATTTCACTAGTTAATACTACCAGATTTTCTCGGCCTTTGGCCAAATTCCAGTATGTCACAGAAATTAGGTTTTACTCTAGTTCCATAGCCCCCTGTCTAAAACTCTCCCAAATGAACTTAGCTAAAGTTAAAACTTCACAGAAATTTTTTACTCTCCGGCCCCAATTTATTGTTTTCATCTTTCATCAGTTAGTTTTTAAGTGGGCTTTATTCTACTGTATACTCTGCTGACTCAAACAATCAAGAGATTGCAATAACATCTTTGTTTATAGACACCTCACTTTTTTCTCCATATCATTACATTTTAAGAAACCTCATTCATTCCTTTGGATACATTATTTTCGCTTTAATAATGAACTGAATAAAGGAAACATTCAAGTCCTCCACTGAACTCATCTATTAAGTACAAATACAATGTATATAGCAGAACAAATTTGTGGCCTTTTTCCTGCAAATGAGCATGTCACATCCTACAAAAGTTACAACAAGACAGTTACCTTTTCAAGTAGTGTGAAACATGGCTCATTGAGTTCATCTGGGGGCATAAGCTTGACAACGCCCACCCAACCATATTCATACAAGTCATTGTCATCTGAGGTATTACACAGCCCAAGTGGATGAATCTGACAAAAAGACAATAATTAATTAATGAATTCACCAAATACATAAATTAGCGTCTACTGGACTTGCTCTCTAACACAAAATTCCACCAAAGGTTTTTGGTGCTTTTTTGCATGCTGTACAAAATAATTCTAATTTTTGGCAGGGTGGATGACATGAATGGCACTGGGCTTCTAAGTCAGAGGAAAATTTTGCTCAGGAAATAAATGTTTCTTTAATGTATAGAGCTGTCTTTAGATTAAATTTTCAATTTTTGGACCTTGAGAGGAGGTGCTTATTCAAGGTCGGGGCTTATTAAATTTTCACCATTTTCAGAAAGTGAAGTATGTTTATTTTGCAACAAAACAATAAATGCTAATAACAAAACGTGAAGAAGTAACAAAGCAAGGTTTCTGTAAAATACTCTGAAGAAAACTCCGTCCTCGGGGAAGTCTCTTATTAGAATTTATTCACTCAAGTGGGTGGGGTGGGAGTGAGGGCTTATTTGAGTTTGATTGGGAGGAGGAGCGGGTGGGCGCTTATTTGAGGCTGGGCACTTATTAACTTTTTCGGCCTTTAGGATGGGCGCTTATTTGAGGTGGGTGCTAATTCAAGGTTGGGCGCTTGTTCAAATAAATACGGTATAATACAGGGTTAGCCTTGACCTAAATAAGGTAAATATAAATCACAAATTCCAGTCAGTAGAAGACCTGTGAGCAACTGTGTCTGTTGCTTTAAACTCAAATTCCGGCACCTTCAGGTCGGTATTTGTAGCCTGTTTACAGACCCTCTATTTTCTCTTCAAAGTCTGTCGAGCGCTGGTGATAAAATATAAACCGTAGGAGATTTATTGACCACCAGCACAAGATGTTTTCGAAAAGAACAAAAGGAAAAATAAAACAAGGTCTGTGTACAGGCTACAAATTTTGTGAATATTTTCTTTAGGTTGAGGCTAACCCTGTACAAATAAATCTTTGAAACTGGATTATTGTACCCTGGGTTCTTACACTTGCCCCCTCTTGTATATGTCTGGTCTGCATTGTTTTAATCACCAGCCAGCCATACTGCATTCAGGCTAATCCTTTACAAGCTTCAGTTTTAGAGATCTGTTTGCCTAGAAGCAAAACTGTCCTCACCAATGACCACTAATGCTGGCTAAAATGTCTATTTTTGTATTAATCTGTTAGTTACCATAGCAACAAGGAGTATGACAATGTATATGTATCAACATCTTGAAGCGAGATGGCCGATTTTAACCGATTGAAAGCTTAAAGGGATGAGTTTTTTAAACAAGTTTTAAGAAACTTCAAACCAAGTAGGCATCAGAAGAAATTAAGCAGAAAAACTTCCTTCTATAATAAACCTATAAAAGAAAAAATACTCAACAATGTGACTGAATGCTAGCATGATGTGGAAGAAGTACTCGTTTCCAAGCCAATGTTATTTTTTTAGTAGAATGTTCCTTCGGTCTCCACAATTTATATTAAAAATAAGCAGCTGGACATAACAAAAAAGAGCCAAGGAGAATTTTTGTATTTCTCTTGTAAATATTAATTTTTCTTCTTCCCGAATTATATTCAGTTTCAGCAGAGATCGAAAAAGAATCAGAGTGGAAACGTTTTTGCTGAAAGTTGATTAAATTTTTACGATGAGACAATCAAGAAAGTATCGCGAGTAAAATAGTGAACTTATGATTGGATATCACTCGACAGGACACATGGCTTTGACCTTCCGTAAAACAGTCAGGGTTATAGTAACAAAAAAGTCTGCTTGGTTCTTTATTTCATTCCTAAGACAAACAACGCTGCGAGATCACACGAGGGTGGCTTCATTTACAAAGACGGTAATCAAGGAAGAATCAAATGGAAAAGTGAAGTTTAGTTTTGTTGAGGGACAACATTGGCTATACTTTCGGCGGTGCGTGGAATCTTTAGATGTTTTGTGGAGTTGCGATAAACATTAAACAAGAGTTTGTCCAAACGACTAAGAAGGGGCCGACGTTAAAACGAGGTGCTCAATGCAACGAGACATGTTAAAACAATATCGCGATAAGAAAAGAAGTAAATTGAATGACGTTCGTAATAACATACCTGAAACAATGTTTGCATAACAACATTGTAAGAACTTAATAAAGATTTAATTTTTTTTCTTGGAGCAACAAAACACGGCGAATTTTTTGAGACGTTTCAAATTACTTAACACTCAATATTACGGGCGAAAATCGCGAGTTTTTGTTCCCAGTTTTAAGACCTAAAAGTTATTGGTTCGCTGGTTAAAAACTTCACGTCAAAAAGGACAAAACCGAAAGCGACGAAAGAACATTTTAATTACAAAATCACTCGGGTGAATCAGTGGTTTCACACTTGACTTCAATTTCGGGTCATATTTAATTTGGCCAGGAGGGGCAGCAAATATTCCGGCACCGAATGCAGACAATTACTTTTCCACTGCGATTAATTGAAAAGTTATAGTGGCTATTAAAGAAGGAAAACAGCTTGTAAAATTACTCGGTTTCTTTAGATTTAATCTTCATCAGCCCGCATCTAAAGTTCAAGTGGTCAGTTATTACACGCACACTTAACAAAATCCTTTCTTGAAAGATTGTTTTCAAAATAAAGCCCCTCAAGGACCTGTTTCAATACTCGTGTAATTATTTGAAGAGGTTATTCTTTAAATAAAATTGGCATTTCAGGTTTTCTAAGAATTCCGAAAAAAGTGTCAATCCAGCTGTGAGCAAGTTCTACGCGAAATCTTAAATTCCAAAGTCGCCTCGCTCAACCCGAGAGAAATAGAAAAACAAGTTTTTAATAACTTCGCGCAAAACAAAAGATCATCCGTAGAAGTCGTTGTTATTCCGTCAAAGATAAGCAATGTTATTGTTTATGCTGCTATCATTACATCGATCAAGTTAATCTTCTTTGCACGAAAACGGAGGGGAAAAGATCGGTTCTTCTTTTCACGAGCTCTGGAAAAACCATTAGTGTAATTAACCGAGGCAATCAAGCCGGTTTCCCCCACAAAGTTTAGTCTAGAGATAAACCCTCAAATATCAAGATGTTCTCGACGGTCCAAATAGTGGACGTTTGTACGCGGAAACGCACAAACTAGTGAAATAGGTGGTGGTTCCGATGGGTGTAAAAGAGCATACTGAGATTAGGAAATGTAAGCTTGTTTTATATTAAAATTTGAATTGATCTCGCCGCGAGCGACGAGGCCTCGTACGCTGACAGATTATTTGAAGGGTTTCACACGTGTTATTTCACTTAATATTATTAGCTCGGCGAATTGTCTGCTATAAAAAGAAGCGAAAATTAAGAAAAAGGTTTAAAACAAAGCCTCCAAATTGTACAGTAGTGTTCTAGAATTTGAAGTAACGAAAAAGGGTTTTACTGTACGTTGATCTATTCAGGTTTTAAGAATACCCGCGAAATTAAACGGTGTTCACGTAAGTTTGTTTCACAAAGGACAGTGCATTAACCGAAAAAGTGATGCGTCGTGTAGAGTTCGAAAGGTTCTTTGGAAAGCACGAAACTTTTAATACGACTCGTGTATTCACATGCGGAAAACGCTGAGATGGAACACGACATGTATAGTTTTAATAGCTCAACGCTAATCATTTTAGCGACTGATAGACTTTTTAACTGAACGATCAAAAGCACAAATTGGATATATCACCTTTTTTTTCTGTCGATGTTTGCTTCAGGTGGAATTTCATATTTTTTTGAACGCATTTTATGGAACTTGATAGTGAGAAGAAAAAGGTTATCAGTTTGTGATGGCGCTTCTATGAAAAACGCCACCTTAACAATGGCCAACTAAGCGCTTAAACGATTGTATTGTCCTTGTTTTAATTCAAAAATGTCTTGCTCCTTTAATTATCCCGATCTCGCGGCAATAACAGCTTTGTGTAGGGCTTTCAAGAATTGTAATTGCAAGTATTGTAGTACTAGCCTTATGAGGATGATAAACACCTATTCGGACCCGCGGCTTAGGGCCCGTCAAACTTAATTATATTTTAGTATGTTTTCCGTAGAACGAAGGAAAGTTATCGGTCTTCGTATGCCGCTTGAGATTAATTTAAAGACGCATAGGTAAATTGTCTGTCACGTCTTGCCTTCTTCTGTGGTTTTAACGTAAAGCCCTCTTTTGTTCCTAAAAGCGAAGAACAAATTTTCGTGATACCTTTAGCACAATGTCAGTTTTGAAAGAACTTTGCATTTGAGTTTTCAAGCCGTAGCAACTAGATCATTTCATTTACCTTTGAATATGAAAAGGAAGTAATTAAAAAAAAAAAAAAATGGGAAGACCGCTTTATTGTTTTCTATTTCCAAAGATTGGTTCACTTAACAAATGTTAACCAGAGATTAGTAATCCAGGCCATAACCGGCAGTTGAGTAAGCAATAGCATTTTATCTTAAGCAAGCACACAACCGAGTAGCCAATCGAAGATCCAATCTGTCATCCCAGAACAGCCATAAAACATGGGTAATGTTGGGACCTACCTGGGTTCATATGCACGTGGGTCAAAGACTTTGAGAAGATTTGATCACATAATTTAAAAGTTACAGACGGAATTTCGATTTGCGATTAAAACGGAACTCGCTCGAATGAAAAGAATCTACTCATTGTCACGGGAATTAAATGATGATGGGGTTTACAGGGCGGCTGCGTTATCCACAATAAAGGAAACATTTTGAAGGTGAAAATTAGCTCTATTCAAGTCATGTCGCGTGAAGCAAGCGCCCTCTTCAACTCAAAAGGCTTCGCATTTCCGGCATGCAAATAAACGCAGTTTTCTGACAAATCTACGGAGAGTACACATCCCTGACCTATCGACCCCTTCTTATAAAAACACTGGCGAGTTGAAGAGCAATACTTAAAGCTGTTAAATTCGAGCAAATGAAAAGAGAAATGCCACGAGAAATGTCAAAGCACTAAGAACGCAACAGCGCGCTTCAGAAAATACCCAAAACATTCCACCGCTAAAGCGACGGAAACCAACACATTGTGATTAAAAACTACATGGGTAATTGATTACAGGCTGAGAAACGTTCAGTCACGTCCTCGACAAATCGAACGAATGATCAGATCGAACAGCTAAACGCGATTGTGTTCTCTTAGAAACAAAACCGTTTATAACGAAAGAAGGGATTCAGCGAATGCGGTTAAAAAGATGCAGGATATGAATAACTGGCGCTCGCGACGAATGAAACTGCGAGTAATAGTCTATCGCGCAAACTGAAATGAACACTTTTACAGAGAAAACTCGTAACAGGGTAAAATTTCAACAAAGGCAAGGGTCGCTCAAGCGAACACCAAAAAACGGTTTTCTTTCGTGACATCGAGTAGAAAAATGAGTGTAATTATAATTACGTTGAAACCAATGCCGATGCTTTGTATGAAAGCGATCAGTTGGACTCATTAAATCGAGCCAACAAACTAGCGAAGCGTCTCGGTACTTCAATATGTCATGCATGCGGGACTTTTGACCGGCACTGGGTAAACAAATCGAAAATAGTCGCTTGAAAAGCCTTGAAGGATCGCACGCAAAATGTTACAAAACTACAATGAGTTGGCCTGTGTGGAGCGTACTGAGATAAACAAAACCGCAGAACTCTCAGCGACAATTCTTGGCTGTACCAGCATGTACTGGCGAGAACTTGTGTTAGCCAGCACGAGTGAATTAGAAAATTCTTACCTCGAGTATGTCCCCTTCAGCGCTTGTAGCGGCTCCAGCATTGGAAAAGGTCCCTTCTAGCTCGTAAGTGTAGGTTTTGTAGTCTCCACCCGACGAAGGCTCGTAGATCACTACTTCAACCAGAGCTCTCTCGAGCGCGAGTGTTACACTTGGCCACGCGTGAAAGAGCACCACAAGATACCATGAAGCGAACGCTGCGTAAATTTTCATCGTGAGCGTCAATCCTAGATGTAGCGAGCAGTTATTCCAGGTCCAATTCGTCAAAACAACGCTATAGCAGACCCAGCATTGCTGTGAATAAGCAAAAGTTATTAAAGTGTAGCCCGACCGCAGGACCGCTAAAGGAGTTTATTCCGCTGGGGGTTACTGTTGTTTATGAGCGCACTTGAACATCACTCGTGTTCTTTTTGTTATTGTTCTATACGCGCCGCTGCAAGCTGACCGTCACAGGGACCGCCTCTGTCTATCAATCATTTAATCTGTCAAAAAATAATTAAAAAATCATTAATGGTCTGGCCTGGTGGATTAACTTAACTTTTACCTCAAAACAAAGTGCCTCAAACGCCCTTATTCGGCAGTGTGCGTTAAATTGGCTGAGCAAATGTAGCCATTAAATGCGGCTCTCAAGACCCCGCATCTTCTGACTCACTTAACCAGTTGAAAGGCAAGCCGCAGTACCCAACAAAGAACCGCGCGAAATATTAAAAGATGTGAGGGCGGGGCCTGGAAAGCTCTCATTTATCTTGCCTCTTTGTGCGTTTTTTATTGCAATGCTAATTGAATAATCCGGAGAAAACGGCTCGATCGCCTCTTGAAAACGCACCGACCCGACTTATGACTTTTTTTGCGTTTATCCTTGATCATTGTTCTGCAGTTTCCGCGGTCTGTTTTTCCGCGCGTGGTTTGTTATTAAGGCAATGGAGGTTATTAAAATATCAGTATATCTATAAGCGGATTCATGCGTTTTAAAAAATCTTCGTAGCAACAAGAACCTACACCGAATATCTTCTCAAAGTTGCGGCTTATTTATGTATTATTATTTTTTGTATAGAAAATAAAACTTTCAACTTTCGTAAAAAAAAAACAAATTTTTTTCTAATACTTAAACAGTCCTACGGCGATGAAGTTCTTTGTTAAAGCTGTTGTTTTTCCTGTGATCTATGCCGTGGTTCGTATGTATTTCTCCCTTGACAATTTATCCACATAAGAGGCATTTTAATTTTTCATAGATAGCTTTCCTTTGCCTCGGACCGCACCAATAAAGCTTTACAGAATATAATTGAGCAGAACCGCACGCTGTTGAATAGACATCGCTAATTGAAACTTTGTTTCACCGCAATAGGCCTAATAACGCTACGAAAATAACGTTATTGCCGACAAAATTAACCTGTACAAATGGCGATCCGATATGAAATTATAAGCCATCAAAATCCCGTGAGTGCGGCTTCAAAAACGAAACCTTTCTCGCTACGTGATTTGCTGGCGCTTGCCCCCGAATAAAACCCTCAGGCCTCGAGATGAAATACTACCGAAAATCTTCAATAAAATACTGACATCGGCGACGGATCATTCACTAAATATTCATTGGGCCAATTTATTGCCTAGCGACTCGACCCAACAGTCTTTAATTGCCCATTTGTAACGCGACATGTGGCACATTAGTCTTTGGGCAAATTTTTAGGGGGAAACAGACGTTCTCAGCCTTCTCAAACCCAGGTTTTGCGGGGTTGAAAAGTTTCCACCCGCTGGGATCACAGGCGAAATGAATACACTTTACGGTATCGTCACTTTCCGTCTTCGAAAAGAGCCGAACGCCAAAAAGAACGAGCAGTCAAAACCCGCGCTTAAATTTCCGATCCAAGCCACAAAATAATTTCAAGTAAGATTTTGATCAGGGTATAACTTGGTCACACTAAATTTCTGAAATGAGTTTGGTCTCATTTCGTGTGAACACACTCGCCTCTCCCGAAACCAAACCTTGAAACGCGTGACTTTGTGTACTCGTTTTTGTAGAATTAGTCTGACCCCAGTAAGTAAAAATAATTTATTAGTCGACCGGTATACTGGGCAGCTCTTTCCTGAGTTATAATATTAAATTTTTTCCCAAGCGAAAACTTTTCTGGCCGTTTGAAAAAGGAAATAACAGATTCCTCCTTGGCTTGTATTTAATCCTCTTAGCTTGCCCTTTCGCGCAAAACGAGAGAGCACACTGAGGCAACCTATATGTAAATGTATGGCGTTTTAAGCTTCATTGTTAAACTAAATAGCGCCGCGGTGTCTCGGGCCTTTTGACGCTGGACGTTTTATCCAATAGCTTTATGTCCATTCGTGTTAGTCTTCGAAATTGAGCGATTTTGTTTTAACAAATTAGTTTGGCTGCCCTGGAGAACAACTGCGGCAAAATGATATTATTATTATTAATTTCTCTCCTTTAGTTAAAGTGGGCTAAACCATTAACTGTAGTTTCATTAAACTTTTAGAGTAGGTGGATTGAAACTTGAGTAAAAAAGTATGATGACAGTTCGACGAATTGCAGTCGAACTGTGTTTTTCTTTTTCCGGCTACCGTTAACCTTCCATCATTTTGCAGAAGAAAATTTAGAAATGTAAAAAATTAGTTAGAATGATTTGCTTAAAGTAAAACGCTTCGTAGCTCATTTTTCATACTAACCGGTGCTATATTACCATGAAAGAACTTTCTTGTTGCTTCTTCTCAGTCGAAATCACTCGGGTGGGCAGACTGAACTAACAGCTGAAAAGAAATCTTGTAGTGCCAAAAGTGAGTCATTATCCGAGGAGACTATGCGTGTTATCGAATTGATGCGCTACAAAGGGTTCCGATATTTACCATGTTTTGAATTTCTTCCGATAGGCGATTAAACTAGCCGAAGAATTATTAAATTATTACTAAAGCCGCTAAAATCGCGCTTGAAACTGAAGTGTCTTCCTCGGAAAGTTTCCATTATAAGAAACCCTTTTGCCTTGCAATAAATCCACCATGAAAGGCTACTCGATGAAAAGGGAAGACGGAAGATGTTTAGTGAGGTTGAAAATAACGAGAGGAATTTTTCATCAAAGAGGACGAATCATTAAGTTTAGCATTTGTAAATTCTTTTAAGTGGCGACTGTTTCCTAAGCGCTTCCTCTCTGCGCGGCCAAAATCGCCTAAGAGGCGTTATAGCTAAACAAACATTAAAAGTTTGTGAAACGTCGTCTGTTTTGAGTTGGACTTGTGGTTTATAATTTGCACGCAATGATTTCTTTAACGGCATTGCCTAGGTTCCGAAGTTCTAAGTATGTTATTTTCAAAGTACTCGGTCGAAATAGTTCTTTTGAATACGTAGTTACAACATATCAGATTTTATCCCAGTACACGCATTAAATATTCAGTGCCATCACCTCAATTTTTCGGCAAGTCATGGGGTTATTTTCTACTGAGTGTTATTTCAAACTAGTTGGTAAAAGTCATCAAAAGCAAGTAAGCTATTTAATCGCGGCGTTGATGCAATTTTAATTACTTCTCTTATCAGTCTAGAATTAGATTGTGCGAAAATATGCCATTCTATTTCATACTGAAGCGGGCTGTTCTCAGATGAGTAATAACTTTTTCTTTCACTGATTCGAGCAATTTTGGCCCGACGTGTTGTCAGTAAAACTTATCAGGCTCATAGACCTGGGACTCCGTTATGCCTTTAAACTTATTGCAGGAACTTCCAGTAGCTTGACTGAAGCCGTTTTAAAAACATGGTTGTTAAACGCCGTTTAGTAACCTTCTCAAGAGGTAGCGCCCCGGGGTCTTTTTATCTCACAAGTCTTCCTCTTAGATCTTGATCATCATGCTTTTATTTACGGCGGAAAACGATAAAACCGCCACTACTATCAATGGTTCCCGGTATTGCAAGTAGATCACGTGGTCTGTCTTTGTACAACCGCCCTTAAAAAACTGAAATTCTAATCAGCAATGACTGGAGATTAGACCATGAATGTATATCTTGAACAAAGTGAAATGCAGTAGCTAGTCCTCATTTTGGAAACTACTTAAACAACAGAAAGGACTTATAGAGGGTCACCAGAGAAACAAAAACCTAAAATACAGCCGAACTTTAATAAATGAATCGTAAGGCACCGAGTCATGCGACAATAGTTTTATAGTACATGTATTTGTTCCTCGCGATTGTACATGATCAAGAGGCCATTAAGGGTCTCTTGACATGTTTTTTCTTTTCTTTTTTGTATTGTATATTGATGAGCTAGAAACGGGAAATCAGGTTCCAAGGGTGTCTACATTAAAAAGTAAAAATAAACGTAGGGAGTGAGTTCAAGCTTTGTACTGTGGCCATAAAAGGACCTGGTTGTCTTTTGAAATAAGACACCGAAACTAAAATAGACCCGACCCTCGGAGGCCGACAGGTGGTAATTTCTAGGTAGTCCGGAGTGGCTGAACCAGGTCTCCAAATATGCTAACTTGTTTCCATATGTATGTAAAGCTACATTTTTGAATGACTATATTGACCGCGTTTTTTACTATTAAATTTGACCGTGATCGATTCACAGTCTGTTGACATGAAAAAGACTCCTGCATGGTACCAACTTCACGCTAAAACTTTCGTTTGAACCGCCAGAGAGGCGGCTGCAGCTAGGGCTGGAACTGTAGATGCAACTTTAAAAGAGTAAAAATTCCAAAAAATTGTGCTTGTCGTAACGAATATATAATAAGCATTAAAGTTTTCGCCAAAAAACTGTAAAACTTGGCAAAAAGTTGTAATTGATCATGCTAATAATCACAGTTCGAACGAAGATATTTGAGTAATGAATACTAAAGTTAAAATCAATTCAGGCTAAGAAGGAATGAGGAGGAAGCTGTAATGAAAATAGCTACTATTGGTATCGGCGCTATATAGGCTTTATAATAATAATAATAATAATGATAATAATAATAATAATAATAATAATAATAATAAATAATTAATAATCATGATAATAATAGAAACTTTTTTTATTAAAATCTTATAAAAATCTTATAAAAACAACACACAAAACTTCTGCAAAATATTCATAAAAATGAAACGTCCATATCAATATTATATATCAATACAAATTTCCGGCAAAACTTCACTTTTTCGAAACAAACTATAACAGCAAGTTACGAACGTAAGGCGGCTATTTATGCAGTGCTGTTTTCCTTTCGGAAACACCGAAACAGTTCGTGTCATTTGGAAAGAGCAGTACCGGGACAGCCCGACCCTCTTACATTAGAGCACGGTTACGAGAATTGCATGCATGCTAACGAGTACGAGTTTTCAACTGAAACCAAACGTTCATAGGCTTTACTACCGACGGGAAGAATAACGTATCGCTGAGCAATCCTTTATCCTTTAAGTTTCTCTATTGCAGTGAGTCCTGTATTAGGCAGACACTCAAGTATTAGTGAGTACCAAATTATTCTTAACCAAGTCTAGTGAAGTCTCCATGGGGGGTATCGGCCTGAAAAAAATCTCCCTCGCTGTACAACGGGAGTACAATTTCCCGCTGGGTCATACTGAACTGGCGCGAAATGCAGTAGTTCCAGTCCTATCTGAGGTTGATGCTACAGTATTAAATGATGCGAATGCTGATAATAACCGCACCTGGTAACACTGAGGGCTTACCTTTCACCTCTGTGGCTGACACGAGTTTCTGCTTTTTGCTGTGAAAGTTCAGTCGGTCTCGAAAAGCCAAAGCTGGACAGGTGGCGGTCTCCGCACAAGTTAACTTAGTTCATAAAAAGGATCAATGGCTCAGTAATTAACAGTTTACTTGGAATGAAACAAACCGCTACCTCCTGAAGCAGTAGACTGGCGACGTTAAGAAACACTTACTTAAAACTAGCGAACAAGCCCTCATCAACCGCCGTCTGTATTTGCGTACGTGATCACGTATTATGATATTTCAACCGGATATTTGAATATCCTGGCTACCATCTTATGAAGCTTTCTCTAGAAACAGACGCACTATTTTCCGCGTTGTGGTTTGCCCACGCAACACATGGAACGGGGAATGTTCAAAAAACACGCTGAAGGCACGAAACATACGTGACTAAAGTCGAATGTTTTAATGAATAATTCACATGTTTTAATCAGATTGTAAGTACGTATTTCTATATGTAGAATGCTGTTTCTATTAACCAAACGAAATTGAAAAGAACGCTCGCCGCCTGGCCTACCATGGCCATGATGAATTTCACTTTTTACGATAGATGAAATGAGGGGGTGGGGAGGGTAGGGGGGATGACTGTGCACGGAGGCGGGGGGATGACTGTGCACGGAAGCAGTGCTACCAACCCACCGGCCATAGTACTCCTTGTATTATAGTATGGCCAATATGCGGCTTTATTTCGGTTTTCTACCGATAGTAATGAGCGGCAAGGGCGGAGTTGGCACTCCAACACTTACTACATTATTTGGAGATGCCAAAAAAAGAAAAAAAAAACATACAGCGCACAAGAACATCACTTCATAAGCAACAGAAAGTTTGGGTGAGTTTTAGAAACACTCAGCGAACGCAAAGCAAGCGGAGCAGACGGTCTGTGATTACACAGTAACTTATTTGATTACAGTGATAGCTGTCCAAGCAAGCCATATCATTAATTTGGCCCACAGTCCATTTAGTAAATGCTTTATTTACTCAATGTATTGTAACTGGTTCCAACGAACGAGGTTGTCGCTGGTTCTGTAAACATGGCCGGATATTGGCCCTTTTTCCCCCCCCCCCCGCCCCTTTATGGACCTCGATTTCCTCTCTTCCTCCTCTACTTCAAAAAAAGGAACTTGAGCAATATGCAGCCATTTTGAATTTATGCACTAACGATTGTAAAATGTATTAAAAGCCAACAATGGGATTTCTGCACAGAGCCTCACCCTCAGGAAGAACTAATGCCAAAACATGTCGCGTTCGGAAAGTGTTAAACTGCTCTTGTAACCTGTCGTCTAAGCCGTAGATTTCAAATATTTCTCCGCTAATCCTCCGGCTAATTCTTCATAACCTGCTAACGTTAACCATATTTGGAAGACGTTCGCACGCGATATCCGATAAAATGACGTCAATGGTTCATAACAACAACTGCAGAAAAAAGCGTGGAAATCGAAAAGCGGAGACGAAGTGGCGTTAGCTCATCTAGCTAGAGAAAATGGCGGGAAATTTCACACGATTTGTAATGAAGAAATAGACAAACTACTGCCTAAAAACAACTGTAAGAACAGCAAAAATTCAACTCGACGGATGAGAAAACAGGGGCACCCAACGAGGATATAGTTCAAAACCACTTAACATAGCATTGTTGAACGTATTTTAGTATTCAAACGGTAGATATAGGCATATTTTTATCCCCTAAAAACTTTTCATCTGTTCGGATTTCCTAGCTGAAAATCTAGTGATCCGAAAATTATAGGGATAAAAACTTACCCTCTCGAAAATTTCAGCCAGGAAAAGGCTCCCGAAAATTCTAGGTGGCCTTTTTTAGGGTCAAAATCCGTTAAAAATGAGTAATTATACCATTTTGTAGATGTTCGAAAATCCTAGGAGAGGCAGGCAAGCACGAAATGGTACAACAAATGCTCCGAAATTTCTAGATCTCAAATCGCCTTCCGAACAGATATTTTCCCGAAAATTGCCGTTGGGTGCCCCTGACAAAAGCTACCTCGATTTGCATCAATCTTCACATCACATTCGGCCTCATTTAATACAGTCGAACCTCTCGGTACGGACACCCGGCTCTATTACGGACAGTTTCCAATGTTCCGACAAAATTCTGATATATATTTTCTTTAAAAAATCCTCTCTAATACGGACAACCGACACTGAATCTTGGCCCCAGGTGAATCTGCACAGGGTGAATCCCGTCTAGTCTGGCTGGCGAGCTCAGTATGCAAGGTGATATAAAGCCCAGTCGCTGTATACCAAACAACGATTTGCGAAGGTTTACAGAGGAACATAAGCGACTGTTTGAAGGCTTCAATAACTACAGATAGCATATATATCTTTTCAATTACATTTTGTAATCTAGTTATTGTTTACTGCACTTGCAAAATAGCAAAAGATGCTTTCAGAATTGTGCTTTACCTGACAAATTCTTACATGCAGCATTGCGCTGTAGCTCGTTTCGTTTTAAAACAGTAACAGTAATTTGTCTGTATAGCTAAGATGTACAATGTTGGGTGCTACTGAAAGACGATGTCTTTGTACTGTGAATTAATAACTTTAAATGTGTGAGCCTGGTTTTATACTGAACACTTGAAACTGTAAGTAGAGTCATAAAAGCGACGTCACCATAGGTAACCTCTTTTATACGGACACCTCTCTAAGTCGATTCAGTCGACCGGTGTCCGTATTTGAGAGGTTCGACTGTAATTTCTTGTGTATACATGCTTGAGATACAGTAAAAATCCGCAACTAAGAACCTACATTTTTAGGAGTTAGCCTAAACAGGTTCTTTTATAAATGGTAGTTAACAGAATTTTAGGCTATTTAGGTTCTTAAAATGGGTTCTTAATCCTGGAGAAAAAGCAGTTAGTATGCTTTGTAAGTCTACATATCTTGCACTCATTTTTCTTTAAAAAACATTTTTACAGCAATGGCAATCTGCTTTGTTTGCTTCAAATATGATTCTTGCAATGCAGCTGTAATGTACTACTGTTTTAAATTTCTTAGGCTAAATAGGTTCTTGTTTATAGGGGGTATAAATGACCAATTTTAGGCTAACAGGTTCTTAGTTGCGGGTTTTTGCTGTATTCAAAAACACGCGAGATGGATACAACGTTAAAATAAGCGTGACCGATCATAAATGCAATATCTTTATTTCGTCGATTTTCGACACAGTGTTTCGGTATTTGCCAATTTTTCTTACGGCTTTGCGGTATTGGGTACCCCCAATGTCCCCCTCAATAATCTCTACAAAGTTCAACAAGACGCTGTGGGAGCGTATATTTGGGCGTCGATGTACTAGGCGTGTGTGGTTTTTTATGTGTATTGGGGGATGTGTGAGTAGTAAAGTAGCGTTGTAAATTTGAGGGATTAATTGAGATGGTATTGGACGTGAATTGCTAAGATAATGGCTGTAGTTTGTCAATTAATGGAACTTATTTCTCGTAGAATTTAATATGAAGTAACGAAAAATTATTATTTTCGGAGGTAAAAGTGATTTTAGGTGTTGCAGTGAGGTAGTTGTGGAAGTGCTAATTTGGTTATGAAGGAAAAGTGTAGTTACAGTGTGTTGCAATGAAGTGGTGATTGTGAACAGTCTTCTCAATGGTCGTAAACATACTTGTAGTTATTTTAAACGTTGTTAGGCTTTTGTTTTGTTTTTCGCTTACTTTGATAATATTTTTATGGAGAGAACATGGATAAGGCCCAAAGTTTATTTAATCAGTAGAGAGATGGGAGATGTGCAAGTAGCGAATTGAAGAAAATCAACCACAGACACAATCGCTGCCTGTCCCAAATTAAAATCACTAATTCGCCATTTGCACATCTATAATGCACCTTGTTTGCCACCCAACTTTTGCATAAGCAATCTTTCCAATTTGTATTGAGATGACTACAATACCCGGGAGAAATGAAAAACAAAGGTTATGCAAAACTTTGGTGGGCAAACAAGATTTATAATGGGGGATGTAGAAATGGCAGCCAGTTCGCATAAGCATGGTCTAAATGACGATAGGACCACTGCTCCAAACTGAATTCATTTTTCTTTCCCTCCTTTTCATATGGATATTTTTTCAACTTGTATTTTTAAAGTCTGACCCTTGAAAACCACATAGAGATCCCAAAAAAACAAGTGCCGTACGTTGAACGCCAACTTGTTTGCTCAATACTATGCTCCCGAGAATTCCTTCCAGTCAGTAATCAGTCGAGTTTTATTGATGACATTCAGTGGTCAAAGA
Organism: Porites lobata; assembly: GCA_942486035.1. Taxonomy (NCBI): domain Eukaryota; kingdom Metazoa; phylum Cnidaria; class Anthozoa; order Scleractinia; family Poritidae; genus Porites; species Porites lobata. Next base: position 673,885 of record CALNXK010000212.1, on the reverse strand, counting down.
TTTTATGAGCCTGTCCGTGAGCACTGTTTCTTCCAACCGCTGATATGAGTCACTAGGTTATCACTAGCTGAAGTTAATGCCTCAAATGGTCTTTGCCGTCTTTGGACTGTTTCATTTCCAAATGACGACTCGCCCATATTAAATCTCTCCCATGGATTGATTGGTCCTGTTTTTTCACTAGCAAGACTTGCTGAAAGAAGGCAAAGAAAATACGAGAGTAAATAAAAAGACGAAAACATGCAAATGAGAAGCGTATTCGTTGAACCGCCTTTATTCGTTGTTCTAACCGTGAAATCGATCTTGGGGACTTTAAGGTGACTCGACCCAGTTTTTTTGGGGGGGGTACCATCCTACTTTGATGCTCTCTGGTATCCCCACCTTTACTTGTATCGTAAGTCTAACACATAGAATGGATAACATATAGATCAATCTACAATATAACATAAAATTTTTGGCGATCGGAGTAAATGTCACTTGGTTATAATGCCACGCCCCTTTGAGATCTGAGTCGAAAATCTGCAACCTATGGGAAAAGCCCTGGGAACGAGGTTGGAAAATCTGCTGTTGCCGGTATTTTTTCGTGATAATCTCTCGGCTACACATAGTGCGCATAAGTGCCTTGCGCTGAACAGAGTTTCACCAAAATCGCAAAGACCCAATTCGAGAAATTCAGCGGTTTCCAAATTTAGGTCATAATTTATGCGAAAATGATAAGCAAACTTTACACGGATTATATCTAATTAACTATGAGATTCACCTATTTATTTTGGGCATCGTTATAACGTATGGGTCCTTGCAAGTCAGCAAAACGCTTTAGGGCCTTGTAAATGCGCGCGATTTCGAGCAAAGCAAACATATAGAAATTATAGTTTTCGCTATTTGTTCACGTTTGTGAGCGTTTAAGAGTCCTTCTCACGAAAAAAGCATTTTCTTAAAAATTCGTAGTTTTTTTTCCTTCAAATTTTTTCAGGGCCACAATTGATTAGCTAACTACCCGGACTCTGAATTTCATGTTCATTGAAAAACTGTGACATTATCTTCTATAAGCCCAAACTTGAGTAAACATTGAAGATTTTTAGCGTTTTGGCTGAGTTTGTGCTTTGGGAGTTGTCTATTGTTTCTAGTCTGTCATTATACAGCATTCTTGTTCAGCACGCGTGCAATGACCACGCTTGGCTGACTACCGAATGCTCACCGAGATATTCCCGTCACGAGTTGGTTTAATTATTGGCTTGCATTAAAGCTATGAAAAAATGATATTTTTCTAATAGTAAGTAGATTTAGTGTGTAGCACTTCTTGATTTTTTTTCAAAGGCGCAAGAAGCCCTAGCATTGATTAAAAATTGTTAGTTAAACCTCTATGTATCACGCGATGGCCTGTCTCACTGTACTAAAATTATTATATCTCGGTGAGTATTCGGAAGTCATTGCACGCGTGCTGAACAAGAATGCTGTATAATGACAGACTAGAAATAATAGACAACTCCCAAAGCACAAACTCAGCCAAAACGCTAAAAATCTTCAATGTTTACTCAAGTTTGGGCTTATTGAGCTATTTTGAAAAAATAGCTCATATGTCAGTGGTGTGAGCGTATGTATCTTTGTGGCTTTGTATCTTTGTAACTTTGTAACTTTGTAACTTTGTAACTTTGTAACTTTGTATCTTTGTAACTTTGTATGTTCGGATGTTTGTTGCAAGAGCCAATAAGGTTGAAGGTACTATGAGTTGATGCTAAGGAACCAATGAGATCTTGGCATCTACTTAAAAATCACATTGCTAAAGGTCGAACAAGGGCACTTAAAGACCGCCATCTTGATTCTTTACAATTTGTTCGTCTTTTAGTACGGCTACAGGTGTTTGGAAACATTATATTAAATATCTTCATGATTCAAACGCTGTGTACAGTGATGCAGCTGTTTAAGGGTTCATATTTTAGTGTGGATGCTACTTCAAGATATTTCTGACCAAATTCGGCTATCGCGAAGGGTACCACGCACGTATTTATGAGTTGTGTTTCACCTGCTTCAAGGTAGAGTATAAACGATCATATATTTTCAAAGCTCTTCCAGTGAAGCAATAATTGATATTTAGATATGGACTTTAATTCGAAAGTATGCGGCCTATAAAATGTGGTTTTAGAAGTTTGAAAAGCAGCTTATTTTTTTAAACGCTGTACCGAGTATTGTTAATCCTGTAAACAAGCTGTAGAAATATTATTCTCTCGCTTACAAAGTTCAACAGACCTTTTTCGTTCCGGCAAAACAACAACAAAAAGGAATAATAAGTGAACAACATGATACATCCTTCCTGCATACTAAGCATTATAGTTATTGAAACGTATTTTATTTAGTAAAGATGCGTATAAACTTAAGTAGAAACAGTAGCGTTAGGGAACAAAATTGGAAGAAGCTAGTTGACACAATAATTAGGTACTGCTTTATTGAGTGGAGTAACATGAAATGAGCAGAAATATATTTCGGCAGTTTGATAATTTTCTTGGAAGTTAATAAATGTTAGGCTATCAACCTTGACGTTGCATGAAACATAATTTAATTGCAGATGTTGTAATAAGGCCGAGGTGATTTCTTAAAATCGCTTGAGAAAATTTTGTAGTAAACAATTTGCGTTTTTTTTACGTACGAATTGTAAAAGGGCCAAAGACCAACATCTTCACATGCAAATCGTGTGCATGAGTTATTTTTATAATTTTGTTTACTGGATTACTGTGTGATAACTCGAATTCCCTCACGTACGAACCACGGAAGGGGCCAAAGTCCAACACTTTCACGTGCCATCTGTGTGACTGTACATCTCATGCAGATTGGCTTTTCACAATAGTAATAGTGACTTGAACGTATAAAGACCTGTTTCGTTTAGTAACCAATGCCCTAAAAAAGGCTCTTGTCTTTTAAGAAGCAATAGCTTTTAAAACATGAAGAAATAAGTTGTCGGTGTTAAAGACTGTCTCACAAATGTTAATAAATGTTAGGTTATCAACCTTGACGTTGCATGAAACATAGTTTAATTGCAGATGTTGTAATGAAGCCGAGGTGATTTCTTAAAATCGCTTGAGAAAATTTTGTAGTAAACAATTTGCCTTTTTTTTAACGTACGAATTGTAAAAGGGCCAAAGACCAACATCTTCACGTGCAAATTGTGTGCAAGAGTTATTTTTATAATTCTGTTTACCAGTTTATTGTGTGATAACTCGAATTCCCTCACGTACGAACCACGAAAGGGGACAAAGTCCAACACTTTCACGTGCCAGCTGTGTGACTGTACATCTCATGCAGATTGGCTTTTCACAATGATAAATAGTAACTTGGACGTATGAAGACCTGTTTCGTTTTGTAACCAATGCCTTAAAAAAGGCTCTTGCCTTTTAAGAAGCAATAGCTTTTAAAACATGAAGAAATAAGTTGTCGGAGTTAAAGACTGTTTCACTGAGTAGAATCGCACGTGAAAACCTTGTGAATTATGATGACGCAACCATCTACCTCAATGATAAAAATCCTGGTATTTCGTAACTATTCAGTATTCGATGAGTCACATTTTGGCTTAAGAAACTCCGAGGAAACCTTAGAGTTTTCCTTCTAATCAACGTTTGGTGAGTAGAAATTTATTTTACTTTAACAATTTGTTTAACTTGCACCAGATGTAACTGGGAAAGACAGAGGAAAGTGAATACATAGGTTGAGGATCGACTCAGCTGAGCGTTTCGCGTTTTCATTTATGTAGCGCAATACCCAATTTCGCACAAAAACCAAATCTACATTTAGGATGAAAAAGGTAGATTCATCACTCTTGGTAAGGTTACACCGAAGTATTATAGTTACACTGAAGCATTCAAAATAGCTCATGCACGTTGAACGTGCCTATGTTAGAAGATAATGTCACAGTTTTTCAATGACCATGAAATTCAGAGTCCGGGTAGTTAGCTAATCAATTGTGGCCCTGAAAAAATTTGAAGGAAAAAAAACTACGAATTTTTAAGAAAATGCTTTCTTCGTGAGAAGGACTCTTAAACGCTCACAAACGTGAACAAATATCGAAAACTATAATTTCTATATGTTTGCTTTGCACGAAATCGCGCGCATTTACAAGGCCCTAAAGCGTTTTGCTGACTTGCAAGGACCCATACGTTATAACGATGCCCAAAATAAATAGGTGAATCTCATAGTTTATTAGATATAATCCGTGTAAAGTTTGCTTATCATTTTCGCATAAATTATGACCTAAATTTGGAAACCGCTGAATTTCTCGAATTGGGTCTTTGCGATTTTGGTGAAACTCTGTTCAGCGCAAGGCACTTATGCGCACTATGTGTAGCCGAGAGATTATCACGAAAAAATACCGGCAACAGCAGATTTTCCAACCTCGTTCCCAGGGCTTTTCCCATAGGTTGCAGATTTTCGACTCAGATCTCAAAGGGGCGTGGCATTATAACCAAGTGACATTTACTCCGATCGCCAAAAATTTTATGTTATATTGTAGATTGATCTATATGTTATCCATTCTATGTGTTAGACTTACGATAAAAGTAAAGGTGGGGATACCAGAAAGCTTCAAAGTAGGATGGTACCTCCCCCAAAAAAACTGGGTCGAGTCACCTTAAGCAACGACGTTTTTAAGCGACGCCCGTCAAGCGAAAGTGGCCTCTTTGTATTTTTGGCCGTGACTTTGACCAAATTTTCGGGTTAAGTAGTCTATGTGAGAGGTAAGACACTTATCAACACAAATTTGGAAGCATCAAGGCATGTTAGGCTGATTTAGCAACAGAACGGGAACGTCATGCCGAATGTCATTTGACGACGGGAAATCGCGCGGAAGGGACTAAACTCGACTTCCGGTACCCAATTTGCCGTTCAGCCATTGGTCAAGCCAGTTGTTTGATTTGCTCACGCCGCCGTCAACTGACGTTCCCGTTCTGTGGCTAAATCAGCCTATTAAAAGAGAAAAGGACTCACTCCTGGTTGATCTTCTTCGCTCAAAAGCGCCTTTGCTTAAGTTCCCTTATATTAAGTTTTTCCCACGCAAGTTGAATCGTTATTTCAAAACATGGCTGCTAGCTGTGTTTAAAATAATAGTTATTCGAATCCTCTCTTCGTAAGGCACTCTTTTAGTTGATATTCGGTGTCTTTGTAATAATGTTAGTTGGGAAAGCCAACATTGTTCTAGCATCCTGGTTTCTTTGGGCTTTCTTGCCATTTTTTCGTTAACTTTTTATAATTTTTTAATATTGTGAAAGAAATCTTTTTAGCAACTTGCGTCATAAATTATAAGACTTAATGCATCTAAGGAATGCGGCTCAAGTCGATGCACATAGTATAGTCATTCCTTTATGAAGCGGACAGCCTGGCGAAATGGCCAACTGAAGGTCGCTTAACACAAGTTGATCGTGTCATGGAGATGAAGAGTGAAATTAATACAATAGCATACAAAAACTAGATGGGGCGTGATAGTGAACCCTTAACAGGGTTAACTGTAATGCTTGTTTACTGTAACTGACCTATAATGTTTCCTTTACACAATGGACAGGTCCTTTTCGCCAGAAGCCATCGATCAACACACTCACAATGGAACTCGTGTGCACAAGGCAAAGTCCGTACCAACTGCAGAGAGGTATATAAGGTAACCTTGTCAGTCCTACTGTTTGCTCTTTACATGTATTTAATCGATAGCCACGTAGGAATAAGGTTTGACAGCCGTGGCTTAAAATGAACACTTGACCACGTAAAACAGCATTTGGGGATTGAACATAGATAAAGGGAAGGATAAACTGTTTGATATGGTACTCATAGTAAACTAACATCCCTGTCTAGTCATTCAATGTTGGTCATGCAAGAGAAAGGCATTTCGAGCGATTACTAGGACTGAGCCACACGGCATTGGGCAAGGGCAAATTTGATCCAATCAATCTAAAACCTTCCGGGCTAGTCATTCTATGTGTTTATGAAAGAAAAAGACTTTTCGAACGATTATCACTAGGACTGAACCATACGGCATTGGGCAAGGATCAATTTGACATGGTATTAAAATATTTCTGAACGAGAAAGACATTTCGAACGGATATCACTATATAAAATTAAGCCACAAAATACTCAGTATTCAGGTTCAAGAAAATAGATACATGCACACATGGGTTTATTTTCACAGGACTTGTTGAGTTGCCAGAGCAACATAAAAAAAAAACTGATTTAAATTAAAAATATATCTAATATATATTATTCTACGAAGGAGTCCGAGACTCTTTAAATAGAATATTCACTTAGGAAATGTTATAAACTACGTTAAACATAACGGAAATTTGAGATTTCAACGAGACGTAGCAAGATGCCTGTTTCATTACGATCGTCTGAGTTCTACAGAATTGTTAGATTGTTATACAGTTCAATATAATTCTGCATACCTGGTTATTATAGAATTCATCAAGACAAACTGCACAAAGTTCAACGTCTCTCCTTTCCCGCCGTTTTGAGCCTGCAGTAGAGCAGGACGGCTGAGAGTCTTTCATAACTCGCCTGTATTTTCTCATCTTTAGTTTCGCTATTGCTTGTGCCGCCTCTTGCCTCAGCATTTGCTAAAAAGTAAAACATAGCCGAAGTCTCTGAGATGCGAGAGCTTTATCCAAAAGGTCTCCTCCAAGAATTTTCAAGACAGAGACCGTCTATTGAATGTGTCGCTTAACGAGGTCAAGCAAGTTTTGTTTTTTAAGTCCTACATTATATCATTTTATCCTGTTGTCCAAAAAAAACTTTTTTAGCCCGCCTAACACCTCAAGAAACAAGCCCATTGCGAAGCAGTTTACTTCAGCCGTTCCCTTACATATTGTGCGGTGAATTTTTCTTGAGATCTAATTTTTACCGTGAGATAGCTACAAAGAGAAATGTCAATTTTTTACGGTCTCGCAGAAATTTCGCGCTGTTCCCTCCGACTTGTGCGGCGGATCAACGGCATTCAAGAAAAACGCTTAAGACTGGCTTTCGGATGTTTTCGTAGCGTTAGGATACGCCGTGATGGTTTAATGATGATCTGAACGAAAAGGCAGATGGAAACTCATACCTCTTTTTTCGAAATCCAATAGTTGTGAAAGAGTTGGCTGAGCTGGGTCTGTAAAGATATTAAAAAATGACGTAACGCAAAAATGCAAATAAAAGAAAAGCTAAGGAAACTGCTAGTGTGCCTTTTGCTTTAAACTTTCATCCACGGGGCTTTTACTAGTCAATAGTCCTACATTTCACCATCGTCTTTCACTTTAATGCAATTTAGCATCATTTCAAAACAAACAAATCTTGGTTGTGGGCTTGCGGCCCGGGCAAGCAAATGTTTTGCTATAATCACTGTTTATAGGCTGATGTTGCAGCTAGTGCAAGGCATCACAGAATTGGTTGGGAGAACAGAAAACAAAGTTAAAAGTGGAACCGACCCCTGGAACAAAAGAACTACGACAATATAGAAGCAAGTCTAATGAAATTGTAGGTTATCAAGAGTGGGACCCAACTTAAACTGTTCTTACAGAAACATTAGAGAGTGAAGCTACTTCAACATTTCGATTACTTTGCTGTTGCGTGGCTGCAAACCAGAGTTGATTCATGAGCTACAATTTCACGTGTTTCTATATCTGTATATTAACTCTCTACGAGACGCATATTTCTATAAACTTACGAACTGATGGTCTGAAAAGGGTGTAGCCTCTTCAAGGCTGTCATGGAAGCTGGTGGAGGCGAACGAAAAGAAAACCAAGCGCCCAGAAAAAGTAGGTCGACCTTAACTGAGAGCCGGTGACAGGCTGGAGAGGATGTGGCTTAAACAGGGTTCTCTTTGTAACGTACCTTGAGTACCAAAAGACAAAACAGCACTGACGCAAAGAACGCTGAAGATCCAAAGAACTGAGAGTTGACATCCTACATGTGCCGCGTAAAAATTTAAAAGTCATGTTACAATGCCGTCTGCACTACACCCGAGACAACTTATAAACAAGTCTTCTTACTTTGTGGCAATTTCTATTTTTGTCAAACAATCTACAAGGTAGCACGTCGCATAAAAGAAATACCGGTACTTGGTTTGATAATTACATTTGTTCAGTAGGATAGGATAATGTCTTCACTCCTCAGCCTTGTGTTCAAAAATTATAACTCAGTTATCACATATTAAAACGTATACAAAAAAATGAAATCCAGTTGACTATTCAGTGGCTGTGAAGGTGTAAAGGCGAAGTTTTCATTTTTTTTTTCAGCGTGGGTAGTGAATATGTCAATTTAGATAAAAAGTGAAAAAAACGTCAAAAAGATGTTAAAAATATTGCGCGCAAGGGCAAGCGCGTTTGGGTTTGAAGAGGGGTCTTCGTGTATGTGACAATAAATAGTAGGTCTGATGTGCGTGGAGTCACTGACCTACAGGGGACCAAAAGTGGCAGATATGCTGATGATGAACGACCCTTTGGTGATTACTAAGGACATATTAATTAATTACCTCGGTGCCTTTTTCAGGATTTCCAAGGCAGACCACTCCTTCCCATCCACTGGGCCGTCCACAGGTCGCCCAAAAAGTTAGTGTGGATAATAACTAGAAGAAATAACAATGTTGTATAACAATCGACTCCACAGGATAATCCGCTATTTTTAACTTAGTTTCAAACATTGTAACAAGATTTATCCAGTTGGTAAAAGAGAGCTTAAAGAACAAAAGGCTTCATGGCTCTGGCCACTAGCAAAGAGTGCATGGTTTAAAATACAGTAGAACCCAGGAACCCCGGTAACACGAACTCTGAACGGAAACGAAAAACAGTTCAAGTTAGCGAGGAAGTCGAGTTATCAGGGTAAATTTCAGTGAAATTTTGATCAAGGGAAAGCAGATGTAGTTCGTGTTTGCGGGGAAATCCGAGTTCGAGTTAGCGAGGTTCTACCGTACCGATCATCCCCATGCACAATTTAGTTATTGTTCTTGACCGTGATGCATGGTTCGTACAATCTTGAAAAGGCCTTGAATTTTACTAGTCGTCTAGAAAAATTCCTTGAATTCGGTCTAGGCCCTTTAAAAATATATTTGATTTCTGTATTAGGTCCTGAAAAGTCCTTGAAATTTACAACCTTGTCTACGCCAGACACCTTTTTCTGTAAAATTAGATTACTTTGCCGACGAAAATTTGGCTAATCCTCGGTGTAAGAACCTGTAAAACTCACGGGTAACGTAAAACATTTTTGTGCATCAACAATATTTTGTTTCTGTTTCTATATTTCGAAGCTATTTCTGTACCTCAGATGCAACTGCAAGTTATACCCAGTCATTTTGCAAAGTCTTGTTGCGGAAAGTAGTATAGTAATGTGATCAAAGATGGTCGAAAGACTGTCGAAGAAGTAAAAATCGTAAATGATTCCATGACGTGTTTTAGCCAGTAGGTTGATCAAAGGGGGTTTAACAATGCCGATTTATTAGATAAATCAAAGTCCTTGAAAACTGTATTTTGCTCCTGAAAAATCCTCGAAAAGTTCTTGAAATTTGTTTGCCTGAAGTTGTTCGAACCAGGGTGATGTTACAAGCAGTTCAAGAACAAGGATTCACAGGGATGGTAACGAGAGGTTCATCATTTGAATTTTATAATATTTTGTTCTAATTATCTAACTGAGGGAGCCCATTCCTTACAAGCCCGGTGGCTTCTCTTGGGCTTCCTCGCCGTGAGAGTTTAAATAATTAGATTTTTTTTTTGCTTTGTATCACTTATGGCAAACAAAACAATAAACAATAAGCAATAAACATTTTCTGCATGCTCTATTGAGAATTGGTGGTTACGTTTACTCTCAAACTGAAAAAGTGTGTCTTATAGAAGACTAATATGACTGATGTATTAATAAGATCTTTTTGAAATAGTAACCTCTCTTTAACCGTGTATTTCAGAAGTCGCTTTTATTTTTGTTTGTGATTAGCATTTTAGAACCTGAGAAATGCAACCAAGGGATTGGAGTGACAAGAAGCTAAACAAACAAGGGCAGAATCATGGTCATTTCTGTGCATGGAAAAGATCTTCTGACATATGGCAGTTGATTTACTACCAGACTTACCTTCAGTTCAACTAGAGAAGAGTTATAAGACACTATCCCTCTAAGCTTCTGCTTTCCTCTACAAATAGACAGTTAGTTTACGTGTTAAAAATTAATATTGATATTTTTTATGGTAAATGTTATTTGTAGTGAAATTGTGCCGGAAGCAATCTTTTTTGCATTACAATTACTGTTATGTAACGGTACTGTAATTATTACATATACAGTGTATGGTATTCGCATTACAGTTTGGTATAGCATAAAAATTCTTGTTGTATAGATTTGCAATCTCAAAGTCAAACTCCTTAGATTTGGCTGTAAGCCACATACAAGAACCTGTGTGATCTTGCTTGGCTTCACAGGTTCTAATATGTTTGGTTACATATTGTATTTAAGTGACAAATTTCGGCCAACAGGTTTCTTTAAAACCACTGGGTTCTAACATGCAGGTTTTACTTTATTTATCTACTCACAATACAAAATAATATTATAACAAGACACAATTTATTTCTTTTTGCATTCCAAAGCAAGATGCACGATTTTGGACTTATTACTGGACTTGATTTAAATTGGATGAGGCTGAGTGCAATCTGAAGAATTGCGTAGATCGAGAAGGATGTTATTTTGCGGATCTGATGCAAAATTTCTTACTAGTAAATCATGACAGACTATTTGAATAAAAATCTGAAATTTGTACAGAGCACTTGCCTTTGAAGAGCAGCCATTAATTTAGAAACATTTCTTGTTCCATTAACAGTTACTATGGGCCTTGGAAACATTTGAGCAAGGTCCAGCTGGTGATAAACAAGAGATGCAAGATAACTGAGGAGTTTCAACAGGGTTAATCTCACAGATTATGTGGGAGGGATTGGCTACCATGTTGTTACCCGGTAACCCTAAAACCATTGAAACACAAATTTGTGATTTTCTTATCCTCAACGGCAATTTGTTACTTTGCTCAAGACAAGTTTGAAGTTATAAGAGTTGCACTAGTAGATAACAAAGTTTATGGAGGCAGCATGCAGGTCATGTGGTTAGAGCACTAGACTTATACTTCAGAGGCACCAAGTTCAAGTCCTGCCCTGACCACTCTGTAGTCTTCGGCCATCCTTGTAAAACAGCCAACAGGTTCGCCTCCTACCAGTTGGGATTTTTAACCATGCTACATGTATGTTCCATTTAAAAATCATTTGTTTCATTATCCCTGAAAAGCACCATGATAATTAAGGCTTTGACTGAAGAGTGCTACAATTCCCCACTCCAGAAACTATAAGGGAAATTTACAAGCTTTCAGTGTAATGACTTCTGAGATCGTTTGGGTGGAAAAGCATTACTCGTGATTGGTTAATGGTTGCCTTGCGCACCATTGACCAATCATAGCTATTTCTAATGTCCACCCAAACTCCCAGAAACGGCTGCAATGAAAAGTTGTACCCAAGTTTCTGGAGTAGGGATAGGAGCTTTGTAGAACTGAGATTATCATGGGTATTTCCATACCCTACCTTTCTTAACACCCTCTGATTCAATGTGATAATAATTATAGCTGAGGCACCAAGGAACATTGCCTTCTTCACCTTAAAAATAACGAAACAAAAATTTGTATTAATGGGAAGGTCAAAGGTGGTAAAGAAATTGATCTGCACTGATTTTATTTCAAGGATCAATAAAAATTACACCCTTGAAAGAGAGTGTGAATCTGTATGGTGTCACAACTGAAAGCAGCTGTTATATTCATTTTTTTATTCTTCAATAGAGAAAAGTTGTCATCTAACTGGAAAATATGAAGTTAACATGTAATTTCCTGCAGGGCAAAAGTTCTAGTAACAGTCTGTAAATTCAACATCTAGAAAGCGCACAACATTAATTTGGAAATCTAAAACATTTTGATAGAATAGCATAGTACAAGGTCTCTAATTTGTTTGATTAGCCTGAGAAAACAGCTGACATTTAGTGACCCCAGCACTGGTTTCCCCTCCAAATGATGTCTAACAAATGAGTGCAGAAATTCCATACGGATGACGTGACACTACCCAGATCTGGGTAGTGCTTCTGAATGGTTGTGCCGCGTGGGAAATTTGATTCAACCAATCAGAAGCATTACCCAGGTCTGGGTAGTGACCTGTCATCAGTATGGAATTTCTGCCCTCGTTTCTCAGATGTCATTTGGAGGGGAAACTAGTGGTAGCGTCGCCAAATGTCGGCTGTTTTCTCAGGCTATTGGTTGGTACATCATGCATCCCTCGTATGAAACAAAGCAGTTGAGCTCAAACCTTTTCCAAGACAGACCAGGACTTAGAGCTGCCTCTACGGACATTGTAGTACTCCAAGACAGGAATGTGTATGACACCAATCCAGCCATGACGTGCCTCATCTGCAACAGGGGTTGCATCATCCTCATCTGGATCAGAATCTTCTGAATCATAACTATCCATCTGAATTTAAACTTAATGACATTACTCACTTGCAATTCCGCTAATGAATCACTGGTAATTTCAGTTTAGTGTTAAAAAAAATTATCTTCATTGAATAAACTTCGAATAATTCTGCCAGGTGTTGTAAAGGCTATCAATTAATATATAATTACCTGATGGAACCTCGATATAATGGAGTGCCAAGGGACTGGCAAAATTTGTTCGCTATAGCGAGGTTCGTTTCCATATATTATGCTATTACTGGGGTCAACAAAATCGTTCTTTATGCCGAGGACTTCGTTATGGGAGAGGGTTCCAGTTTTATCTACATACAGAAAGTCTTCAAAATTATATCGCTTGCATTAAAATGCTGTCTTAGTTACGTCATAAAAGTGTTGCTGAAGGGTTTTGCGAAATTATTTTCACCTCTATTAGCTCTCCTTCTACTTGTTTTATAGCTCCAACTCTTGCAAATTTGCCGACGATGTTCGCAAATGAGCTGTTTTGCCCATCTTCGCTTTGGACAATAACATTGACGAAAGCTTTGTCAACTTCGCCCAATACCAGAACAGTGAAGCAAAGGACTCGCAAAAAGCAATGCACAAACCCAGATAGTGAAACACGAAGGGGAAACATCGTAAAAATCGACGAAAAAGATCGGCAGCTCAATCCATTTCAAGCAATGTTTACATCACAAGGCTCAAGAAAAGGTATTCGACAGCGGTTTTCAGCTCACACGATAAAAACGTCATATATGGTACCGTGCGTGACTATTCAGTCACCTGGGGAAGAGCAAGGGTAGAGGAAATAGCGCCAATTCAAAATGCTTAATATAAAATATTTGGCGACCAAAAAAGAGCTGTAGCGAAGAAACCAAGAAAAATGGGGCTTGAGCCGGTAATTCAGGGTGTGGACCCCTCAGGACCAGTAAATGGGGGAGCTAATGATAACCATGTTGTCCCCTTCCCCTCCCCCCACTTCCAAAAAAAAAAAAAAAAAAAAAAAAAAAAAAAGAAAGAAAATGAAGAAGCAAAAGCAAACAAACAAAAAAACAAGAGAACGAAGAGCAATACCGTAAAATTCCGAAAATAAGCCTTCAAAGGCCCTTTTTGAGGGGCTTATCTACGGAGGGAAATTTACGTTTCAAAATTGATTGAGCTAGCCTTGTATTTGGAAGTAAATGTACCATTTTTGCTCTGTTTTATGTTGTATTTGAGGGCAATTTTATTATATTTGGAGGGGTAATTTAACGGAGGGTTTTTTGCATTATCGGTTTGGGGCGGGGGCTTATATTTGGAGGGGCTTATTTTTGGAATTTTACTTAGTAAGCTAACTTTGTTGCATTTCTTCTTTTTCAAGCAACCAGCAAACTACACAAATTTTAATTAATTTAGATTATTTTAAAATATTATGTCTGCAAGAGACACACTTATAAACAATAATTATTGCAGGCCTTCTTCAGATATAATAACTCCCTCTCTTGATTGCATTCTGCATTTGTGAGCTAGAAAATCACATTAGTTGAACCTCCATTAAGAGGCCACCTAGAAAAGCGGCCATAATCAAAGTCCTGAAATAATTACATAGAACCCAATAAGAGTTTTCCCATTGCTGTCACCTTTATTACATGTGAGTGCATAGCCATCAAGCACTTGACAGACTACATTTGGCTTTATTTTCAGAATTTGATGACGGAAAACGGTCCAAGAAAGAAGGTGACGACTGATTGTGGACCAGTAATGCTGTCCCTGTCATGTGTTTGTTTTAAAATAAAGTAATGTTTCTGAAAATATTATGCTAATTAACCTCTGTTGAATGGCCAACCCCCATAAAGCGGCCACCTGCCAATACCGCGAGGGTGGCCGCTTTATAATGGTTCAACTGTATTATACCTCTTAATATGTAATTATTAAAATAATAATCTCATAAAATCTCAGACAGCAAAAGTGACTGTTTTATTGCATACATGTAGGTCAAGAACGTGAGCAATGGTGAAAACAAAGTGTGATTTTTGCAGTCCAATAAAACCCCTACATAGGACTTTTAATACCTCGCATTTAATTTGTAAGGATGCAACAAGAAAAATGTAAATTGAGATCATAACCTAGCTGTATTTCCTTCATATTATGTAAATAAGTCTGTCAGTCTGGGGTCAATTTCACAAAACTTTTGGAAGTGTAATGTACAAGACTCAGGGTTGTCACTAAGATTTCAAGTTGCCGGGTAAATACAACAAGTAGGCGGGGAATATCAGATGGCTTGGGATTTATTTTGGTTCTATTTTCCAATAAAAGTAGCTGGGGGCTACTCTCTTAATAGCCGGGGGAAATCCCCGGCCTCCGGCTCTTAGTGACAACCCTGAAGACTGAGTGCAGAATGTACCCCTTACTAGTTTTTGTACCTAAGCTGCATTTAATTAATTAGTTTCCCTGGCCTGAAATAATGAGTGACCTTATTATTAATATGGTATAGATAATTGATATTTTAACATGATTTTAAGTCAATAACTAAGTATATTCATGTGTTAGGATGCAGCATTTCTAAAAAAAACTTATTATGGACTCTCAAAACCTGAATCATTAGTTAAAATTTGGCCAGATGGGCTTACACGGCCATCTGAAGGACTATAAGTGTTTCGAAATTTTTGTAGCAGCTCCATGTTGAACATAGAAAAGTTGTCTTCCTTTGGCTTTTCATTTTCCTTCCGTGATTTGTACCGCTGATAGGGAGAGTCATCAGGAGAACTGCATGGATGAAGAAAAAAAACTGAAAGATTACATTTCTAGGAAACGTTAAATATATGACTTAAATTGAATGAGAAAAAGGAAAATGGGAATCAGCCCTAGCTTTAATCTTTAGTGTTGAAAGGTATTGGTCTGGTCACTAATTTGAACTTTAAACAGCTGAATAAGAAACAATAAAATCAAATTTTTTTGTATAATTCATAAAATCCATCTTCCAAACAAGTTTCATTATTTTGAAGGGAATATCATCTGTAGGATTTTTCCCACAGACATAAAAGTCGCATCGAGATCTTGATTAAGCCACAACATGGTCAGCCATCTAAAAGGTCATCTTGGACGGAGGTTGTCCATTGACCCACCATTGTTTAGAGCCCTGAGAACACTGTGTACTGTCTGTGTGGGTACAATTTTTATTAAAGGGTGGCAGGAATTAGCACCTTACCCAGAAGAAGATCCAGTGAGTCTCAGACTGTTTCTGGCAGCTGCAAGGTCATCTATGGAGGGACACCTGGTGGAATTCTTTAAGTGAACACTGCTACAGCTGCTGTTGATCCTGCATGAATTCAGACAAAGAAATACCAGTATTTTAAGAACATTCATTTGGATACTATATTCATAAGCCACTGACAACATGCTTACCTCTTTTGATTTACACCAGGCTTTGATTGAACTGCTTCTGTGTATGAATTTTTGTCATGCAGCTTTCTTCTTGCTGGAATGCTTCTAATTGATTGGAGCAGTTCCTCTTCTCGGCGGAATGTTCCTGAAGGAGTCCTTGGAATTTGCTGGTATGTTAATCTGTTTCAAGTCATTCAAGGAGTTAAATATTGGTTAGCACATCCTCTACATCAGATCCCCCACCAATGATCACCTGGTGCAAGGGTGTTATTAAAATAATACGTGTATATCATTTTAATTTTATAGTTTAGTGGTACCCTATGTAGGACTCCGTGTACGTACGACACGTATAAGATTGGGCACAAGCTGTGAAAAAATAGAGACAATTTGAAAGAAAAATTGATTTAAAAAAATAAATCAGCTTCAGATGGTGTCACTTTAATTATAATGTGCAGCACTGTCTTGAAAGCTGCCATTCTCTGGTGGACTAACTATAATAACAAACGTTTCGCAGCCAATTTTTGTGTATGGACAACTTCATTGATCTTGGGATAAGATGGTAAATCCTTGGAAACAAGAAAAGAAAATCTCTTGTTTCCTTCATTGGTACTAAGCCAACCTATTTTTAAAACATCATTTATTTTTTGTCTCTAACATCACATCCAGTGACATAACTAGAAGTGGATAAAATAGTCCCCCAGACTGGCAAAAAAATTGTTTTATGAGGGATATCAAGAAGACAAAAATGTTACACGCAGTGTGCAATAAATAATTTATCTATCAATCAATTTTTATTAAAACTTCACCTTGTATCAGCAGGTGGATGTACTGGAGAAATCAAGCCCTTGGAATCTGCAGACTAAATATATTTTTGCTAAATTAACTTGAGGATTCTTTTTTTTAACTTGCACATCAATGACATCAGTGAAACCTTGCTTACAGACATCTGTATATAACGGACAGTTTTGTCTGTCCCAGCGATAAGCTCATAATAATCTTTTCTGTAAAATTACCCTGGATAATGGAAACATTACTTTAATTTTGTGTCCCAAGTCACAAACTCTCATATAACGTATTAGCCCTGCTTTATGGACACTGGGTATCTCTGCACATTTTCTATTTTCATTTTGTGCCAGTTGCAGGGTGCAAAGAAAGTTATTTTTACAGCTTGTCATTCAGGCAAGCTGAGACTAGCATATACTAGCCCAAACGTCATTTCAACTAGCCCCAAAAACTTTTTGATGAGCTGAATTGATTTCACAGTTCTTCTGTAATTTGAATTCCTCAAAAAACTTCACTTGCCTGTCGGGCACTAGCACGATATTTCACTGGCACTATATCCACCAGCCCTGGGCTATCGGACACTACATGTACTTTCTTTGCACGCTGCCATTGCAACCGATTTTATCAATTATAGTGCACATGACATGTTCAATTTTGATAATTCTGTCTATCTTGCGATGGCCATTTGATAAAGTTTTCTATTGGTTATAATACACAAGTTTCACTTCCTTTAGCACTTTGCTTTCAGTCATTGCACCTTTATATCTTTATGCCAATAAAAAACTTCTCTCACTGTGAATTTTTTTTGACAGCCTGCTCAATATGGACACCTGGCCTGGTTCCTCAAAAGACGGTCAAGTTTAACTCAGGCTTAAGCCAAATTTTCAAGCAAGATTTTCTTGTCTGAGAACATGCAACTACTGTTGAGCCTTTACTCCGAAATACAGTAATGATGACACAAAATGTTACTCTAAGCAATGGATCTCAAAAACAAATCATGGATTTCGCACTAATCTGCCTTTCAGGAACCAGGCCCTGGATAATACAGACTCCATGGTATGTCCCCTTAGCCTTTCTAAAAGTTTCTTTCGTCAAATGAGTCGTTAACTTACCATGATAGGTGGTGGGGGAGGGGGCGGTGGGGGTGCAGTTGGTTTCTTTGGTGTGCTTGTGTAAAGTCGCTCTACTTTACGCTTTTCTGCCAGTCTTCTGGAAAATCTGATCCCAGTCTGCTTACCATCTTAATTGAAAAGGAAAATGCTAAAATCATTAATTATGTTAGGGAAAATAAATATAATATTCCTTTGATAAGATTACAAGCAAATTTAATACTAGCCTGTTCCAGGCATTCTGATAGTGGGGATGGGAGAAAGAGTAGTGAGAAGGGAAAACAGCAATTCCACTGTCCTGAATGCCGCTTGAAACACTGGTTCTTGACTACCAAATTACAAACAACACAGACTTATAAAAAGCCCTATAACTGCAGTCTACAAAAGACAATACCCTGCGTGGCCAAGGGGTCGGCCCAGTGTATGGACTAACAATCAAGCAATTTGAAAAGTCCAGCGGCCTGCGACGAAGTTGGCCTGCCTGAAATAATCTACCTTCTATTTTACATGTATGTGTTGAAGTTCAAATTTTTTTTCTGGGTCAAAATATTCTTGAACCAGTTGATTTATACTTTATACCATTTTAACGTTTTCAAGTAAGTCACTTTTTTTACTCAAGTAGGGTCTTTTCTATGTGACATTTTCATATTTCACCGATCAACTGCTACGTCAAATAAGGATCATCTGTTTTGCAAAACGTTGACAAACCTTGTGCGTAATTGAATGCTGATTCCATGTCATGCATCAGGTTTTCCAGCTCTTCTCTACATTGATTTTCAGGAAAGTATTTTTCTAAATAATCATCTTGTAACTTATTTAACACTTTCACTTTAAGATACTGGAAAAGTTTGAGGTTGTCGGCCTTTTTTCTTCGGACAATCTTGTAAAACTCCTCTGGTTTCGCTTCGATGTGATTGATCAAATCATGCAAGGCATCTCTTGTGTTTTGAGCAGATCTTTTATCAAACTCTTCGCTTGGTATCTGCTGACAAAAGCTCACAGGTAAAGGCGAAGGTTGGTCGAATTCCTCAAGTAATTCCGCCATCCCGTTTCATTGGTAAATCGCCAAGCTGAAAGAAGAAGAGCCAAAAGAAGTCGTTTTTCGTTTGAGATATTTTTGATTTTTTCAAAAAATGGCTCTTTGATGAGTAAGGACTTGGTACGAGTTTAGAAGGGCCAATCAAAACTCAGATATTTCCCTGAGACCAATATTTATTGTGAAAGCGGTCGACTGTAAAACCAAAGCGTACGTCATGTACCTACTCCTGAAGATGATCTCATAAATTTTTACGAACATGGCAGGCCACACAAGCAGGGAACTTCGATTCAAGGTAAATGGGTCGAAATTCATTATTATTTCCGTATGGACTTATGGGAATGTAATTTTTCCTGTTTGTGGTTCCTGGTTGTGTAAATGCGAACTTTGTCGATAATGTGTCACATGTAATGTCAACATGCATATTTATTAATTATTAGCCGGAAATCCAGCGTCAGAGTACGGTATTCCCGACTGCATGGAAATGTGACTGATCTTTGAACTGCTTATGGCCCTTTCGTCTTCTAAATAGTTGATACAAAGTGTTTCTTTTTCTCCACACTAAGAATTGAGGAAAGTGGCCGTTTTTTAGGAGCACGATGCTTTTGAAAAGAGGAATTATATGTATGTTGCAGGACACGGGAAAAGGAAAGGAAGGGGAAGATATGAGCTTATAATTATGTTACAGATCAAAATTATGTTCAGGTTAAAATTTTTTAACCTAGGTTGATTCTCAGTTTTCTTTGTCTCTTAGCCCTAATTCACGAATATTAAGGGTTAGGAGACAAAGGAAATAGAAAATAAACACAGGTTAAAAAATTTTAACCTGAAATTAATTTTGAGTTGTAACATATATACCATGTGCCAGAGCAAACACGTTCAGTCTTTCGTTGCCTTCTGAAAAAAAAAAAAACCTTCTGCATCAAGACATGGAAAGAAAACCAAACATCTTTATTCTTAATGGCTCAGTCAATTCCAAACATGCCCATCCCTCCCCCCCTCCCAGCATTTGTCGGACATTTGTCATTTTGTTTCGGAAAAGCTGCAAATGCCCCATGGTGGGGCTGAACAGTCATACAAAACCCCCACAGTAGGGCTTAAAAATAGGGTACAAATGCCTCACCCGGGATAACACCAAAATTGAATTTCCAATTAATAAGCTGCAAATACCATATTTATGGGAATTCTCTAATAACTTGCTGATCAAAATGTGAGAAGCACCCTACCCAAATCACCCCTAGCCGCTAGTTATAATTAATGCAAAAAAGATCACGTCCATCTCAGGGTTCTATCTAGGATTTATCGTTTGGGGGAGAAGTCTGGAGTGGCCGAAGGCCACGAGCTTCCTAGGGTGGTCCGGGGGCATGTCCCCTCCCCAAAATTTTTGAAATGAATATGTGCTGAGATGCAACTTGGTGCATTTTGAGACACAATTTTGAGAAGTATTACAGTGTGTGCAGTGACCTGCAGTGACGATATAGTTACTTAATACTGACAACAATATTAATTTTTTTGGGGGGGGGGAAGCTGGGCGTTTTGGGGGGGAAGCTTCTATCCCTCAAATACCCTAGAGAGAACCCTACGTCTGACTTAAGCATCAATGACAGAACTGTAAACTAGAATAATTCTAGTTTACAGTTCTGTCATTTAATTAATACGTTGCGTATGATTATTTCCTACTCCATCTTAGTCACTGTTTGCATATGAAATTGCTCTTTTCCAGCTTAGTCATTTTTTGTAAGTGAACCCTTTTAAAACAGTGAGGCAGTCATGAAGATTACACTGTGACCCCATTCTAGAAACTGTTGTTGGAAATCTAACCCCATTATAGTCAATCTAGACATGAAAATACTACCTCACCTTGTGGAAAGACCCTAGCAGCCTGTTGACTGAAACCTACAACAAATCTTATTCTTAATGTCAAATTTCACCCAACGATCAGCCCTTTGCATCAACCCTTCATTTCCATTTTGTCATGAAAATAATTTTACGAAATCTTCTCCAGTGATATGAGAGCAGCAACCAAATATAATAAATTTTATTTTATTGTCATAGCATAATTTACTTGGATGTAGAGTAGTAGGCAGTTTATCACTTTAAAAGTTACTACTCACATTGTATGCAGGACTGTCGATAAGGGCTGGTAGCTGGCTAAAACCGGCGGCTAGTTAGCCATCCTTAGCCGGCTACTTTCATCTCCTTCTACCATAACTGCTTACAAAAAATAAGCACCATCGAATAAAATTGTAAAGCATCAGTTTGAGCGCATATTTAAACAGGTTTAGATCTGTGAAATGTTTGAACTGTAGGATGTCTTGGAAAGCCTGGGACATTTCAACGGCATTTTTCCCAGTCTTATGTGTATTCTGACGAAACAACATGGTGCCCGCAGTGGAAAATACCTCTTGAAAAACCTTGGAAACGCCATTTCTGAGACTTGAATTTTCAAAATGTTCCTAGCTTCCTCAGCCCTCAAGAACTTGTGCCTTTGGTGTGAGTTCCAAAGCCGCCTACTATTCATCATCAGCCTGCTACTTAAAAACTTTTTGACAGCCCTGTGTATCATCAGTGGTGGCCTGTTAGCCTAAAAGGAGGGTCAAGAAAGTGGCAAAGTCACAACAAGTCTACATGAAATCATAAAAATTCGAGTCTCACAGGATAGTGGAAAAATGCCATGTGCAAATGCCATTAATATGGACAATAATACAAATGTGACCTGCCTGTATTTTAGTGGGATGTAATCATTAAGCAGACTTGTAACCATCTTGTCACTTTTGTACTTTACATTTGCTGTTTTTTTTTTTTATGGCAGAATAATCCAATAGAGGATGACTACATAGTTGATTGGAATAGGAGACTTGGATCAGGAATTAGTGGACCAGTCAGGTATGTATGTGTATATCAGTGTCAAATGCCATGATTATTAATTTTCTTGTTTTTAGATTAAAGTACCTACGACATTGTGCTGCTTGTGAGCCAAACAGTCATGGATTATAATTAAATAATTATTATTCTTATATATGCAATCAATATTTAATTCATGCACTGAAATCACAAAAGCAAAAAAATAAATAATTGTAGCAGCTGTTGTAATATCTGCATCTCTCTCTAGGTTGTGCAAAAGTATAGCTACAGGAAAAGAGTTTGCCTTAAAATGTTTACTGGATTCTCCAAAGGCTCGCACAGAGGTGAGAATTAATGTTAGAAGTATAAAAAAGAGTGTATATTGGTTATATGTAAAAATCTAGTTCTACGGTGTGAAATATGAGGTGGACATGTCATAATTTAACCATATGTAAAGCCCCTTTTATCTGTCACAGGTTAAAATTAAATTTGGGTTAATTCTTTTTTTAAACTGATGATGATTCTCAATTATTTCCTTTGTCTCCTAACCCTAAATAATGGAAGGACACCAAGGAAATTGAGATTGAATGTAGGTTAGAATTTTTAACCTGAATTTGATACGATGTTGACCTATATCGTAAAAAAAAAATAATTTGAAAAAGTGAATGTTACAGGTCAAATTTTTTTTGTTAACCGAACTGGATTCTCGATTTCTGTTGTCTCCTAGTTTAGAGCTACCATGTAACTGGTCAGTTTGAAGCTGCATCAGTAGCCCTAAGTATTTTATTTTTAGTAAAATCCAACATTCTAGTGGTCTATTATCAATGCTGCATTCTGATTGGTTGAGCTACTTCTAGGCTGTATGTTATAGCCCTCTAGTAGCGAAAAGTGCCGGCTTTGAGAGCCAAAACAATGGAGGCTGAATCGCATTTTGCTTGCTTAAGTTGTTTTGTTTCGATATTTTTGACCAACTAGTTGAATTCTACTAAAACAATTATTCCTCTTACCCTCATGGGTCAATAGCCCATTTGGCCTTCAGCCTCATGGGCTTTTGACTCAGAGCCCATTTAGGCTCAAGGAATAAATGTTAAGTATTTTTGGATATTTGATGCTTTCACACAGCATACATTCTTTTCCAATGAAAATGATATTTGTACTATTGTGATTTTTGTTTACCTGTAGGCCAGGGTTCACTATTTGTGCAGTGATAACCCTCATATTGTGTCCGTGATTGATGTCTATGCTGTTAACTTCAGGTTCCCTGGAGAAATGAAACCTGTGTAAGTCAGATAAGTGTCTTGATGATTTTAATATGAAACAGTTTTAATCGGAATTGTTTAATAATTATTGGAATATGCACAAAGTTAACATTGACTGACACTGGACATTGAATTATTCGTCTCACAGTGATACAATCGAACAGCTCAGAGTTTGTTACTTATAACCTTCCCTTCTCACCCGGGGGCATTTCTTGAGGGTCAGGTCCTTCTCATTGCTTCTAACAAAAATACCTTGTTGAATTTATCAGCTTGTCTTCAGTTAACTACTGTGTGCAAGGTAGGCTGAGGTAGGGCAACAAGCGTCAAGTCCTCAAAGACAAATACCGGGTACATACTGAAGGGATAATGACGTGTCAAGTGTTTTAACTGAGATGGTATTTCCAAACCTGTTTTCCAGTCCCAGGATTTTGATGGTTATGGAATTGATGGAGGGGGGTGAACTTTTTGAGCTTGTGAGAACAAAACGACGATTCACAGAGAAAGAGGCTGTTCATTTGTTCGGAAGACGATTTGAGATCTAGAATTTTCGGAACATTTTTGTAAAATTTCTTGTGAGTTCTTTTTCGAACATATCCTTTTTAATTATCTTTAATTAGAATTTGCAACATTTTGCAGTTGTTGTTTTTGTTCGAGACGCAGGGGGCAGCCAGCTAGGAAATCCGAACAGATGAAAAATTTTAGGGGATAAAAAATATGCCTGTTTTGGCTTCTACCAATCATTGTTTCAATCATTGTATCAAGGAATTATAAACAACTTTTTTGGTGTGAAAGTGGGAACTTTTAAGGAACCTGAAACCTTAAAATTGTACATTTGTTTCAGATTGCCTTATCCATTTACCACTGCCATTCATTCAATGTCGCTCACAGAGATCTCAAACCAGAAAACTTACTCCTTCTTGACAAAAGTGAGGTAAGCTAAATAAATTTACTTTTTAAATTTTTTTGTTTCAGTTTTGAATTTTCTGTTTACTATGTACAAAAAGTAAAACTAAAAACGGTGAACAGAACGGAATTATATATTTATTCGAAAATCAAGCCTACTCTTTGCTGGAAATTTCGCGTTCTAGGCGTAACCGAACCCCAAAAATGTATTCTTACATCAGGAAGGAAAGCACTTAGCGTAGTTTCCCGATTGCAAGCAAAGATGTGGATGAATTGTTTCTTTTTTTCTTCGTCCGAACGATGACAAGAAGATGGCTTCTTCTTTTTTTAAACATGTTAATAGCTTCGAACGGACATTTCTCGACAACATAACCCGGGGCCCAGAAAGCTGTTGTTGTTTAATATGATATGTTGATAATATGACAATATCAGTTAACAAAACAAAATTAACTGGACTCAATTATTAGTTTGGACCTGTTCTTTTATTCTTTAGATTTTAATCTGAATATTTATTTATGGGCCCGAAACGTTACCGGGACTCTCCAGAAACAGGCCTCAGAAGAAAATGATGGAGCTGTAAATGGCGTCTGGATGAGAATTAATCTGATTCCGGCTGCAATTTTACATACATTGTTTTTGTTTTTAAAATTATTACAGAACGTGATTATCAAGCTTGCAGATTTTGGATTTGCCAAGATTGACAGAGGAGATCTGGTTACACCACAATTCACTCCTTATTACGTGTCACCTCAGGTAAAAATAAAATAACTCAAAATGATTTAGTTCTCTTCCAGTTTTAGAAAGTACTGAACGATCAGGGTCTACTAATTTCAGTAAAGTGTCCCTCTGATTTAAATCAAATTCAGTCCGTTATGTATGCACTATGCCCAGCTCTTGCGCCGGCACCAAAACCATATCTTTTGAGCAGAGAGCGCGATTCTGGCATTCAACTTCTCCGTTGGCTTGAGTTCACAGGGGCGTCTTTCTCCGTTGTTCAACACCCTACGATCGGAGAAACCGTTTCAAAATCCTCCGAGGCAAACTGAGGCCCATTGTCCGTCCTCAACCAATAGGGAACACCAAACAGAGCAACCATGGGGTACTGTTGTGGTCAATTTTTACGCGAATGCTAGTTTCAAACAGCGACTCTCTGGCTCTGTCTTTTCTACCCTTAATACGAAAATAAGAAGAACGTCTACAGCAACCCTGTGGGTTGGTCTGCGATTGCATTCTCGTATGAAGTACATATACTCACGGTTTAGTCGCTTGAAATCGTTCGCCAGATATATAGACCACAAGAGGCCTGGATTTTTTAGACCTGTGGTTTAGTGCACATTTTTGTCGTTTGTTCCACGAACGGAAGCGTTTGTTTTTTTCACTGTTTCGTTGTAATCATAGCTCCTCTGGTAGCCTACTGACCGGTGCCGTGACTTGTTTGTAATGTTTGACTAACACTTATTTTATTCGGACTTTCTCGCGTAAATCGCATGGGAAGTTAAGAGTACAAATAAAAACGGCAGTGGTACCGCGAGAGAGGAGGAGGCGCGTGAGGGAAAAGCGCGCCTGGCCCAAAGGTCTACAATAATCGCGTTTCCGACAGCGCGTAACGTACAGGTTAGCTTACTTGGCAGGCGCAGGGAAGAGAGGAAGGGCAAAATGGCGAAAGGGAAAAGGGAGAGAGGCGAGTTTTCCTCTCTTTATTAATCCCCTGTCCTTTTTCCCTTTCCCCTCTCTTCTCTTGGCGCCTGTCAGCTAGAACGAAGGCTACATACACACCGGCCAGTTTGTGGTTTCTCGATCGGGTGACCGGATGTCCATTCGATTCTGATTTGTCACGATTAATTAACATTTCCGAAATATTTCAGAGGTACATGGTTTTCATAGTTTGACAATAACTCTGAAGATGCCGTCTTCATTCTTGCCAGTTAGGGTGTTTTCAGGTCAGATAATGGACTGATTATGTCTTGTAACCCCAGGTTTGCCCAGAAAATATCACCTT
Organism: Porites lobata; assembly: GCA_942486035.1. Taxonomy (NCBI): domain Eukaryota; kingdom Metazoa; phylum Cnidaria; class Anthozoa; order Scleractinia; family Poritidae; genus Porites; species Porites lobata. Next base: position 648,141 of record CALNXK010000212.1, on the reverse strand, counting down.
TACAAAAGCTCGCTCCTTTGACTATAAATATTATTTGTTGGTCATGCTTTTCTGAGCAAATTAGCAATTCCTAGAAATCCAGAATTAAACAGCAAAATGTCAAAACATTTCAAGGAGCTGTTTGTGATTGGTTAACTTACATGATGTGACGAGGTCACAAGACTTGATTTCGCTGCCCAACTTTACAGTCTGCTAGCAATTTTTCTGTTTATCAAGCGCAACACTGACAATTCATCATGGATATTAAGACCGTGTTGCACAATCTTCACGAAGAAGTATCCTGTTCTGTGTGCATGTGCACGTTTACTACACCAAAGCAGTTGCCTTGCTTGCACAGTTTCTGCCTACACTGTCTGAATGGGATTCAAAGAACAAGCGGCATTCGTGGTAAAATTACATGTCCTGAGTGCAGGAAACAGTTTGACATTCCTGAAAGTGGAAACCCCAGCGAATTTCCCACAAACTTTCGCATTAACAGATTGCTGGATGTTTTGGCGATCAAAGAGTGCAACACCGCAGGCGTGAAATGTGGAAACTGCGACAAACGAAGCGCGGAGACCTTGTATTGCTTTCAATGTTGTTCTTTCTGGTGTGCAGAATGTATTTCAGCTCACAACATCATCCGAGCAAACAAACAGCACAAGACACTTGCCTTGAAAGACTTCCAAGATCAAGATATCGAGGCGGTGTTAAAGCGACCTGCCTTTTGCCAGACGAAGAACCACGAAAACAAAGAGTTAGAGTTCTTTTGCAAGGTGTGTCAAGTCGCCATTTGTAACGCTTGTGCTGTTACAGAACATGAAGGACATGCGAAGGTGATTCTGGAAACAGCAACAAATGAGAAGAAACTACAAATCGTGTCTCGCATTAAATCACTGAAAGATATAGAACAAGAAAAGAGAAATCAAGTGGAGAAAATAAAGCAAGACAGTATTGAAGTTCAAGTGCAAATGGCTGACGTGAAAGGCAAGGTACAGACGAGCGCCGAACAATTAATTGCGATCATCGAAGCGGAGAAACAGGATATTTTTAATGCAGTTGATAAACAAGCACACGACTCCCTGAAAGGACTCACATTAAAGAAAGACCAAATTGAAGATGAGCTGAAAAAGATTCAATCTGCAATCAAACGAACCGAGACTTTGTTGGAACAAAGCTCAAGTGCTGAAATTTTAGGATTGAGTAAAACACTTGATACACTCCTTCAAGACCATGGCGTAAAAGTTAACTATGACTCTAAGAGCATCCCCCGTTTTAGCTATATTGACAACGTAGAGCTTATTAACCTGTTGAAGGCTGAAGGTATAGGTTATGTTAAAACTGTTTTCACTGAAACTAAAGCGCAACCGGCAAAGTGTTTCAGGCCTTTGCTGTCTTTTGGAGGGTTTGCTATGTCTGTTGGAAAGCTTCAAACTCCTTGGGGGGTGGCAGTGAATGATCGTGATGAAATAGCAGTTACTGAGCATAATAACAGCAGAGTGTCAGTATTCAGTAGTGATGGTACCCACTTAAGATCATTTGGTAGTAAAGGTAGTGAAAATGGTGAATTTAGCTGTCCTCGAGGAATCGCTTTTGATAAACATGGCAATATTATCGTGGCAGACACTGGTAACCACAGAATTCAAGTATTCAGTGGGAATGGTAAATTTCTTAGTAAGTTTGGTAAAGAGGGAAGTCTTGATCACCAGCTTAACTGTCCTCATGGTTTGTCAATAACTAGACACGGTGATATTATTGTTGTTGATCGTTCTAATAAACTTATCAAGATATTTTCTTCTAGTGGAGAATGCTTACATAAATTTGGCGGTGAAGGTTCACTGGTCGATCCCTTGCACTGTATCCAGCAGGGAGAATATTTTATTGTTTCAGACTTTGAAGATCAGTGCATCAAAATGTTTGACCGTGAGGGTAACTTTGCATTTAAATTCGGAATGAAGGTGAACAAGGATGAACAGTTCAAAAAGCCTGCCTTCTTGTCAGTTAACAAAGAAGGGTTGTTAATGGTTTGTGATTACTTTAACCATAGAGTTCAGGTATTTGACCTGAACGGGAAGTTTATTACAAAGTTTGGAAGTGAAGGTAGTAGGGCAGGAGAGTTTCGAACTCCAGTCGCTATTGCAAGTCTTTGTGATGGAAGAGTGGTTGTGTCTGACAGTCGTAACCACCGAATCCAAGTGTTTGATCAGATGTGATCTTACCAGTCTCAAACTATTGAATTTTGTCTCAATGTTTTTCGTAGCGTTATGGAGATAGATTGATAATAAACTGTGAAGGATCGAGATTTTGATATCTGTGCTTTTGCTTATAGTTTGTTTTATCAGAATAAAGTGCTTTTTATCAGAATGTAAGTTTCAGTTAGAGTGTTTTGAACAAAGATTGACAATTCGACAATTTATTACTGTCCTTATTTATTGTTCGAAGTGTAAATCTTATTCTTAGTTTGCTAGTAATACGATCGTTGAGGTTGTTATACTTATTTTTGAGTATTTTATCACTAGGAGTAGCAGCAGTGATAATTTTCTTTTCTGATTATTTTATTCGCGCACACTTCCGCCCTCTAATGTCTCTGAGGTCGAGGTGCAGCTGCGAAGTTGAAAAATGTTCAATGATTTTGGTGAAAATAAGTAAGTCTTTACGTCATCTGTGCAATATATGCCTGTCTGCTGAGAAAATAGAAAATACAAATGAGATATATCCTGTAACGTTTGATGGGTTGGGAAGAAGAGGGGGGTGGGAAGAGGAAGGGTCACCAGGTCAAAGGCAATTTCCGGTTTTTGAACATACAAAAATCAGCGAATCCGCTCAGCGGAACCGTATCTATTCAAAACCACTCTCCAGAGTGATATAAGAGCCCCGTAAACACAGATCACAGATGGGTAAAAAAGTATGCGGTTTCAAAAATGTCCGGATTCGTGTGGAGAGAGCATAAAACTTCAGGAGGAGGGGGCTGAGATCTTAGTGTTTTCTTTCTCCTTCTGCGCCATTTGTTGTAGCCTGCGAGAGCATCCGGTTTTTTCTACTCTAGTTTCACGGAGGGAGAGAAGCGACGACCGGAAATACGTCTGCCGTTCGCAGGCTACATTAGTTAAGGGCGTTCGTTGACCTTGGGAAGTGGCGTGGTGGATAATGGCTGGGGTTTAAATTGTAAGTCAGCTGAAATGGGCAAATGCCTCCTCCTAAATCCTCTGCTCGTTTTCGCTTGCGAGTCTTCTAGTTCGTTTTGCTCCATACTTGACGCAATTTAGTGTGTGTAAAAGATTTAATGGTCATCATGGGCTTCCATTTAAACTCTAAGAAATCATCCACCATTCATTCTGAGTGAATGCGTTTTCTGAAGGGGAGGCGGGTCTGGCCCGCGTTGCACCGGCCCACGCCTTATCTAGACCATTAGTATAGAAGGTTTAGATTGTTTGCGCGCGACGCAGGCTAATGCGGGTCACGCGAGCACTAGAATTCGCTCGCGTTATCGCGTAAGTCACAAGAGACCGGGAAGAGTGCGGGGTAGACATGTGAAAAACATCTGAACAACTGCTCGAAAAGGATGTTTCATTTCTTTCCCCTCCTCTCACCCCTCTGTGTCCATTCGTCTTATGCCCGCCCTATTAAGGTGGCCCGAACCTGTTTATATGCGTGTTGGTTATGTTTTTGATTTGCGTTTTTCAGAATGAAAGATTCAAACGATTTCTATGATTTTTAGCATCCTTAATATAACCTCGTTCCCAGGGGGGAACGAGGTTGTCCTTAATAAACAATAATGGAACTTAAAGAAAATGTGATATATTTTCTTCTGGGTATAAAAACCTTTGAGATATCGGCACATATTTAAAACCGCATTTTTACGAAAAATGTAGATAACTTCTAAATCCCACGACAGATTTTTCCCTAACTTTAGCAAATAAGCCTCAGAGCTCTCTAGTTTTACATCTGCAAGTCTGAAGGCAGTCGTGACCGTAGAACTCGCTGCACAAAATCCTGGTCAAATTTAAGCCTAAAATTCTGCGCTAACACATTTCTGGAAGATGACGCACAAATAGAGGACGACTGCCGACAGACTACCTCCTATCTGAAATGATATTCCTAGCTAAAGCTTTATTGCAAAAAACAGAGTAATCAGAAACTTACGGCGAATACAGTTGGCACTTTAAGAAGAACAATTTTAAGCTGAGTGCGCGGTGATATTAAAGAACTTCTATTCATCAAACTTACTTTGTATTTGTCCCTCTCTTTTGGAAACAAATCTTAATAAAGCAAAATATAGCTTCTACGAAAAACTGTCAAGAGTTTTTAGCGTCGCAGGTTCCTGTTTTGAAGAGAAATATGGCCACCAACTCCAGTACTTCTAACCATCCATTTTTCAGCTGCAATGAAAACCCTCGTATTTGGTAATCTATTCACGCTTTGAAGACTTGCCATTGGCAGTGGTGCCGCGAGAGAGGACGACGCGCGCGAGGGAAAAGCGCGCCTGGCCCAAAGGCCTACAATAATCGCGTTTCCCACAATTAGTGCGTAACATATTGGTTAGGGACGGACCATGAGAAAAGTGATGGGGGGGGGGGGGGGGAAAAAACCCAAAAAAAATTCATGCAAGGGAAAATGCCAAGAAAAAAAATTCATGCAAAGGAGAAGGTAAAGAAAAAAATTCATGCAGAAGGAAGGTCCAATTGTGACTTTTTCAGAAAGTCTGAGTTTCTTTCAGAAAGTCTGAGGTTCAGAAATCAACAATATTACCAGGCACTATATGAATAAACAAAAATCACTTTCTTCTTATGAAAGGAGACAATTAGAACCTTGCTTTTGTTTTAAATTGCAGCTAGTGTACCTACAACATACACTGTATACTGTATTATAATAAAAATAATAAAATAAAATTTGTAGTATTAGAATTTGGTAGCTTTGTAAATATTCTATAAAATTATTTGTGCCCACAAAAAGATACACCCACGCTATTGGTCACTTTTGCAGCCAGTGGCAAGTTAGTATTTTCGATCCTAGCCACCACTATTTAAACAGCCTGCTTCGCTCTTTGTACCTAAGTCTTTACCATAGTAGCAACTGACGAGGAACGCTATAGTTCTGAAACCGCAGTCTTGCGTAAGAATTCATAGCAGTCGCATAGACGACTGTTAAGCAAAAACTTAAGTAAATACCTCCGAAGGAACAACAAGACATCGCGCTCTAGTTCAAAGACTCACTTATGTTAAGAAAAACTAAATGGACTGTGTGAGCGCTAAGAGAATTATCTTGACTGACGCACGGCATATTTCTCCAAACTTGGTGTAGCTTTAGTTTTAGATACAGTGTACAACTCAAATCTGAAGATCGCACCATCCGTGGAAATTCAAAATCCTGCAAACCACACTACAGAGCTGGGCCAAGAGTCATACTCACATGGCAGGAAATAATCACATTCACGGACAAAGAAACTTGCATGCATGCATATAGTTATTCAGGTACAGTCACTTCGGAGAAAACAAAAAAAAAAATCTTTATTCAGCCGTAATAAACAGAGTTCAAAGGATATAAAACACTTTACAACTGCATCTGAAATCAAATCTTATTAGGGACACCAACAGAAGCATAAACCACAGGAAATGATTACTCAGTATGCATGTAACAAACCGGCTTCCTGACCTCTAAATATAAGACTTAGTGCGGCAAAAACAAGATTTACTCAGTCAAAGTTTAGAATGCTACACGTCTTGCACTGTGTAGTGCTAGTAAACTTCGCGCGAGAGAAAAAAGAAAGAGAACCACTGTTCAAGCAGACTTTCAAGGTCACGTTTCACATTATAACGAGCTTATGAGTTGTGTTTGGCTTATCAACGCTTATTTCTTGTTGTTTTGGTGAATGGAGTATGGCATCATTATGATGGACTGTAGGAGAGGAATTCCAGAGGGCAGGGACTGAAAAAATGCACAGGGAAGCCGTCCACTCCAAGTGGCTTCCTCCTCTCTCATTGTGTGTACATTTTCGAAAACATTTTGCATTAGAGTGGCCTGTATCCTTTGATCTGTTGTAAACATAGATAATGAATCAAGATTTCACTGTTCAAAAAAAAAAAAAAAAATATTTGACAAAAAAAAAAATTCGTGCAGAGGGGTTCACCTGAAAAAAAATTCCTGCACAAGCAGTGAGCGAAAAAAAAAAATTCCTGCACAAGCAGTGAGCGAAAAAAAAAAATTCCTGCAAGCTGAAAATTCCCCACCCCCAAACTGTTTCGAAGACATTGTTATGGCAACAAACAATAGCGGACTGGATTCAAACTATTTGCTTGTATGTGTAAAGCGACGAGAAAGAGAAGAAGAAAAAGGCATAGAGTAAGAATTAACGGGCGCGCTAGCTTACTTGGCAGGCGCAAAAAGCTTAAAGGGGAAGAGAGGAAGAGAAAAATAGCGAAAGGGAAAAGGGAGAGCGGCGAGTTTTCCTGTCTTTAATCCCTTGTCCTTTTTTCCCTTGCTCCTCTCCGATCCTCTCTTGACACCTGTCAGCAAGGACGAAGGCTACATACACACTAGTTTGTGGTTTCTCGGTCGGGTGACTGGATGTCCACTCTGATTTGTCATGATTAATCAACATTTCGGAAATATTTCATGGGTTCATGGTTTTCTTAGTTTGTCAATAATTTTGAACATACCTTCTTAATTCTTGCCAGTTAGGGTGTTTTCAGGTCGGGGTATTATGTATTATTATATCAGACTGATTATGTGATGTGTTGTAACCCCAGGTTTGTCCACAAAATATCACCTTCACAAAAGCTCGCTCCTTTCACTGTAAATATTATTAGTTGGTCATGTTTATCTAAGCAGATTAACGAATTCCTAGAAGTCCAGAATTAAATCATTCTCATAAGTCAGGAAAATGTCAAAACATTTCAAGGAGCTGTTTGTGATTGGTTAACTAACATGATGTGATGAGGTCGCAAGACTCGATTTCGCCGGGTCACCCTTTACAGTCTGCGAGCCATTTTTCTGTTAATGACAATTCATCATGGATATTAAGACCTTGTTATATAATCTTCACGAAGAAGTATCCTGTTCTGTGTGCATGTGCATGTTTACTACACCAAAGCAGTTGCCTTGCTTGCACAGTTTCTGCCTCAACTGTCTGAATGGGATTCAAAGAACAAGCGGCATCCATGGTAAAATTACATGTCCTGAGTGCAGGAAACAGTTTGACATCCCTGGAAGTGGAAACCCCAGCGGATTTCCCACAAACTTTCGCATTAACAGATTGCTAGATGTTTTGGCGATCAAAGAGTGCAACACCGCCGGCGTGAAATGTGGAAATTGCGACAAGCGAAGAGCCGAAACTTTGTATTGCTTTCAATGTTGTTCTTTCTGGTGTGCAGAATGTATTTCAGCTCACAACATCATCCGAGCAAACAAACAGCACAAGACACTTGCCTTGAAAGACTTCCAAGATCAAGATATCGAGGCGGTGTTAAAGCGACCTGCCTTTTGCCAGACGAAGAACCACGAAAACAAAGAGTTAGAGTTCTTTTGCAAGGTGTGTCAAGTCGCCATTTGTAACGCTTGTGCTGTCACAGAACATGAAGGACATGCGAAGGTGATTCTGGAAACAGAAGCAAATGAGAAGAAACTACAAATCGTGTCTCGCATTAAATCACTGAAAGATATAGAACAAGAAAAGAGAAATCAAGTTGAGAAAATCGAGCAAGACAGTATTGAAGTTCAAGTGCAAGTGGCTGACGTGAAAAGCAAAATACAGAACAGCGTGGAACAAATAATTGCCGTCATCGAAGCGAAGAAACAGGATATTTTTAATGCTGCTGACAAAGAAGCAAACGACTGCCTCAAAGGACTCGCATTGAAGAAAGACCAAATTGAAGATGAGCTGAAAAAGATTCAATCTGCAATCAACCGAGCTGAGACTTTGTTGGAACAAAGCTCCAACACTGAAATTTTACGATTGAGTACAACATTTGTTACAATCCTTCAAGAACATGGCGTACAAGTTAACTTTGACTCTAGCATTCCCCGTTTTAGCTATATTGACAATGTAAATCTTATCAACATATTGAAGACTGAAGGTATAGGTAATGTTAAAACTGCTTTCAATGGAACTAAAGCGCAACAAGCTCAAGCAAAGTGTTTCAGACCTGTGCTGTCTTTCGGAGAGGAAGGCAAGTCTGTTGGAAAGCTTCAAACACCCTGGGGGGTGGCAGTGAATGATCGTGACGAAATAGCAGTCACTGATAACAGCAGAGTGTCAGTATTCAGTAGTGATGGTACCCACTTAAGATCATTTGGTAAGGCGGGTAGTAATAATGGTGAATTTAACTGGCTTCGAGGGGTCACGTTTGATAAACATGGCAATATTATCGTGGCAGACTCTGGTAACCACAGGATCCAAGTACTCAGTAGAAAGGGCAAGTTTCTTAGTAAGTTTGGTGAAAAGGGAAGTCAAGATCACCAACTCAGAGGTCCTGAAGGTGTATCATTAACTAGTGACGGTGATATTATTGTTGTTGATCGTTTTATTAATGAAATATTGATCAAGATATTTTCCCCTAATGGAGAATGCATATTTGAATTTGGCAGTAAAGGTTCCTTGCTTGATCCCTGGCACTGTATCCAACAGGGAGAATATTATATAGTTTCAGACTTGGGTGATCATTGCATCAAAATGTTCGACCTTAAGGGTAACTTTATATTTAAATTTGGAATGAAGGGGAACAAGGATGGAGAGTTCAATAACCCTACCTTCTTGTCAGTTAACAAAGAAGGCTTGCTAATGGTTTGTGATAACGGTAACCACAGAGTCCAGGTATTTGACCTGAGCGGGAATTTTGTCACAAAGTTTGGAAGTAGAGGTAGTAGGGCAGGAGAGTTTAAGTTTCCAATCGCTACAGCAAGTCTTGGTGATGGAAGAGTGGTTGTGTCTGACAGTCGTAACAACAGAATCCAAGTGTTTGATCAGATGTGATCTTTGCAGTGTCAGACTATTGCATTTTGTCTCAATGTTTTTCGTAGCGTCATGGAGAGAGATTGATAAATAAAATGTTAAGGATCGACATTTTGATATCTGTGCGTTTTCTTACAGTGTAAAACGGTAAATTTTACCGTATTTGAAAAGTGAATTGGGACTTATTTTTACGAACTTTGAAACTCATTAATCGTTGCCATTAACAACGAGTTTTTGTTTACGTAATCATCAAGTATTGTGAATGTTGATATTTTTACGTTTGCGATATTTGTGTTCGATCGATAATTTTTCTATACCAGTTGTACAAAGCTTATTGGTAGTTATTACTTAGTTTGGTTGATTGAGATGTTCTTTTTGGACGTCACGTTTCGGATACGCAAGTGCTGAAGTTCGATTTGATTAAATTCTTTCTTTTGATTGAATTGGGGATTTAATTTATTTTAGTGTTCAAACAAAGGACAGTTTTTGGTTTGTTTTAATTGATCTTCTCCGGATCAATCAAAGCTGTAAAGATAAGTTGAGTTCAGCCAAAGAAGTTCTGTTTTTGCCATTTAGTTGTGTTTTGAGAACTTTTTATTGAACTGGTCTGTGTTTGGAGAATGAAACCCTGTCCATCGGAGTTTCTCAATCGGACCGTAGAAACGTAGTCTGTTCATGATTTTTTGAGGAAGAGGTGTTAAGTATACGTCTTTTGTTTGAAAGCCTTTGTAAAATATTCATAACTAACTGGTTCGCAAACAACTTTTGAGTTAATATGTGGAAAAAGGCGGGACTCGTTAGTATTGTTATAGTATTCCAACAAGAAGGTTCCAAACGACAACTTGGGTACTGAACGCAAAATGACGAATTGTTCTTTTGGTTGTAACAATATTGTACATAGTATATTTCTCTTCACGCAAACATTTTTTATAATTTTTGTATTTAGTAGGAAGGGTCACCAGATCAAAGACACTTTCCGGTTTTTGAACATACAAAAACCACTGAATCCGCCCACCGGAAACGTATCTTTTTGAAACGACTCTCCAGAGTGATATAAGAGCTCGGAAACACAAATTCGGGTTAAAAATAGTGGTTTAAAAAATGTCCGGACAGAGCCTAAAACTTTAAGAGGAGGGGGCTGAGATCTGACGCTGAGCCGATCTGAGCGATTTCTTGCTAGTGGATGAGGGCTGGGGTTTTTAAAATTGGAAGTCAGCTGAAATGGGCAAATGCCTTCTCCTAAATCCTCTGCTCGTTTATGCTTCATACTTGACGCTATTTAGTGTGTGTAAAAGATTTAACGGTCATCATGGGCTTCCATTTAAACTCTAAGAAATCATTCACCATTCATTCTGAGTGAATGCGTTTTCTGAAGGGGAGGCGGGTCTGGCCCGCGTTGCAGTCGGCCCACGCCTTATCTAGATCTTTTAGTATAGAAGGTTTAGAGTCCATAAAATATCTATACCACTCGCACGGAAGGGATCTGATTTTCCAAGGGGGACAGGGTGGTCAATGTGCCTAATTTTTCAGTGCGGAGGTGGGGGTACCCCATAGGGAAATATTTCCAGAGTGTTTTAGTGACGCGTAAGAGAGTAACAAAGAAAAAACACAAAAGTTTACCACGACAATTTATTTGCGAAGGATAAGGATTAATGAACATAGCTAGCAAAGATATTTTGTCAGTCCCTTGGAGTGACCTCTCACGCGAAAACGTTCCTTATGGTTTGCCATTTTCGAACGGATAGCCGTTCGAACGAATTTGGTATTCGTTTGAACGGCTCGGGCTATCCGTTCCAAAAAAAATTGTCATCCAATATGCAAATTTGGTAAAACGAAATTCGATACTCGCGTGACGATGTCCTGATCTCTTTGGTTATACTTCTTCAACTTTTACTTTCTTCTTGATGCAGTGAGAGAAAATTACAGTTATATTTCCCACGAATTTCATTTGCGTGTGGCTGAGAACTTGTTCAACAATTTCTTCATGACTTGAATGCATAAGGAATCGCTATCTGTCGTAGAATTCAACAGAAAATACATGAAACTCACAAAATTTGTTCGTGACTTGAGCAAATAAGGAGTTCGCATAAGGAATTCGCTTATCTGTTATAGAATTTAACAGAAAATACATGAAACTCACAAAATTCGCATCCTAGTGAACAAACCTATTTATTTGTTCACTTCAATAAGAGATAGCAATAATTCCAGGGGGTGTGAGAAAATTTTGGAAATTCCGAGGAGGAGCGGGGGGGGGGGTACATTTTGTGGGTCGATTTTGGAAAATCTAGAGGGGAGGCGGGATCATATGGTAGATCCCCTCCGTTGGGGTGGTATGGATATTTTCTGGAACCACTAGATTTCGCTTAGGCTATCGCGTAAGTCACAAGAGACCGGGTAACCTCGTTCCCAGTGGTCCTTGGCGATTTCGGATGAGACGTCACCTGTCAAGCTTGTCGGGAGACGTGAACTGGCCTGGGTACGAGGCTGGACACCGGGAAGAGTGCAGGGTGAGACAGGCGAAAAACATCTAAACACCTGCTCGAAAAGGATGTTTCATTTCTTTCCCCTCCTCTCCCCCCTCTTTGTCCATTCGTCTTATGCCCGTCCGATTAATTACACTTGCTCAGGGCTGCTTTTCCAAATATTCCCCTGCTTTCAAAATAAAAAGTAGCGACTACTCGCAAGAAGATCAGCACCAAAAACCTGTGAGCCTTTATTGCTACCTAGCCTGCGATCATGCGCACCCTAACCCTATAATCACGGCGGTTATCTCTCAACCGAAAAATACGCGTGTATTAAAGGCTCCCGGTTGATGGACATCTCCTATTTACTTCCTCACTATTAAACTTGAGAATCTACTGTCACTATTGAATGTTATTGTGCGTGTAAATAACAATGGTTTGCGCTTTTCGCTTAGGTGCTGGAAGCCCAAAGGATTCACCGTGCTCAAAAGTCTGGGAGATTTCCTTTTTTAACCAAACCATACACATACGACAAGGTAGGATTAGTAAAAGCTGTCGACTGGCCTGTTACTTATTACTTTTATATTACTTACATGATGTCAAGTCGTTTTTAGCGTCATCCTTGGTGCAGACTCTGGTGCAAACTAACGAATAACTTTATCTTACCTTGGGAGGGCACCTTCTTATTCGTCTATCTGTAGTTCTTGTTAAAACTGTGAAAACAAGGATAGAATTACAGAACCCGTCTATAATTCGTCTTTTCGTTTTCTTATACGCGAAACGTCAACGAAACATTTGGTTCAAATCAGAGGACGGTATCTTTTGCGACAGAAAGGTTTACGTTAAACTGCCCATAACTTTTTTTAAAATTCTTTCATCCGAATTTACACATCAATCGATGAGCCTTAGCTAGCCTTCTAAATCCTATGTTTTCGCGGTCGACTTGTTCCGCTGATAAGAATGCCATAATAAGCTCACGTGAGTCAGGAACCTTTTTTGTGAATGCGTCTAATTGAACCTCAGCAAATGGAGCGAGCAGGATCAGAAATTTACCGGTTGAAGTTGTTTCACATACACGCACACATTCTAACATGTTTAACATTGGTTTCAATTGGACGCTAGTTTATTTATACTACAAGACAAAGCAGACTAGTACTTTCTACCCTGTTTTTCTGGCATGTGACGTGAGCTTTACCAACCTCTCTGTGTATTTCACCCCCACAGAGTTGTGACATGTGGTCGTTAGGTGTGGTCATCTACATCATGTTATGTGGATACCCACCATTCTATTCAGAGGTACCTCGTAAACAGCTCTCACAAGGAATGAAGCGGAGAATTATGGCTGGAGAGTACGACTATCCTGAAAAGGAATGGTCCAAAATATCACCAGAAGCCAAAGAAGTTATAGCAAGGTATGTCACCTTAACAATATGAATCGAACCACAGTGATAATGTAATGAAACCATTTTTCTGCAATATGAAGGTAGAGTAGTTATAGTTGTCATTTCTTTTCAACTTTCCGATCGTAGTTACCGTTAAATTTTTTGGCTTTTTGCTGAAAGCAATTGAAGGTTTCCACAAAAAGTTTGTTTTATTAAGTTAATATGTTAATTAAATTTGCCGTCTTTAAGACATTACACCTATGTAACTGAAGTCGTAAGAATTCCTTCACCACGATTTAATTCCGTCTCATCATTTTCGGAAACGCCCTCGCCCTGTTTATTTGTGTTTTAGCCCAAGTGGCTGCATGACTAACCCGGCGGGAAATACATCAATAACTGAACGAGGAATATATCTAAATCTTGCCTGTTAACAATAATTATTATTCATTCGAAATATTTCCCCGATTCTGATTGGCTAAAAGCACACGCATAATTCACCATAACCAGTTTCTGATGACCAAATTTGGAAGAATTTTGTGTTTAACGAGGAAATGACGTCAAAAATGCAGCGTTCGTGCAGGTTATCAGGTTAAGGCACCGTTAACCGAGAAGACCTGGGGACGAGGTTGAGTTGTTTTGGTTGTGAAAACAAAAAATAACCTTAACCCTAACCCTGACCGTTTAACTTATCTCCCCGCTTCACCCTTCTATGATTAGCTGTATTCCTCGCAAGGTTCTTCTTTTTCTTTTCTAATTCAGTATTGATAACGATCTTTTTGTAGTTTATTACGGGTGGAACCAGCTCAAAGAATGGCTGTTACCGAGTTGCTTGAACACTCATGGTTAAATGAAGGAGTCGTTCCAGATGTTCCACTTGATTCTCCTTCAATTATTGTATCAGACGAGGTTTGTTTTCAATTTATATTTTTGATCATGTTATAAATGCTACTCAGCACTGGGTGTAATATTGCTTCCTATGCCCGCAAAAGGTGGAATATCAGTCCATGATTAAAGTTTTGTGTTACCACTGAAACGGAAGCTGCCAGGAGCCATAATCGGGGTGAAGCAGGTTATGGCTCCTGAAACTACCGAAGAGTGTTTTCCCACTTGCTCCTGAGATGTCAACGATTATTCTAACTTTTAATTCTGTGGATGAAATCTTAGTGCTAACTTACACCATTCGGTTGAAAGCTACCAAGCATATCTCTTGCCTGTTAATTACTGAAAGAGTGGTCATTTCCTTTAAGTCTGCATGGCTTTATGTTGCTCTGTTTATTATGCTGTATAAAGGACCTCTAGAAGATAAAATATACATCTGAAACCGTGAAAGCTGCTGAGCAGTGCTTCCCTGTGACTCAGTTTTTGTGTTCTACACGGTTTTCGTAACCTTAACGTAAGAACAAGATCCCAGCACTGTCGCTATGCTGCATACTGTAATACCAAGCATTAACACTGAAGTTTGTTTTTGAAAGAGAGTGTGGTTGCTATAATATATTATTTGTTACAGGAAGCATTCCGTGATGCCATGACTGCACACTCTGCTCAACTGACAAAGATGAGACTTCCTGATCGCGCCATCATGCTCAAAGCCGTTTCCAAAGCAAAGAACCCGATTCTCGTAAAGAGAAAAAAGATGTTTAAACTCGGGTTAGCGAGAGACTCTTTTTTTACTCAATTTGCGACAGTTTGTATTTGTGTTCCAAGACACCACTTAATCCCAGACTATTTACAGCGGTCTTGCCCAAGCGACTATATATACTGCTACACATACACCATGCATTCATGATCATCTTTGAGACAAGTCACACAGGTCTCATCATGGCTTCATTAAACGTGCTCGGCAAACTCCTTCCCTCCTCACGCACCCTTTCGCCTTTCCCCTTTTACTTCATTGGCGTTCGCCGCTTCCTTTCTGCATCCTGTTTTTATTTCCATTTTCCTCAATTTCTTGGGCTATTCTCGCGGTAAGTGTGTCTCGTTTTGCAACCTAGATTTTATATAGGTTGCCACGTGTTCGACAGCTGGTTCGACATTCGGTCTGGTCACATGTATTTTCAAGGTCAGTATTTTCTGTACTTTTCCCCATTTGTCTGCAGTATTTTCTTAGCCATATTCATTGCTTTAGCTGTATTTGTTTTCAATTCTTTTCTTTTTATTCTTTTTCTGCAGCCGCTGCCGGTATTTCAGTCTTACGAGTCCAATTCCCTGTCGGATTGCCGGCGCGTAAGACTGCTATCCCTCGAGCCGCGTCTTTTCCTATATTGTCCTCACAGTACCACTTTATCTTTCAGGTTGCAATTCCCTAATTTCAGCATTTATCTTTCTGATGGATCCCGTGAGTGGTACTTTCACTGGCCTCGGTTTTTTCTCCAATCTTATTGAGCGGCTCTAGCGGGATAGCAGTCAGTTCTTGTTCAGTTCTCGCAGTATGTCCGGTTTCTTACTTCCGCATGCGGGGTTTTCAGTTATTTTGGTCTACGCTGTTTAGTCTTCGTGCTTTAATGCTAGTTTTATTCATGCGGAATCAGAGCCTGAATTTGCTTTACTTGCATGCTGCTGCATTTTCATGAGTGAACTATTGTTTGGCTTATGCTTTCGTTGATGTTTTTAGCAAAAACCCACAGTTTTTGTTCCAAATAAATGTGTTTTGTGGCTACAGAGCAGAAGTTGTTTTACGGCCAATTTTTGTTGCCTGACTCTGTCGAGCGTGTACTAGAACCAGGGGCTTAATTTCGCTAAAATGTTCACGCCCTGGTATTGTTTACACTGTGTTTTGTGGCTTCAGAGCAGAAGTTGTTTTACGGCAATTTTTGTTACCTGACTCTGTCGAGCGTGTGTTAGAACCGGGGGCTTAATTTCTGTAAACTTTATTACGCCCTGGTCTTGTTTACAATTTGTTGGGAATTGTGGCTCCAGAGCAGAAGTCTTTTCGTGGCAATTTTTCTTACCTGACTCTGTCGAGCGTTTTATTTAGTTATGGGGACTGCATGATTTGTGCTAAATTTATTGCTCCCCGGTCTTGTTAATACGGGGTAGAAGTTGTTTTGCGGCAATCTGGTTTCCTGACTGTTTTTAGCGTTTTTCTGTAGTAAGGGTATCAAGGCTGGGGGTTTTGAGTTTGGGTGTATGGGATGTTGTCTTCCTGTTGGTAGTGCGATGTCTCGGAAAGCATTATTCGTACGTTGGCCGCCAGATTTCTCCATCTTTTACCTTAGGAGCGTGGGCAAGATTGGTGTAAATAGGGTTAGGGTTGATACTAATTATACTATTTGAACCAATCTTGCCCACGCTCGTATGTTAAGTGATGGAGAAATTGGGCGGCCTCTTCTGGATGAAGGATACAGGCCTGAGATACCGTGGGTTAGGATGCACGGGTGGGAAGAGGGAAAAGCAAACCATCCGAAAGAGGTGCCATGAGGTGGAGAGCGGGCAAGGCGAGGTGCATGGCCATAACAACAACCTGTGGTTCTTGTCTCGAAGATGATAATGAATGCATGGTGTATGTGTCTTGTATAGTCGCTTGGGCAAGACCGCTGTAAATAGTAATAACCCTAGCGAAGCAGAGATTGGCGCTCCAATTTATTTGCCTCTGATCTTTTACAGAGCTTCCGCGCGAGGCAATTAATTCATCATTTAAATAACATCGATTTCTTTTCTTTTAGATCGTTTTTTAAAAATAGCCAGTCATCGGCGACATCAGTAGAGGCTGATAGAACAAAAAATGACGAAGCTATCAAGTCACTTAGAGACGTCATTGCATTCTGTACCATTCCCCCTCGGCCACCTGAAGGAGCTTCAGGTTTGTCACGACAGGGCTTGTTTTCTTACCATTGCTGTGTCGCTCGCAGATGGCTTTTGAGTGCACAGGAACTGTTTAATTTTTATGTTATTTGTTGTATGATTTCTATACGCAGAAACATTTTGTCCAGAAGAGGAGCTTCAAAGACTGGTTTGTCGTGCAATGAAGCAGAATCCAAATTCACAGTATCTGAAGGATGCTCTCATTAAACAGTCTTGGGACGGTACTGTAACTTTAATCTTCTGTTGTTTGGGTGGAGCCAGTCAGGGAAATCCCCTTCAGTAGTTTTCTAGGTTTTGGTACCACAGTGGGTTAAGAAACCTCACTTGACAAATGGGAACGCTTCAATTTAAATAAACCGTGGGTTGCTCGACTTTTAAGGTCTTGTGTTAATTTGTAAACTTTATAACGTTGTGCAGTAATTTTTACAAAGCCTCTTCTTGCCTTATTTCTGATAAGTACTTGTACGGTTAGAATGACTTTAATTGACGGTTGAATTGATCGCGAGCTTATTAACTAGCCGTTTTAAAAAAAGAGGTTTTGGTTATAAAAAGGAAAAGGCAGCGGAAGTGATATGGAAACATTTCTGGCGCCTTCTTTTTTTCTTACAGGGGCACCAAACGGCAATTTTCGGGAAAATATCTGTTCGGAAGACGAATAGAGAACTAGAATTTTCGGAACATTTGTTGTAAAATTTCTTGCTTGCCTGCCTCTCCTAGGATTTTCGAACATCTACAAAATGGTATAATTACCCATTTTAAACGGATATTTACCCTACAAAAGGCCACCTAGAATTTTCGGGAGCCTTTTCCTGGCTGAAATTTTCGAAAAGATAAGTTTTGATCCCTATAATTTTCGGATCACTAGACTTTCAGCTAGGAAATCCGAACAGGTGAAAAGTTTTTAGGGGATAAAAATATGCCTATATCTACCGTTTAAATACTAAAATTCGTTCAACAATGCTGTTAAGTGGATTTGAACTATATCCTCGTTGGATGCCCTTGTTCTTATTAAGCTAACCGCGATGTTTGCATTTTAAATGCGCTTACATTATCCAAAACCTGTCATTTGCCTTCTCCTTTCAGACCAAAGAATGACTTAGTGAACCTCAGTATTTATTTTGTACTTTTATTGTGTTTTCCAGGAGAATGTTTCTCTGGTTCAGTGGACAAACGTCAACTAGCATTAGAGATAAAGGACATCGTGAAGAAAATGTAATTACATGTATTCCTTGCTGAGAGGGTGGAACCAGGTCTGAGAAGTGACAGTGTCAGGTAGCAAATAACTGTGTAATGTTATTTGTACACAAAATACCGTTGCAGAACCAAAAGCGAATAGTTGCGGAACAAACAGAACTCAGTTCAAAGTGAACTCATGGAGGCGATCATTACTCAGGATTACTCTATCGATCAGTAATCAAGGCAGCAAGACCATGTTACCAATGACAAAACAGTTTGCGAAATCTTGAAAACTACGTCAAGAAAACGTTGTAATTGTCCTGTGGGTACTGATATAATGGCTGCGGCCTGAGAAGTTACAAAATATGAATATGTAAGTTTGATCCTTTGTGTACCGACAAAAAGATATATTTTATAACTTTTAAACAAATTATATTTTGATACTATTAACATCTTCACACAATGTTAGGTTTTACTTCCACAAAAAAAATCGTGGCATTATTATACACCGGTAAATTTTAAACTGAATTTTAGTCTTTTAGATTAACTTAATTAGATTGTAGTTATCCCGTCAATTTGCGTGGAATGAAACATTTTTTATGAACTTTCCCATCCTTTTACGACGTAAACGTCTTTTTCGTCTTGTTTAATTTTGCATATATTAGTTTGACAAGTTTTTTTCTACAATCGTTTATTTCATTAACGTTTTGAGGACAGCACCCTGATATATGCAGAACTTTTTCCGTCAAAGATTGGACTATCTGTCACCACTTGGTTTGATCACAGAAATCCTAACGAATTAACTTTTGAAACCGCCCCTTATGAAGACTAGCTTTTGTCCAGTCGAAATATTAGGAAAATAAATTTGTCACCCTTAGCTGTCCGATCAGCCTTGCCTTCAATTTTAACTGTTTTGGAGGGTTGAGGAAGTTCGGATACAGTGTGAGATGATTGTTATGAAGATCGCTGGGATGAGTGTTTCAAGCCTGTCATTGGCTCTTGATAACTTTATTGATCACAAAATACATGAATCGCTTGTTGCAGAGAAATCGAGTTTACAATTTGTGATGAATAAAGACCATACATCTTGTGGCACCGTTTAGGTGGTGCGTTACAGATCAGTTATTTTCTACTTACGGAATAGGTCTAAATGTATGTGAAGTGATTTTCTGTAGAAGACTTTTTCATTAGCCCCGACTAGAAATACTGCAACACAAAAGTTTTGTTAACAAATATAACTGGAGATCAAAACCCAATATGCAATACTTTTTACAAACCACCTACATTGTATACTGTTCATTTAAAAAGAATAATTTTCATAGAAAGAGAGTAGAATTGTCTCCAAAAGCACCAACAAAATGTAGTAGAAAGTATTCAGAGGAGCTTTCGAGCCTCGACTTTTATTCCAGCTTTAAAAGGGTCAATTCTTGGTCCTCGTCTGAGAACAAAAGTTCCGTTCAATATCTTCTTTGTGCACGATTTGTTGCTGCCTTAAGGATGGTTCTCTTTTTTAAAGTATACCTTGAAATGTCAGCTAGACAAGGGATATCCAAGTTGTCATTCATCTTTAAAGTTTCTCCTTTGAGTTTTTCGTCATCCCATCAGCCAGGCTAAGTAGTTCTATGCTTTCAATAATGAACATGAGAGGTCAAGGAAACATGATCAACAATCATAACAATTTTTTTCCACTTCTTTGATAAAAAATTTGTAGGTACTTTGGAGAATCTGTATTCTGATATTGTGAAATAAAAAGTTGCCTTCAAGACGTCCTTTCTTTCTTTTCTCTTTCATACTAAAAGGGTTGGATGTGTTTCCTTTTTGTTTGAAGAGTCCGCTTCTAACAACTAACATGTATTTCTGAGCGAATAAAATCCTGGGCAGTGGCCCCGGTTGTTCAAAAACTTGATAGCGTGTATCAACCTAATAAATCACTATCCAGCGGGTAAGTATTTGGGAAACCCTGAATGACGCTATGCAGTGGATAGAGATTTATCCGGTGGATAGCGCTATCCACGTTTTGAACAGCTGGAGCCAGTAGTGTAAATTTTCGTTTGATCGTATTTCCTTTATGAAAGTGCGAAACAAATTTTTTTTTATAATATTGGGCGTATTATGTAGGGTCAAATTAGTCATTAAAAAACCGGAATTTAACACCACACACAGAATCGTATAGCGTACTGCAAAAACACTTTGTTTTAGTAGTTGGCGTACGGTAACGTTAAACCCTGTTGGACACTGTTATTCACGCCTAGTTTACTTGTCGTTGTACTTAACCGTGTAATTAATATGATAAGACCTCTGATTACTGCTACCTCCCCTCCTACAGCTACGTAGCCGTAGCGCTTTTGTCTACATTAAACAAACTCTCTCTCTCTTTGAGTTTGACGAAATAGAAAAACTACTGAAGAGCTTACATCTTGAGAATTTCTTCGTGACATATATCCTTGAAATACCATCCTTTAAAAGCACATTTTACTCAGGGATCACCTCAGTATCGATTGACCTCTTCGGATCCTGAGACAACTGATCAGACTGATTGAATAGTGCTTCGCCTCTCGCTTGCCTAAGACAGCGTGACCTCAGCAGTATGATTATTGGATCATTATTTAGTCTCTAATTACGAACAGTTAACCCGCGATGTTTTCTGCTGGACAACTGCAGAATAATTTTTTTAAGGCTAATATTTTCCAGGGGATACGTAGAATAACAACAACATCGAATTTGAAACACACAGATTTTAACCACAACTGGTGGTGGAATACAATGTGAGCCAAATATTTTCAAAATACTGAAAAACAAAGTAAAACAATGGTTTTTGTCATCATCACTACTGTTATCCGCGACTGAAAATCCAGCTATAGCCAGATCCAGATTTAACAGAAAATATCACGACACCTTGAAGTTTGATTATTAGATACAAAATTGTTTATAAACAACTTATTCTACCCTGGGGCTCTATGTATTGTTAACGGCTCCATGACCACTCAAAACAGAGAAATAAACGATTATAATAAACAGCTCTGTAGACAGTAGATTCCGAGGACCTATTAAAGTTATTAGGCACTTTTTCAGGCTCAGTGTTGTTTAATTACTAAGTCTTTCCATGTCCACATCTTCCTCCTCATCGAATTCAGAGTTTGAGCTGCCAACAGAGTTAGGAATGCGTTTCCGAATCCTACCATTTGTAATATGTTGTCCTATTCTGATCTCCTTGGACGCCTTATGGTGCTTGTGTTTTGCTCTCTGTTGATTCTTATGCTGTACCAGGGACTCAAGCTGGTCTGTTAAGCTAGCTAACTTGTTGAAGGTTTCATGATCGTGCTCCAGCGACAGCATCTCTCTCTCCAGGTGTAAACTTTCTCTGAGCATTGCGGCCTCTTCTTTGAGCGCTTCCACCTCTCGCTGAAACTCCCGCTCACGTCTCTGGAATAGTGTTTCCAGTGTTATCTTCTCAGCGAGTAGCTTGTCGTATCTAAAAGCCCATTCCTTCGCTTCGTTACCTTCTTCGAACGGATCATCATCGTGATTGGAAGGCCTCCTTGGTTGAAGCCGTTTCTCCAATTTAGCAACTTGCTCCTTTAGCGCTGCAATCTGCTCCTTGTAGAACGTTTCTTTGTTGTTGAAAATCTCATCGCGACGCGACCTTTCTAAAAGCAGCTCCTTTATCTCGGTAGACATTTGCTCTATTTTACGATCCTGCAACGCCAGCTGCTCTTTGTACACTGCTTCCATTGCCCCGCCTTGATCGCTCGACGTACTGTTCTTGCTTTTGATGCTACTGTTTTCCAAGCTCTCAAGCCTTTGCCTTAAATCTCTAATACAATCATGCTTGGGAATATCACCAAGCTCCAGCTCAATTCCACATCCCCCCGGACACAATAGTGTTTTCTTTTCGTATCGTCTTATATCTTTTAAGGACAGCTTTCTACCACTTTGCTCTAGACTGGCATTTGTGGATTGCGGTTTCCCAACATCTGTCTCTGTTTTCTCTTCAGCCTCTTCCATGTCTGGCTTAAACGACGAGTAGTAGTAATCTGTGTCTTCTCAAGCAGACAACTGGTTTTTGCAACTTAGCTCTTGTTAAGAGCCTTGTTGTCGAGCGATTAGGAGAGTTTAAACCGATCCGAACAGTTATATTGCGTTAAAATCATCCCAGAATATTTTGGTCACGTCTAGTTGACCCCAAACAACGCGATAAGTCAAGAAAAGTGGTTTTACTTTACGTCTGTTCAGCAGAGTACAATTATGCACTCTCAAGGAGCAGAAACGGATCCGTTGTAACCCGCGAATTGAGCCAAAATCCAATCCTTTTGAGCTTCTAACGGCTTGATTTCTCAGTCTCAGTGCAAATCCAGCAACATCTTTTTATATCGCCAAGCCACTCTGCTTTCTTTTTGCGGCGTGTCTTTCCTTTGTCGTGTTTTTTAGAATTTTAACATAACTCCCGCCCTCGCACTTGAATCTGTCGCTTTGCTGAGGCGATATTGGTTGTCAGGTTTTGATCCTTTAGATTTGTTGCAATTGCATCTAAAAGTAATCGATTTTTACTCAAGAGAAGCTCGTCCCCTGCAAATAGTGACAATGATACCAAGCAAATTCCCTGTGTCTTTGTGTGTTCGAGTTCTTAAGTTAGAAACTCTATACTTACCATTATATAATATTCAACAAATGTAGCTTCGTGCATGATATCGATTGTATCGCATGGCTAACATTCCTTTGACGGATTAGATCAGGTTATCTCAGGTCACTGGTCTTTGCGGTTTAAAGGAATTTGCCCGAATAGAGTACTCAGGCCGGTAATTTTTTTCTTTTTTAAAAAATTACATGTAAGATCCGACACATGACATTCATCGCACTACAAACAAAGAGGGCCAAATCGCCCTATTTTGATGGGTGTCTCAGGTGTATTTTCAAAGCATCCCTGAATATTAAGGCGGTGGTGGGGGGTAGGGAGGGGGAATAGTCTATCTTTTACATGAAACCTTGCCAAGGGCTTATACTTGACACGATCTATCCAGTTGAAAACACGTTGTCACAATGACTCAAGTCAGCGTAAATGGTATCACGTTTCCTTACTTTTCTTTAGGTTGAGTTGAGTGCACACTAACTCAACACCACTTTACGTGCAAAATGACGTTCGAAATTCTACTCAAAACGAATTGCAATTCGCGTCAGTCTCATGACAATAAAATGGGCCGGTTTTTTTTGCCAAGAAATAACCAAAAAAAACTTCATGTCTCCTTTCCAATTACATTTGAAAAGAGGCTTCACAAACTAAAAAAAATATTGCCAAAACTTTTCAGTCAAGACAAATTTTCCGAGCCACTGTATATAGAGAGAAGATAAGGCATAAGTGGTCGCGTGATTGATAACTATCCAAAAAAGATAGAGAATGAAGCTCTCTTCACCAGTTTTTAGTCACGTTGCTTAGTTCCATGTTGATCGGACGCTCTCTTTTGGAGATAGACCACACCCTTGACTTCTTCTCAGAGTAAATCGTAACCGACTCCCTAACTTAGCGGAGATGCCTTCATTTCATTGTTACTATACGTGAACAAGCACCATTATGTAGCTAGAATCTCTGATCTATGTGCCTGGTGCGACTGTAGTTGTCTCAGCTTTTGTGAAAGCCGAGGTGAATGATGCATTTTCTTGATGTAATGTATTTTTCCTCAAAACGAAACTCAGCCAATAGAAAGAATCCGTTAGATGCATGAAAGAAAAGAGAAACCTAACTAAATCTAAACTTAGCTGGGGAGAAAGTGGGTGCGCAGGGTAGAGGGCATTCGCCTCCCACCTGCATTATGTGGGTCGAGTTCAAATCCCAGCCTCGACGCCATATGTCGGGGTTGAATTAATTGTTGGTTCTCTCCCTTGCTCCGAGAGGTTTTTCTCCAGGTACTCCGGTTTTCCCTCTCCTTAAAAACCAAAATTCCAACTCGACCAGTAATCAGGTAGATGAAGAGCAGAAGAACCACCTAGTGGATGTGTTACCTTTAAATCGTTATCTATTTAATTTATTTATTTACTAAGCTTGTGAGAGGGTCTCAATGGGGTTAACCGATAGGCGTAAAACGGGCAAAAATTTAGTCGATAGCCGTAAAAGCTGAAAAATTTTAAAAGTTAGCAGTATATAGGGTAAAAAAGAGTTAACCGTAAAGGAAATTGTGTCCTAGATTTGTTAATTTTAAGGAAGGTGCTAAACTCACTTATGGTTGCGTTATTTATTTCCCGGCTACTTTGAATCCGTGCACACGTTAGGCCAAGGGCCTTTTAGTTGTGACCAAGACCTAGACTCCATCTCCGCCGCTCTCTCGGGGAATCAATTTTTTCCATTTATAAACCTGGCTTCTTGCTGGGGATTAAAATTTGCGATTTTCAGGACTGCACAGGAGGTCGTGTCCTCGAAATAGTAGTGAAACAACACCCAGAGATGTCACTGTTTGTAAACCTCGTTCCCTGTTTTTCGCTGACGCTAAGGTAGACATTGCCATGCCCAGTCCCTGTTCGGCGTCCGCCCACGCAATCTCGGTTAAGGCATTTCGGTGGCGTATCTGAGAAAAAACTCGCTCGGTCCACGTGACCCGAAACGCATGAGCCGCGCTGAATAATGAGGCCTATGGACAAGGCAACGGCAGACAGTCTTTCTGTACAGTCCTTCGCTATCATTAAAAACACGGGAATTGGCCGTTTTCAAACTAGAGCTAGAAATGGACTATTCGTCTGAGACTAGCCTGTGCACAGTCGCCCCCTTCCCCACAGACACCCCTTCTCCGATTTTTTGTGAGGGGAGGGGGCCGCTGTACACAGGCTATCTGAAACAGATAATCCATCTTCAAACTGTCCGTCAAAATTGACCAATAAAGTCAGGCGGATTGTTCATTCAAAATTAAAACCCTTTCCATTTCAAATTAAGACATATTACCTATCTGACGCGAATTATCAAACGAATAACCCGTCTCACACGAATAATCCGTCTCTTGTGTGAAAACGGTCATTTCTGTTATAAATGAATGCCCCCCGCCCCCCTGCCTTGAGTTGGGCGTTCGCGTGTTTGCTTTTGCTTTTTCACAAAGATTATTTTTAAACTGACTATTGACATTTCTATGCGTAAAAAAAGGAATAACTTCATTTTATCCCGAGATGATCCTAAGACCTTTATTTTGCTGGAAGATACAAAAAATACAGGTTTATTGATATTTAACTCTTTGAAACAATAGAAATTAATTTTTAACTTTTTGGTTAATAGTAACTGAAAAAAATTAACCGATAGCCGTAAAGTCTGTATCCAATTCAAGACTAGTAGTCGTCGGGTAATATTCTGGCCAACTTTCGGCTTAACTTACAAATTGATAGTAGTCGGTTGTAACGTCTCTTAAAACTGTTTCCAGTGGATCAGTTAGGATCTTCCTGTCATTTCCTCCACAAATAATCGTGTCGTTTCCTCCATGCGTGTCCACACGTCATCACCTCGTCGGAATGGCGGCTTCTGTTTAACGATCAACCCAAGAAGCTGCCCGAGAGCGTTTGGGCTGCGGTCTGGTGGATTGCGTTCTATTCTTTTGTACTCACGCTCTAACTCGCAAAGCTCGGCAATGACGCTTTGTTTCTCCGCAAGCATATCCACGGCGTCAGAAAAGAACCTGTTACAGAAAAAGACGGTTGTTTCCGACACTGATGCAAAGGTTTTTAAAGCAATGCTAACAACGTGTAAGAACAAACTTATCTCAACTTCGGATTAAAAGATCGCGATCGTCAAGTTCGTAGAAATATGAATAAATAAAGATGTGGAAAAGACTACCGTAAGGGTTGATCAAACAAAGAGAAAAGGCTTAGTAGAATATTTTGACTGTGATACTGAGTGTCTATGGTGATGTTTTGAAGGCCTCATTTAATTTTTTAAGTGTATAACCTAACACTCAAGGGTAATTATATTCGACTCTTAATCTAATGGGCCATTTACGAGTTTCAATACCAAAACGAGGCTAATTTCAAAACCTTTGTTGTGAAAATGAGTTTTATTTGCATGAAAATTAAAAATTATTTTCATATCAAAGGCTTCAGTTGCACTTAGCGTCGTTTGGAAACAGAGTTTGGGCAATTCGTAAATGGCATTTTTGTTCCAGTGACCTAAATCGACTGAGAAAAAGGGACCATCACGAAGCGGCCTTATTCATATGGCACTATTAACTGCCAGTAGCTATTATTCTGGCAGCAATGCAAGT
This sequence comes from Porites lobata, assembly GCA_942486035.1. Taxonomy (NCBI): domain Eukaryota; kingdom Metazoa; phylum Cnidaria; class Anthozoa; order Scleractinia; family Poritidae; genus Porites; species Porites lobata. Next base: position 622,169 of record CALNXK010000212.1, on the reverse strand, counting down.
GAACTATAGCAGAATACCAACACTGACTCATATGCCTTTTAACCTTTCCTTTCCAAGGCGTTTGTTCTTCGCTAATGACTGACAGCCCATGAGAATTTGATTCAGTTCTATTTTACAGAGGGGAGAAAAGTATACGTGACTTGCTTACCTATTTAAATAAACACACTCACGACAAGAAGGCCCATACAATGCTGCGTACTTCATGAATATGGCATCCACCCTTCCAACCAGATCGTTGTTGAAGTTAGTGAAATACTTGAGCATGTGCAGTCGCTCCCTCTTATTTCTTTCCTTTTCTGCTTCCTGCGGTGTTCCAAACAGTGATGGTAGTAATTTATGACTCCAGGCAGACACACCCTGTTCTACTGAGCTGGCAACATGTTCCAGGTACTGAAAGAAGGCATACAATAATAATAGTCATCGTGATAGTTAGGACAAACTGAGGCAAGTCAAGACAAGACAAATGTAAGGGGCACAACTGCACCAACCCGCGGCCTGGCCAGTACCTTACGCATGCACACAGCCATATCATCCGGCCAGTGGAAGCCATGGACAGCTGTTTCGCCCTTGCCATCAGATCTATAAACAGGCGAACCTGTATTTCAAAGACTCTTTACTGCCGAGGAGAGTACGTGAAGCCGCACTCCTTTAAGCACCAGCTCCACACAACACATGTGGTAGCTGTTGGCTGGGAACCGCACGGAAGTTCTCCCACGACATGCGCGGTCGGGGATGGTCGATCAGGACATTTACCCTGATCTGTGCGTCAGTATTTCAATAAGACAAACTAAGTAAGTCCCATCGTGATAGGGCCCCAGAGCCTTCCAGGTATCATCAAATTTCACTACTTCCCGGATAATTAACTTGCAACTGGATTTTGCAAGATGAAATTAATGTAATCGAGAGGAATGGTAGAGCTAACAATGGTTGTCCAAGAAATAACCGTAGTTAATTGAAGGTCTGAGTTTTCTGTTACTTTGGTTTTCATGCTTTTAACTAATCAGAGTAAGCTTCCTTTAAACTTACAGCTCGAGGTAGGGCAGAATGGGGGGGAAGAGGGCGGATGGGCTCTACACTTAGACTAAGTAGGCTTCAATTTTCATAGAGGATGCGAGACTAAAACTAATCGTGGACTGTAGAAGCCTTTAGCTATCTCGGTACCTTCTTTATTGTGTCTGGAATGACGTTTAGTGGGCTGTTAGACGAGTAGTCAAACGGATTAGGACGCCATCTGGGAATCAGATCTGGGTCCCAACTGACGAAAAACTCGTCGCCATCAAGGTCCCCTCCTGAAGATTCGTCAGCGTGCGGGCGGGGTCCTCTCGTTGGAAACACAATACAGTCGCTTAGATGTGCGTATTGTGGGTTGTCCTTGACGAGTCTCAAGACACGTATGTCACCGGGGTGGTAACACGGATTACGAACAACCATCACTTCTTGCGCTACTTGGAATTCTGAATGCTGCACTTCATCAAATAAAGTTGGCTGGAAAACACACTCGCCATACTGAAGCTGGTTAAGGGGATCACAAACACCAAACACCAGTCTTGATCTGTAAAAAATAAGCCAATCCAATCATGTTTTGGAAATCTTAATTATAACCTTCGAGATAGCTGAGTGGTAGATCGAAGGTTAAGTCATCGCCATATCTGTCCCGTCACAGTGAAAAGAATTGTTTAACAAGCGATCATCTACAAAGCCCGCAAAGATTTAAGCAGTCGTGCTCGTGCTGCTCAGTCTATGCTCACAGTCCAAACTGAAGGGCCATATATAAACTTATCGTGCAAAGTATTAACCACAGTTATTGCAAACAAAGTACACAGTGAGCCCAAGTGCGCGCACCCAACTAGTATCAGGCATTTTGAATCTAGAATGAGACGACGGTGGTCAGTTTCAGTATATGTTCGATCATATATAGAGGGGTGCTGGAAGGCGATAGGCAATTTTACATGTCAGTTGAACGCCATTAAGCACCGGAGTGGAATTCGACAAAATAACGACTAACAGTGGCACCTTAAATGGAGTTGCAGGGAAGGGGAGGTATGGGTACCAGCACCTACCTGTGTACCAGGACCCTCAGTTTGCATTTTGAAGACTGCGAGGGACTGGCACTTTCGTCGTCATCAACACCACTGCTTTCATTAGTGATATTTTCTTTCTGCATCTTTTTTATCTCTTTTGCACGAAGACTTTTCAGGTCTTTTTGTAGGCGGTGGCTCTCCAAGCCATAATTATGAAGCCGTTCTATCAATTTGTCCTCGCCTTTGATTCGGAGATAATTCTCGGTGGGCTCTGCATGGATACCGAGTTCCCTTAACACAGAATGAAAATTGCGCTGCAGCGTGGTAAGGCAGGTATGGTCAACCCCACTGTCAGCAAGGAGCATAATGATTTGCTTGTTCAAATAACCCACGGTGTACGGACGTGAACATTTCACGACACCGAACGTGCTACACGTTTGGCGCATGCGTTCATCCGGGATAGTAAACTTTTTCATTGATTCTCGAAACTGAACCTTGACCTGGCCATCTCCTAATTGTCGACTGAGAAGAAGAACGCCCTTAAATCCCTGGTACCGAACTTGCACAACACAGGGTTTAGCTTCCAGGCCTCGTACATCCTGAATCCTTTGCGCAAACTCATCAGACATAAGACCACATCCATCTGTAAAGATGTAACTATTTCGTTTCACGTCTTCTATTATTTCATATTCATCCTCTGCCAAACTAATACTCTGATCAAACGTGGAAAACAAAAGTCCAATCCTATAAACGGAGTAATAACGACATTACAAGCAATTCAGTCTTGACGTTTTAGTATCACACACATGTTGCTATGATGGAGTGCAGCAGTGTCGCATTAATTTAAAAATGTATGGCTTGTTTATCAAATGATCAGAAAATGTCAAAAAGAATTAGCCTGTGTCAAAACAGGTATTACATTGTCCTACAGGTGTGCTAATGGAAGCAATACAACGTCCCTTTAAATCTGAAGAACAAATTTCGAAAACCGTTTGCTAACTTGCCATCAGTTTTCTTTAATAAAGAGACTTATAAACCCTGTTCATATTAAAAATTCTTTATCCCGCTCGTGATAACATAAGCACATGACAAAAAATCGGCAACGTTAGGCCGAGTACTTGCATAATGTAGACAACAGGGGCACCCAACGAGGATATAGTTCCAAACCACTTAACATAGCATTGTTGAACGCATTTTAGTTTTTAAACGGTAGATATAGGCATATTGTTATCCCCTAAAAACTTTTCATCTGTTCGGATTTCGTAGCTGAAAGTCTAGTGATCCGAAAATTATAGGGATCAAAACTTACCTTTTCGAAAATTTCAGCCAGGAAAAGGCTTCCGAAAATTCTAGGTGGCCTTTTTTAGGGTAAATATCCGTTTAAAATGGATAATTATACCATTTTGTAGATGTTCGAAAATCCTAGGAGAGGCAGGCAAGCAAGAAATTTTACAACAAATGTTCCGAAAATTCTAGTTCTCAAATCGTCCTCCGAGCAGATATTTTCCCGAAAATTGCCGTTGGGTGCCCCTGAGACAATAGTCTGCGATATTCAACGATACAGGTTAATACTGAAAGATAAAAAACCGGCACTCAAAATTTTTGTTTTTAAATTTCGGTCTATAACTTACACATATCATGCAACTATATAACATATACTGTAACATTCATTTATAACAGGCAAAACCCTTTTCTGTATGCATCGCGGATAAATTGATATTTACAAGTACAGTGGGTGGAGAAGGATGTCGTATACACATAATTTCTTACAATCGCACAAACATCTTCCACTGCTATTTTATAAACTTATCAATCCAGCAGGGTACCTCTTTGCACGCTTAGCTGCCGTCTTGATCTTGGAAAATTTTCCAAACTTTGTGAGTAGATCGTAGATGTCTTCGTCGGATGCATTCATCAAAAAGCAGGTTTTCTCTTTAAGCTGTGAGTTAGAATGACCTAGAAATCGGTACATTTCTCCGCTAAAGACGATCCCGCGCTTCAAGATTTCTTGAGAAGCACCCTTCGAGTCCGCTCCTCTTCCCTGCTTAAAAGCCACTGTCATGAGTCTGTCGACCACCTATTGAGACGGAGTCACATAGTCTCTTAAAGGTGACCATGGCTAATCTCTCGCCTTCCCTCAATGAGGACCCAGTTCAAACCATAACGGTTAGTGTTTTGTGCTTTCTTTTTTCCGATGGACAAATCACTACAGGAGCCCATCAAATTTGATGGGCTCCTGATCACTATTAATACATCTAGTGGATAACTGCCACAAATAACAACTGTACATGTGTTATCCACTGCTCAGACATTTAGCGATTTTTAACCTTTAATTTTGAACAACTGCGGCCAGGCTGCCAGAGGTTAAAAGGAGAAAGGGGAAATATTTCCAGACATCGGATAGGAACCAAAATTACTCAGCAACCGAATTAAAAACAAGTGTTGTGGCGTATAAGGCGCTAATAAATTCATACATATGGATTAACCCTGTCAGTTTTTTGTTGTAACTTTATGGCGGATTAATTAATTTGAATTATTGATTCCATGAGAAACTCACAGGAAAAAAAAGGAGAAGGAAAGAATTTTTTAAATGCATGCTATTTGACTTTGGAATGTCCGTGAACTCCTAAATGTCACAATTCGGACACCCGGTGTGCCTAAACTGTTGCTCCATTGCACATGATGTACAGAGTTTCCTTACCTGAGGTCCGTCTGTAGATATCAGGTACTCCAGAAAGAGGCATCCACCCTCTACTCTGTCATATCTGATTGGCGGCTGCACACGTCTTCCACGAATATCAATATGTTTTAAATACAGGACTCTCTCTAAGTGGCCTGGTGGAGGAGGGTGTAAGAATTCATCTGGCACAAAATACGGCCCCATCGCCGGGAAGGTTTACTAAGAAAAAGACCAGCTAGCTCAGCTTCAGTTCAGCGGCTGTCAATCAAGGTTAGTTTTGTACTGACTTTAACGGCTATATTTCATTTTTTCGTCATTCAAACATTCATTTTAAAAGCAGTTACCCTTGCGGAATGGCTATCAACCATGATAAAATCAATCCATTAGGACTGATTTTATGGAACTTAGACTCAGTAACTGACCACTTTTAGAGTAATTATTCACACAGGTTGGACTAGAATCAAAGCTGCTGTTGTTTATTTAATTTGTGTTTTGTGCTGTTCAGTTGTGGTTTCTCCCTAGATCTTTTTGTTTATTATTTGTCTCCTCGATCTTTAGTCAAAACCCCTGCCTGCATAAAGAATGCCCTATCAGATGTTTTATAGTCGTGTCATTATACCAAGTTATTGCGCAATATTCCCTGTAGCGCTCGTTGAGGAAGCGCTGAACCAACTAAAGCGCGTCGCGCGACTGGAATAATTGTTTTATTAAAAACAACAGGCTCCCGAATAAATGCTAGCCTAATTTTTTGAAAAGAAGCCGGAAGAAACAAATGACTCCGCTTTTCACATGTTGCACTACCAAATAGCAATCTGTAGTGTGACCACAGCGATGTGCCATGAGCGAAAGCCCAACTTACTATTTACACATAACGCAGTGAAAGGACCGGATTGCCTGAATGAAAAAATCATAACATCCTGATGTACACCAATATATATCTTGTTGTTACGCTTTCAATATTGATTGAATTTTTTTCTAATATTTTTCAAACCCATTTTCAGAAAATACCTTCTCTAAACCCGAAAGGAAATTAAAACCAAGGATGAAATCGAACCACAGTTCATTTGACATACAACGGAGTTTTAAGTAGCGACGTTTTTGAGCGACGCGCGTCAACCGGAAGTGGATTTTTTTGCACCCTCAAACTGTTATTTTGAACAAACTTTTGGGCAAATCGTCTCTATAAGAGTAAAGAAACTTACAAATTTGGTAGTGCTAAAGCAAATTGAAAGAGAAAAAGGCTCACTTTCGGTTGACGTGCGTCGCTCAAAAACGTTGCTGCTCAAGCTTAAGACCTTTGTGAAATCCACTGACGAATTTTTAATATTTGTGCGGCGAAACGTCACCTCTCTGTAATCATGGTTCAGTAATATTTAAATATATGAAATCTTCGTGGATTTACCTCTTCCAAATTTTTGGATAAAAGAAATTTCAGGGACTGCACCAGTTTTGGGAGACGGTCGAGGAATCAATTTCAACAACACTTAACTCTGTGCCACAAGTCTTAATTTATAACCACCATAAAATACAAACTCGATCCCCTGCATCTCCTACCTTGGTTTCCCTAGGCTTGAGTTTCTTTCAATTACTTTTTCTTTTCGATATCAAGAAGAAAGTTCAGTTTCCAGACAAATTTCTGTGCCATGAAGAATAATGAGACAAGTATAAGCCTAAACAGGTTTCACCACGCATATCATCGATGATCTCAAGTGTAATTGTTTTCTTGGCGTTCTCGGAAATCTGTTGCTACTTCCGGTAGTTTTCTAAGAAACTCCAGCAGGTTTCCCAGGTGTAAGATAAAACCTTTGCTTGGAAAATAAAACGCAGAAAAAACAAATAGACTTATGAAAAGGCCAAATCAGTCCTCGGGAAACTACAAAGAATTAATCACATCTACGAATCTTGATTTAATTTTTGACGTGGGAAATTAAAACTAAGAAGAATTGTTGCCTACAGGGGTTTGGCAGACGGAATGCCGGAAAAAAGAAACCGAGTCAAAGTGCCACTGTGAGTATGTGCAATGCGGAGTGTAAAATATGCGCAGTTTGGAAGAGTAGGCTATAGCTTGAGAGCACGTAGGGTACGACCCTAGGCGCCGATCTAGGATAAATACAGAGCGATTTCCTAAACTCCTAGCGCCGAAGGTGCAAGCTTTGGGGGGTCCCCCAGGACGTGAACAATTAGATTTTTACTCCCTAAAGTCACATTTACTGGATTTCGTAGTCATTCAGACAGGATATTGGCCAGATTTTAACTAGGAAAGTATATATTTATTTCTGAAAAATCTGACCGATTTTCGTAAAACGAGGGAAACCCAGGGGCGGATCCAGGATTCTTTTAAGGAGGGGGTGCACTCGTCTTTTGCTCTACTTCAACACCAATAAACCTCATCGTTTTTTTTTTTTTTTTTTTTTGGCAGAATACCAGTTGTATTAGAAAACCGCAGGTCATCTCAGGGGGGGGGGGCGCACCCCCTGCACCCTCCCCCTAGATCCGCCTCTGAAACCGGTGTGGATCTGCGCCTTATGTTAGTGTTACTTTTTAGGGCAACAGATTTAGTAATACAGTATAGTATCTTAGAGTTTTCGGTTTGAACATGTACATGAAAAATGAGCGATAGCGTTGGACTTAGAAGAAGCCTGGAAGGAATTTTAGTCGTAGTTAGTTCCATTCACCGACTCAGAGGCACCCAGCTAGAGCAAACTGTCAGCTTGGATCGATGAGGCAAAATATATTTCCCACGCATTTCCCATGGATTCATTCCCGCAATGAAGCAAAATATGGACCGTTAAGTCTAGTTTCTGCGGATATACCTTTGAAGGAATTAACGTAAACCAGGTCAGGCAAGTTTGCTTGATTAGAAAACCTTTTAACACACGACAGTGCCTCTTTTCAGCGCGTACATTGCCCACGGGACTAAAGAGATGGTGGACTGACGGCGGGTAAGTACAGTTGACTCTCGATAACTCGAACCCTCGCTGACTCGAACCTCGCGCTAACTCGAACCAAAATCGATTTCTCCTGGATTTCCGTCATACATTTACTGTAATTTTACCCTCGCTAACTCGAACCCTCGATAACTCGAAACTCCCGCTAACTCGAAGTAATTTTTGTTTCCCCTCAGATCATTTCCATATAATTTTATCCTCGAATACCTCGAACCATGTTTTGAGCCCTTAAAAAGTCGGGAAAAAACAGTGTACTGCCTCCGAAACATTGAATTTTGAATTTCCCATTGACGTGTTGTAGGCATCTAGTTTACTAGTGGATCGATAGTGGAGGCTGATGTTGTGTGTCACAAATCTAACGTGAAATAGCTTTACTTATCAAAAAGTAAAATGCATGCTCTATTTAGGCAACGTTTTGTTACTTTACGTTCTGATTTATTATCTAAAAGTATCTTTCAATTTTCACTCAACATTTCTACGATGAAATGTGATTAAAATGCTCACTGTGCAGTAAAAACTGTAACTTTTCCTTACTTATTTCCCTTGAAGGTTCGAGTTATCGGGAGTCGACTGTATGTAGAAAAGGGGCGCGTTCTAGCCCGCCTTTCTATATTCTCCCTTTCCCAGCTGGTCTAGAGTTTTACCTAACGTGTTCACTTTACGAGATGATACCCTTGGAACTACACCACAGTTCTGTTTCTTTCTACCCGAAGTATAACTTCGCATTAATTAAAGTACTCGAGTCCTGTATTTTGCATTCCTTTACATTGTATTTTGCGCTGCTCATTCGGTCGTATCTTATTACACATACAATGTCAATCATCTTCTTAAATTCCTGTCTTTCCGAGAATCATGATTAGGTGTGTGATCGTTTCCCAGAATGATCCTTAAAAAAAGTTCTATTTTGCTGTTATATTCTGATACCAAGATACCTTTAGGTGGTCACGGAGGAGGAAATATTGTTGCACAAAGTGAAAAAGCACAACCGTGAGAACATGAAAGCTGGCTAAGTAGCCGATGTCATTTTTGTAAACGCCATCTTTGATCCATTTTGGAAAGAGCTGACATTTAAGAAATTCACTGGGCCAAGCAGTCTTCAAAAATTAGTTGAATTTTTTTGGGAAATGCAGATACTACAGGTATAAAACAACACTAGCAGGTAAGGTACTAACAACATACATTTCACCGTTTCAGCAGTTTCAGAAACGTTTAGCTAAGACGACGACACTACTAGTAATATAATAGGTTTGTTGCAGGCAGGAGTTGATTTTCACCATTTCAAGCCCCCTAATCACGCTAAACGGTATTGCTTATCATAAAAAAGAAATAATCAGGGTGATAGGCTTCAGGAGAAGTTTCAGTGCGGTGAACTGAATTTAAAATTCAAACGTCAACACGCACGGTAAAGACTGGTTTTCGCTAGCGACGGAGTCGGAGTCGTAAGCGGAATCGTAAGAGCGTTTATGACCTAGTGAAAATCAAAAATCGGAGTCGTAAGCGGAGTCATAAGCGCGACGGAATCGGAGTCAGAAGAATCAGAACGTTTCCATTTTCTTCCGACTTCGCTTACGACTCCGTTTAATATGATCTAGGGGCGCTTTCCATTCAACAAAAATTCCGGTTTGAAATTTCGGCACACACATAATTACGCTCTAAAAGAGAAAAGTAAATACTGTTTATATCCTAAAGAACACTCGACTATCGAAAAGGGGCTTTTTGAAAACTAAAGGCGGAGGAATCCTATTTCGTGTAGAAAGCCTATGAATGCAAGTGAAGGTAAAAAATGCTTGTGAACAGTACGGTAAATAAATTCGGTGTTTTAGCCAATTTGTATTCAGCCAGGCTTTGTTGTATTCATTTCAGCTTAATTGATAAATTGCTTTAGTTAAATATTGTCGACAGGTTTCAGACAAATAATACGCCTACGCTGACTCTCACGGACTTTTATACAACTGTAGTTTGATTTCACACACTATTTTTCACCTACGTGTCGTGTTGCGTCAGTTATTTGACACTGTTAATGGCAAATATCAAAAATCGAAAAAAATTGCAACTGATTCAAACTATTTGAGATGTCACGCTTTACTCACAGCACTTCACTTTCCATTGGAAACTACTTGGTCTTGTAAGCAGGATAGAAAAGAGCGGTACTGGGGACAACAATTTTGGCAAATGGAAAGGGACATTTCGGTCCAACCGATTGAAATGACCAGACCGCTCACAGTGGACCACCTTCAAAGCTGGTCCCGAATATTCCGGTCGGACCAAACCGAAATGGGCCGTTCCATTTGATGTACCAACCGAAATTACCGGAATTTTTGGTTGAATGGAAAGCGCTCTGAAAACCAGATTGTCGGAGTCGGAAGCAGAAGCGGAAGGATAAGCCAATCACAATGCACGTTCCCACGCTTTGGTATTGGTTTGGTTCCTCTGCTTCCGACAATCTGGTTTTACTGGATCATAAGCGGAACGTAAGCGACGGCGTCAAAGGGCACGATCCATTCAACCAAACTTTCCGGAAATTTCGGTGCAAAACTCAATGGATCGGTTCGGTCCAACCGGAAAAGTTTCGAAAAAACGGGTCCACCTTTTGAGGTGGTCCTCTTTTCCCGGTCGGACCGGTTGGAATTTTGGTTGAATGGATCACGCCCAAAGCGGAATCGGAACGCTGTTTTCAGTAGATCATAAAGTCTACGCTTCTGATTACGACTCCGACTCCGACTCCGACTCCGAGTCCGTCGCTATTGCATTGAAAACCAGCCTTAAGAGGCCGTGACTACATTATGGAAGTAATGCATACTTTGCAGCGACTGTAATGGAACAAACCGCTTATTCCCTTCGATTGGCTTATTGACCGCCAATTAGCTGTGAGACTGGACAAGATTCAGTTATGCTTGGAAATGGCTATTACTGAAAGAGACCCGTGACTTTGAGTCGCTAGCTCAGTTCTTCTGTTTTGTGCTGGCTGTCGATACTACTTTGTTTACATTTATTTTTATAGTTTGTTGTTGACATTTTTCTTCTTTACCCCGGCGACTATTTCTTTTTTCTAGAAAATAACAGTTTCTTAGAAAAATTTATGCATTATACCGAGTCTTTGTTTGACTTTTACCCATTTGCATTTGGTTACTAATGGTCCGTTAGATCAGTTAATGTACTGTTGGGAATTTAGCGGTGTGAATTTGATTATAAGGTTGGGCAATCCGCTGTATAATTATCTAACAGGCCATCAACCTTTTAATTTCAGACCTAATTCAGTTGATTCTCAATTTCCTTTGTCTCCTAGGTAAGCGGGAGACAAATGAAATTGAGAAACAATCTAAGGTAAAAAAGTGACCTGAAATCAAATTTGACTTGATAGAAATACTGATTATCGGACGTACCGCGAAAAGCGTAACAGAATTATTAAATTTTTTGCGTGCCATATATGGTGGTGGATTCCTACCAATTCCTACAGATTCCTACAGTGACGTCACATTTTCCTACAAGTCATCAGGGACCTGGTTACCAAGGTCTATTTTGCTGGCAGCGGAGAACATCATGGCGGACGGTGGCTTCGACTCTTCTGCTTCTTCTTCCACCGCTTCGGAGACGAGGATGTCGACTGATAACGTTCCTGTTGACAACCGTGATGTAAGTTATTGCAGATATATGTTTTATTCGACCTTCTTTTAAGCGGATCTTGAGATCACGCGTCCAATCCTAGCTCACTTTCTCGCGTGTTCTTTGACTTTTGAAAGGAGCACCGCTCTCTTCGATGCATAAATTCTTGCGTTGGAAGAGCATAGTTTACCCCTTAAATGGCTTTCGATTTTTGATTTAGATCAAACTTTTTTATCAAAATTTCTCATCCAAATTATCAAAATTTCACACCTCAAGACGGGTCATCTTTTAGCGTGCCTGAGATTCTAAGACTCTTTTGTTAAAGCCGAGATTTTTAGACTCAGTGATATTTTCCCAGTAGCATCATTTTCATCCCGTAAATTAATTCCAAGCTAATTTGTAAAGGGCATTTGTTATCATAGGTCTTCCCAGGAGTGGGTAACTGGTCACTTTTCTACCACATTAAAAGATATTTATGGCATCTAAGAGGTATAGGACATACATGTATTTCAGCACAAGGTTGCTTAAGGAAGATATCTATGTTGGCGTCTTTCAGCCAGCAGAAAGTGTATGCACTTCACAGCTACAGAGGAGAAGAGTAACCTACAGTAGAATCCCCTTTTTTGAACCTCTTGGGAAAAAGAGAATTGGTTTGAATTATAGGGAGGTTGGAAAAATCCAGGGTAAAGTTACAGTGTTGGATTGGGGAAGAGAATCAATTTTAGCTTGAATTATGGGGAGGTTTGTGAATCCAAGGGTTTGAGAACTTTAGATTCTACTGCATATACATGTAGTCAAGTTTTGCAGAGAATTGTTTTTGAAGATAAATATATTGCCACGTTGGAAGGGTTTTTAAGAAAATCTGCTTTTTCCTTTCCGATCGGTAAAAGTTGGAAAGGTTAAGAATTCGTTGTGAAGTATCGACAGAAATTATACGGTTTTAGATTTTTGTTTAGTGCTTTGTTGCTATTTAGTGTTCCAAGCTGCAAGTTAACGTCGCTGCAAGCTGCAACCATATTGATTGGCATTGCAATTATAAAAATGTTTTTTTTTTCAAATGAAACTGCAGCAAAAGCTACCAATTTTGCTGCCTGTGTCCTTGTTTTGTGGGTATTAAACCCTCATAAAATGTGTGTGAAAAGTGCCTCAACCAAGAATTTATGTATAGTGAAAATTTGATATTCCTTAGTCACTGAAAGGTGACTTTGAAATGAGTTGAGCTAGTAGCCCTGAACTAGGGGAAACTGACAATTTAAAAAAAGCACAAGTGTTCAATTTTCACTGGCCAAACCATTAGGGTTTGGTAGTTAGTTTTAGTGCTTTTCGCCTTAGTAATGGTAGCGATACAGTGTTTCTGTGCTCTTTCCATTACTATTGGGCTCCCCACCACCTAAAATGTATTGCCACAGCCACTTGTTGAAAGCCACCAAAACCTGTGAGCTGTGTTTGCAAGTAATAAGTTATTTTTCTTCATTTACCGACTGCTTTTGTTTGCACTTTTAGAATTCATCAGAAGAATCTCAATCTGACCAAGAACAAGAGGTAAGGTGGACACATACAGGGTACCATGGACTTCATTTTCCTTTAAAATTTACAATGTACCTTGCACCTTTTTCTTTAGGGTAAGATTTTAGTCATTAGTAGATTTCAGTATGCATCTTGGAAAGAAAGTGTTGCCCAGCTTCACTAGGTGACTATTGTTATAGTTAAATGTAGAATTGCAGGCCATTTTGATACTATTAACCTTTTGTGTGTCATCGCTTTCTTTGAGAAGTGTACTTCTTGTAGCATAGATGTTGCAGGTTAAACCAGAATTTCCTTTGTCTCCAGCCAATGAATAAGTTATTATTAGAGCTAGGAAACAAAGGAAAAAAAATGTCACTTCTGTTGTGGGTCGTTATTTTCTGGGGGTCCCTACTTTCGGGATTTCCTAACACCTTTGAAATTATATCGCTACTTTTGAAGGGTCGCTACTTTTGGGGAGGGTTGTTACTTTCAGAACTCTACGGTAGCATCTACTTTGCTTCTGATAGCAAGCAACACTGCTATAACTATAATATTACCGTTTTTATTGGCGAACGTTGTTACCTGCAAGCCGATGTATTGTAATGAGGCTGTAATAAGATAAGATAGTACATTTACATAGGAATATTATCATGTGAGAGATAATAACAAATTGTAAAAAATTATTTTTCACATTTTGCTTTTAGTGGTATATTATAATTTGGTCTATAATTTGGCCTATATAAATTTGCATTTGCCTTTTTTATTACTTTCATTTTGGGGCAGTTACAGAGATATGGCTGCTTTCCTCTCCCATCAAATGTAACTAGTTTTTTTTTCCTTGAGAGTGAGTAAAGCTTTCAAGGAAATGATGAAAATGTTTAATGTTGTATCGTTTACTTCATGACAACATCACATTAATTTTTCGTTTGCTTTTGTTACAGAGTTCAGAGGGGCCAGAATCTGAGGGGGAGGAAATATCCAGTGAGGACAGTGACAATGATGAAGTGAGTGAGACAAGGCAGATAATTTCCTTATTAATAAGGGAATAAATTCTTGATGTTATTTATTTGTCTTTTATATTGGTTTAAAAAGTTTAAACAGGGTAAAAGGTTTGTATATTGGATGGCAAAGCCTTGTTTCTAGACAACACTTTTCCAATCTTTTTAAAATCTGTCACATATCACTAATCTCTCAGTCAATGTGAGTGTCTACCCAAATAGCAGTGTTGCTAATCTTATTGCACTCTGTGTTCTGAACTTTAATTTGTAAGACTTATCACTTTTTATGATTGACAAGGTCATGTCACCTGACAGAGTTTTGCTAAGGGCCTGTAAGTGTATTCTCTCCTTGGCAACACAACTGTATATTAATAATAAAGAAGAGTAATATGTTAAATGCCATTAAATCTGATTAAAATACGACCATGTGTTAGCACTTTGTAATCAACCAGGCCAATTATTGCAGAAAACCACTTCCGAATGCATGTCAAATAGTTTAAGTAGCATTTGGGTGTTTACTTAACCATTTCACTCCCAGATGGGGCTAAAGTAACAAATGCTGAAAAACAGGGAGAGAGGTTTCATTTGAATGGTCCCACCATAGGATTTCATCCACAGATTCAAAAGTTAGAACCACCATTATCATTCAGTTTTGGAGTGAAAAGGTAAAACATGTCAAACATGCATACACATAAACACCAGAAAAGTATAAGAGAAGCATTAGCTACATGTCTCGTCGCACTTGATAAATTGCTTACAAGTACATGTCATGACACAAGTCAAATTATAAATTATTATGTAATTCACAGTTATCTGCAAAAACGTTTACAGCTTTGTTTTGATTTGAGTTTACTTAGCTTAAGATGCTTCCAAAGGAGAGGAAATTATCAGTTTGTGTTCGTCTTGCACATCAAGCTGAAATATGGCTGTTATCCTCCAATGTTTTTAAGAATCCAAGTGATATTTTCTGTTTCGTACGTTGTGATTTCTCTCGTGATTTTGTCAATGTTTATCACCATAATAAACAGGGTCCAAGCATTTTGAGCAGGTGCAGAATGTATGGATTCTTTTTGTATTTAAGTAGATTTATAGGGTGACCAGTGTATTAGAAGATATTATTCCCTGCTCCATGTAACATAAACTTTCCTTCTGTGTCAAAGAACTATTGCTGTTTCTTCTGTGGTATGCATCAACATTGAAATTAGCTTCGGTGTTATGATCTGTCATAATATTGATCCAGCCAAGATGCCGCAAAATATCTATTGCCTGTGCACCAATATGGTTGAAATTGGGCCAACTTACTTTCAGAAACCGTGTTTGAGAATTTTGGGTTATATTTCCGTTGTTGTTTTTTTTTTTCGTAGGTTGCTCTAGCGTTTTCTTATTTCTAGCTTCATCTCCTTATACAATGTATCAAAAGTATAAACCACTTGACAAAAGACTGAGACAGTTTTTTCGTCAAACAGGTAAAGAAGCAAATAAGATCTTAATAGAGCTTTTCAGCTTGTATGCTAAACTGCAACATATGCATCATGTGGCTGCTTGTGTGAAAGAGTTTTACAGTTGTTTTTTCTTTTCTAGGAGTCAGATCTCTGCATGGTATTAGAGAAATTGAAATCCCGAGACAAGATTTGTAAGGTTTTATCAGACCCAATTCCGTCTGCCTCACAAATAGTGCAAGATGCAAAAACAATAAGTCTTGTTTTGCACCAAGACTGTGTGGCCAGTCGAGATTGCCAACCACCTCATCAAGGACCAGTTGCACCAAGTAGTCTGGTTAACTTAGTGTCGAACATCTCGCAGCAAATTGATGATTATCATCCGGGTAGTGATGTTGGCCCTGCACTTCATGCAGCAAGACAAGTAGCATATTGGTCTTCTGTTTTCATTTCAATGGTGGCCAATAGTGCCAGCACCATCCCTTCTACAAGCAGTCTAGCTACTTCTCCAACCACAGCTTCAACCAGCATCAGCTCTTCAAACCTTCCTCCTGCTTTACCAACCCCAGCTTCAACCAGCATCAGCTCTACAAACCTTCCACCTGCTTTACCAATCCCAGCTTCAACCAGCATCATCTCTTCAAACCTTCCAGCTACTTTACCAACCCCAGCTTCAACCAGCATCATCTCTTCAAACCCTCCAGCTACTTTACCAACCCCAGCTTCAACCAGCATCATCTCTTCAAACCTTCCAGCTACTTTACCAACCCCAGCTTCAACCAGCATCAGCTCTTCAAACCCTCCAGCTGCTCTACCAACCCCAGCTTCAAGCAGCATCATTTCTTCAAACCTTCCAGCTACTTTACCAACCCCAGCTTCAACCAGCATCAGCTCTTCAAACCCTCCAGCTGCTCTACCAACCTCAGCTTCAACCAGCATCATCTCTTCAAACCCTTCAGCTGCTCTACCAACCCCAGCCTCGCCCTCCCCGCCCGGAACATCATTCCTTTCATCTGCAACCCACCATACTACTCTGTCCACACATCCTGCACCTTTCATCCAGTCTACAAACCAGCAACCTAGTGCACCACTCTCCACAACAGCATTTGTTCGTTCTGGCATCAACCAACCTAGTTTGTCAACCCCTAGCACATCCCTCATCTCCTCGTCAATCAACTGTGCTATTCGATCAACACATTCTCTGGCCAGCAATCAACCTACTGTCCCTATCTCTACAACCAGCCCTATATCTGCATCAGTTGCACAAATTCAGTCTATTCCTACATCTGCCTTAGTCCCACCTGCAGACAACCGACCTGCTGTTTCTATAGCTATCACTGACCCTGCAACGTTAGCAATGTTTAGGGAGTACGGATCTGCATCTTTGGTTGAATGGCTGGATTCATTGTCTATACCACGAAACATTGAGAAGCTGCAGCAGGTGAAAGACCTCTGGGAAGTTGGAACCATAAACTGCCCTCCACTTCATAAGTGGACAGTTGCTATGAGAAATCATAAATCTAAAAGTGGAAAAAATTCTTCGTTGTTTAGTCAAAGGAAATATATATACAACTTATTTAAGAAATACAATTTTGATGAAAACCTTGTTTTTACTCAGTATAATGAACTGCGGCCAGGGAAGTTATATAAAATCCTAAATAGTAAACCTAAGTAGAGGTTTTTTGTCTTACTTCAACTTGTGACATTGGCTCCGCCTTTTTGTTGTATCCTGGCAATGCATGCTCGTTAGAATTGTACTTAACTAATAACTTTCTTCCGAAATTAGGTTAAAAGCTTAATCACTTTTAAGTTTATAATTTCTTTACTCCAATTTAAATTTTTAAATTTACAAAACAAGGTTTGTTAAACGTAAGTAGAGGTTGGTGAACAAAAACTGTCTTGGTTACAAAGTGTTCACAAACTTAGTATGATTACAATAAAGTATACGAGAAGGAAATGATTGGTGAACATCACTAACTGTCTTAGCCTGCTCACTAAAAGGCAAAACTAGCCACCCTGGCCAGTTTATAAATCCACTATAAATCATGACCTTATTATGCAATGCAGCAATAGGATTTTAGTAAAAATGCTTGAAAATTGCCTACCACTCCAGCTGGCCAGTTCTGACTTTGATAAATGCCCTTAGTTAGCTTGTGGAAACCGAAAGATGAGAAGTGAATACATTAAACAAACATGTCATTATAATATCTGATTCAGTAAAGGTTGCTTTGGGATTGGTATTTAGGCCCTGAGAATGCATTGTTTTCTGATCACTCAAGTAAATCATGGTATCGTTATGTATGCCCAATTGCCAACCTGTATTGAATTTTGGTATATATGTTTACGTGTGCCGTTGTTAAATGTTTTCCTTTTTTTATGATATATTTCTTTTAATTATTTATTTTTTTACAGTATATTTTACACTTCTCACTGTACCCAAAGACAAAGGGAAATTAAAATTTCAAAAAAGACTACCAAAACATATATATACATGTAGCAAAACTACCCATAAACACCGCCCTCCATTAAACGTTTCATCTCACCAGAAGAATGCGGTGTTTTCTCGCGGATAGTAAGCCTCGTTAATACGGACACAAAAGGGACAGAACCAAGTGTCGGCTTTCTGTGCCTTACAGAGCTGTCCGTGTTACCGGGGTTAGGGAATGTACTATTTTTGTCATTTCTGGGGCCAAACGAACTGTCCGTAATAGTGTCCGCATTATAGAGAGCTGAGAAAGATTTCACTGTATGCCCTTTCGGAGGGATACCGTGTTTTGCGTTAACTCAATCTGTGGCATCAGAGTCGTACAGGACTGCGATACCATAGATTGAGTTAGCGCAAAATATGACCTTTCAGGGGGATACCGTGTTTTGCGTTAACTCAATCTGTGGCATCAGAGTCGTGGGCTATAGTACAGGACTGCGATACCATAGATTGAGTTAACGCAAAATATGACCTTTCAGGGGGATACCGTGTTTTGCGTTAACTCAATCTGTGGCATCAGAGTCGTGGGCTATAGTACAGGACTGCGATACCATAGATTGAGTTAACGCAAAATATGACCTTTCAGGGGGATACCGTGTTTTGCGTTAACTCAATCTGTGGCATCAGAGTCGTGGGCTATAGTACAGGACTGCGATACCATAGATTGAGTTAACGCAAAAATATGACCTTCAGGGGGATACCGTGTTTTGCGTTAACTCAATCTGTGGCATCAGAGTCGTGGGCTATAGTACAGGACTGCGATACCATAGATTGAGTTAACGCAAAAATGTGGTCCTGATTAATGAACGAGACAGGTTTTAAGCGCAGCTCAAATCATGGCATACGGTGTGTCAATCTGTGGAAATCATTTGACATTTTTTTAATGCTCCGGTTGTCAGGGCCACACAACGTCAAGTTTCGGAAAATATCTGTTCGAAAGACGATTTGAGATCTAGAATTTTCGGAACGTTTGTTGTAAAATGTCTCGCTTGTCTGCCTCTCCTAAGATTTTCGAATGTCTACAAAAATGGTGTACTTGCCCATTTTAACGGATATGTACCCTAAAAAGGTCACCTAGAATTTTCGAGAGCCCTTTTTCTGGCAGAAATTTTCGAAAAGGTAAGGTTTGATCCCTATAATTTTCCGATAACTAGCTTTTCAGCTAGGAAATCCGAACAGATACAAAACTTTGGGGGGATAAATAGATACCTATATTTACCTTTAAGATACCAAAATACGTTCAACCTGGTATGTTTAAGCGGTTTTGAACTTTATTATCGTTGGGTGCTCCTGGGTTGTGTTTGTGGTGGGATTATGATTTTTTTAAAAGCCACTTCAAGGATCAGATCAAGGAATTTACTCTCTGGTAAACAGCGTCCATAGGCTGTTTGGATTAAAAAAACATCCACCGCCTGCGTGCCGTGTTTTGCGTTATCTCAATCTGTGGCACCGGAAGACGTGCCACATTTTGAGACATTTCAAACTGTGGTGTATTAGTAATGCCATACATTGAGGTAACGCTAAATGTGGTGCTAATTTTTGTGCGAACTATTAAATGTTTAGCATATTCGGCCTTGTTCCACTATAAGTATTGAAAGAGGGATGAAACTTCAACGTTTGCAAAGAGAGAAGGCCACAGTTTGAGATATCGCAACTTGTGGCTTATGGTGCGGTCATCTTTTGCGTTATTGCAAAATATGTCTTTACCGGCAAATGACATATGTTGAGTTACAAATTCTATCTCATTCTGTGGCACCGGAAGACGTGCCACATTTTGAGACATTTCAAACCGTGGTGAATTAGTAATGCCATACATTGAGGTAACGCTAAATGTGGTGCTAATTTTTGTGCGAACCATTAAATGTTTAGCACATTCGGCCTTGTTCCACTATAAGTATTAAAAGAGGGATGAAACTTCGACGTTTGCAAAGAGAGAAGGCCACAGTTTGAGATATCGCAACTTGTGGCTTATGGTGCGGTCATCTTTTGCGTTATTGCAAAATATGTCTTTACCGGCAAATGACATATTTTGAGTTACAAATTCTATCTCATTCTGTGGCACCGGAAGACGTGCCACATTTTGAGACATTTCAAACTGTGGTGAATTAGTAATGCCATACATTGAGGTAACGCTAAATGTGGTGCTAATTTTTGTGCGAACCATTAAATGTTTAGCACATTCGGCCTTGTTCCACTATAAGTATTAAAAGAGGGATTAAACTTCAATTTAAATTTCATTTTACCGGTAAATTACGTATTTTGAGTTACAAATTGTATCTCAAACTGTCGCTTGACGCTGACATCATGTTCATGTATCTAAAATACCATATTTTTAATGATCAATGTTACTCAATTATGTCAAGAGCCATAATCATAGGCGTACGGGCCGAGGGGGCGAGGGGGGCTGCAGCCCCCAAAGTTTGGGCAACTCAGATTTTTTGGGCAGCAAGAGAAAACTTGGGCAAAGCCAGTTTTTAAAGACGTTTCGATGTTTTTTATTATTATTATATTTTGAAGACATAAATATTTTCTATTTTAACCAGAAGTCGGCGTAATAATTCAGTTACGTTCACACGAGACAGTGGTTGCCTAGCACGTGATGAGTTTCTGGTTATAAGGGAAGGGTATCATATGCTGATTTTGTTGTTGTTGTTGTTGGGCACTGTACTTCACTGTACTAGCTAGAGTGGGCTATTTCCAGTCATGAATTGATTAGAATAAACTTCCGCATAACTTTCTAGAATCACCTCCGCTCCTAGAATAGTGTGTGGCAGAACACGCTTCAGCAATGGGTCTGAAAGTGAAGTGGCTGACTAATTCTCAGTTTGAATTACGAGAAGAATCATAAATTTCTTAAAAAAATCTATCAAGGGTTTAAAAATTATTCACTAATTTGTTTAAGTAGACCGAAATGTTTACGAAACCCCTAACAAGATCGAGCGCCAATCAAATCCTTCCTTAGTAGCAATTGGCAGGAGCTATCTCCATGATCTTTCATACGCGTTTTTAATACGATTGAAACTCCGTTTTCTAAACATCAAGATTTTCCTTTTTTACCTTATTTCTAACAATAAAAACTTCATCCCAAAATATCTCCATAACACTCTTACAGTTCCGTTTTAACTTCACGTACATCGAGGCGACTATTGGAGGAAAGAGCTTCCCTGAACGATTTTGTAAGAACAGTTCCCAGTGAGAAATATTGCTGCAAGTATAATAGGTAATGGCGTCATTTCGTTGCTATGACAGCTCCGATGTCAGTGCAATCCTGATCATGACAAATTTCCTCTTTATCTAATACAACTGTGGTGGCAATTTTTCCAAATGCTTGTTTGTGGCGAAGTAGTTTATGCTCAAACTTGGCAGGTATTGACTCTGAAAAACTGTATCGAGCCACTTTCATATGCCAGTACGGCCTATTTTGTTGCATGGCCCTAGTTTCCTTTCGACTGTTTTGTAAAAAATTTGGGCAACTTGCAAGAATTTTTGGGCAAATGGATTACCGCCCCCTGGCAAAAAATTGCCCGTACGCCTATGGCCATAATGGCTTTTGATCATGTACATCTCAAACTTTCTCTTAGTAATGACGGCCTAATTCCAGCCTGAGTCATTCTGAGTCATCAAAGCCGTTTGTTTTACATTAAATCTGGTATCTCAAACTGCCTACCCCCACCCCTGTCTACCATTCATTCAGCTATTTGAGATGTTTCTTTCTGTATCTGCACTATCAGCTTGTATCGTCAAGGGCACACAACGACCGAATCTTTCCAATCACGTCCGACGTGTTTAAAATTGTTTTCTCTATGCTTTAGAAGTTGGTGTGAGCAGCCTTTAAAACTATCAACCTGTTTGGACGTTTTCGGGGAGCTTTGGCCTTCTGGACTGTTTTAGGGAAGGTTTTTATAATGGCTACCCCGACGGGGACTTTCGAAACGACGAGAGAACACTGATTATTTAGTTAGCCCTAGTTTCAAACGGGAAAAAGAAACTTCCTAAAATCGCAGGGAACTTAGTAGGAAAACTCAGACCATCTTAGATGAATGGAACAGTTATCCAGTTTATTTGTAGCCTTTTTTGAGCTATAGAAATTTCTAGGTGATATATAGTCCTGCGAACAGATATTTTTAATAATTTTTTTTTTTACCTACACAATGCCCATTACTTTTGGAAGTGCGTTCAGTATAAGGACGTCCCTGGTCAACGTCAAGAGTGTCCCTGGTGTGGCCGTGTTTTTTTTTTTTCTTACTTTGTTGATACCCACAACGAGTTATTCACGCAAAAGTCACCTAAAAGCGGTCTTTAAATGCGCCTTTCCCCAACCATGGGAAATTCATATTTTTAAAGTTACCCTTCCAATTTAACTCACTGGGGCGGGTGTCAAAGTTATTGAGGCCACGGATTAAATTTGCATCAAAAACGTCCTGATTAATCGGTGATGGTTTAGGCACTGTATGTAGACCCCAGCTATTAATGCAAGAGGAAGACGCAAAAGGTCCTCTTACTTTAACGAAATCTAACAGCGACCGCAATATAAAACTATAATTTAGCCTCGAGGTTTTGCAAAAAATTGGTTACACGAATGGATTTATCTGTCCGCCGTATATTCCTTCTGAACACTGTGCACACGAAACAACGTAGGGATACAAGGTATTGATACGTAAAGAACTCAACTTGGCTGAGCACCGGCTCAACTTTGCCCTACAATAATTTGGTCCAAACTGCCCGGCTTTACTCAAAAATTACTTGATCTCCTATCATCTCCTATGAAGTACATTAGAGCCAGTTGAAATAAAACACATATCTGTCCTTTAATTTTGCAAATAATAATTAACAACATCGATAATCGGTAAAGGTACAATATCTATATATCCATGTGATTATTCCATATGCGGACCACTCCCAAGAAACCAAATACGGTACAACTAAACGTACAGGGGCGTAGCCAACCCATAATGAGCCCAGACCTATAATTTTTTTTTTCAACACTCTACCGCTTGTAATAATTATGGGTTGTTGGGATAAGCTAAAAAGCTCAAGAGCTCAAAGTGTTGGTAAAGTCAGTGCGTCTTAGTCATGCGTGTTATTTTCAGGAGATGTGGAAATGAAAGCCAGCCAGGTCTACCAGAAATACAATGATAAGTTATTTGGGAAATGAGAAATTATCTTAACTTTTACAACATTAGCCCTTTCACTCGAAAACTCTGTTTTGTAAAATCCGACGTTTAAAAAGCGCACAACAAAATATCTCTCTAGAGCGTTCATGATTTCAAGTAGAGATGACTAGTATCTCTTCAAACCAAAAACTACAGGATATCTAAAATGGAATTAGTTGTGAAAGATTACCACCTCATCTCATAGAAGAGTAATTATCAAACATCTTGTGCAAGTAGGAAGATCAAACTCATACATGAAATAAACTTTAACAATACAGGGGGATGTTACAAACTTGCCTCAAGTGACTTTGGGTTGATTTAAAAATTATTAATTGCCTGGAATTAAAGATTTTTTCATTGGGTGCTTTCAACTTTATTGCTATTTTTTTAGTGGGGACATCCAGTTTAACCAAAAGCACAAACATCGGATAATATACTTCAAGATAAAGTAGAAGACTTAAAATTCTCATGTTAAGGAGTACGGTTCTTTTGATTTGCATAAACACAAAAACCCCGTCCCATTTCCCTATGAATAAAAAATACAGCAGAAATTGTCAGAGCCATCTGGTATGATGTCAAGGATTCCAAATGAAAGTTCATTAAAGCCATTGCATAAATGAAAAAATTTGCTGAATTCAGCTTGTTCGAAATCAAGCACTGCTGTGGTAAACGACAAGAAAGCCGACAACATTGTTGAAAACATATGTAAAATTGACACATAACTACCACTCAAAAATTAATCAGCTGGCAATCACTTAACATTACTTTTAACATGATTTCAATATTGTTTCTCATCATTGGCCAACAAAGGTGTAATATATAGGAAACTGTGGACACAAAAAGGGGTATGTTACAAAAATTAATGATACAAGTTATATACAAAAATAATAATATGTTAATACAATATCAGCATTTCGGTCTTCTCCAAATAGCCAAACGTCAAATAATGTCCTCTTCATTCATCCCTTCCACGTCATCATGGTCAGAATTTTCGTCTCCACCTTCATCTTCATGGTTTTCCCCATCTTCCTCCTCTGTTTCACTCATATCTTCTCTAGAGATACATTTCTTATAGTTCTCATAATGTATCTCCTCTTCCTCTGACTCCATCACCTCTTCCTCTTCTTCCTCCTGATCATCCTGATCAGGGTCATCTTTGAGAATGTCCTCCAGCACATCAAGGAAGGGAGAGGCATATCTGTAGAGAAGAGGAAATTAAACTTAAATTTGTCATTTAACTTATGCATCTATTTTACATGCTCTTCAGTCAAAATGTCTGGAGCAATTTCTCTAAATTATGTTAAATGCTAAACTGTGGTGCTATAGGGTATTCATTTACAGCATTACAAATATTATTCTAATGAGTCCTCATCCTAACAGTAGCAACAGTTGAAAAGCACTTAGTCTTGCAGAATGCGACTAATATTTCTTCACTTGCTTTCAAACTCCTGTCTCAGACAGTCTGGATCTTTGCCAAATATAATAAATACATTCTTATATGGTGCAATTACAAAGCTCAATGCACCTTACAATGTTTTACAAACTGAAAACAAAATCAGTACCTCATCTACCTTTGCCTTATGTGTTTAGAACTATGCTTGGGTTTTTTAGCCACTTAATGATTGGTTCTCCAAAAAAACACAGCAAACATACAAAGGAACAGAGTTACATGCTTCTGCAGGGCTACATGCACCTGGTAACACCTAAAACAACATAGACTTACTCCATGGTGAAACTTCCAAATTTGGGAAAAAATTTCTTCCTTTTTATACAAAACTGGCAATGTTGCCCGCATCTCCAACATCTGGGGAAATATCGGTATTTTACGCGATCTTCCTCCTCAGAAAAAGATTGCTCTTCCTCAAGTAACAGTGAAGGCACTTGAGGATTTCCAGCTTCACTGATCACTCCATTCGTCTTCTGCATTTTTATTCTGGAAGAGATCAGGGTCAGGAGTTCCTTTGTGGGGATCTCCCCTGGTTTCCAGTTACCTAAAGGCATTGAAGTAAGTATTAAAATGTGTATATACACCTGATGAACACATCAGAAACAAGGGGGGCTCTTCATCATGCATGGTCACATCAATTATCACTCTGCAGTCAGTGATTTTACAGCTTCCTATATCTGAACAGTTACATCAATGAGGTTTAGCCCAATTTTGCTTTGGAGGATTTCTTTTGAGTTTCGCTGCAAGTCTGACAGACTTAAGTTTTTAACTTCCCGCAGCTTCTAAATAGGTACTAACTACCCCTCAACCTGGAAAAACATATGCCATGATGACAGTTATGCACTAGTCAATTGTAACCCCAACCCCCAAAGCCCCGGGGAATAGTGGGGAATTCACACGAGCAGCTCTGTAATTTTAGAAACTTCCCCAGGCCCCAGGGACAGATTCAGAAGGAAATTTCCCCTACCTCTACAGCCAGTAAATAAGTTGATACAATGAACAGGGTCACAAAGGGGGTGGCGGATCCCGGGAGCCCTAAAATGTTTTCCATGGAGCCCGGAGCCCCATCGTTTTGTTGCCGGAGCCCTATTATTATTTTACTGTAGAGCCTGGAGCCCTCAAAACGTTTTCTCTGGGGGGCCCGTAGCCCCAAATATTAAAATTCGGACATTTTTGCACACAGATAGCGTCATAATGTGCTTTGTTTGTTGTTTGCTCGGAATCGGAAGGAAGATAGTAACAAAACCAGTACACTGTAAACTAGACTGAGGCTAACTTACATTCATTCTTTTCACTGTAATGATGCTATTCTGGGGTGCGCTGCAATCCAAACTTACTACTTTTAACTGCATCATTTATTAAAGTTTAAACTCTAAATTACTGAGATATATATTGCTTGATTTAGGTCTTTAAGCTTTTGTCCTACCTAGAGATTGGAAAAACCAACATAGCACCTTTCGACTGTAGTGTCAGATATTTTTACAGCAAAAATTTGGTTCTCGTGTTACCTCATCAAAAGAAATGTACTCGGGTGATTTCGAGAGGTGTACGAGAAAATACCCCTAATCTATGGAGAAAGATTCTCTCAAACTCTCTCAACACTAACAAAGGCTAGTGACTTTGCGTCACTACTATCCAGTGAGATACTATCACTCTTGCTCACCCAAAACCTAGCGTTTTTGACCTGAAAACACAAAACAACGTGGATCAAATATTGGTTTCGTTTCCACCAGCCAATGGCAAGCCAGTATTTCCGATCCTAGCGACCAGTATTTATACAGCCATTTTCGCTCTACACACCTAAGACTTTGCTAGCAACTGACGAGGAACGCTAAAGTTCCGAAACTGCAGTCTTGGTTAAGAAACAAATTGTTAAAATCTTACTATGAGTGAAAACTCAGGGAAAAACCTGCAAGAGATGCTTACAACTGTTAACAAAGACGAGAGATTTCACAACCAAGGAATCCTTGAGATCCACGTACATTTTAACCCTACGGAGACTTTTAAATACACGCATTTTTCTGCCTGTAACTCTCACGGGGTCAGAAAAGGTCTCATAAAAGGCCAAGCCCTTAGACTTCTGAGAACAAACTCCTCAGCAAAATCCTCCCATGAGAACATCTAGAACTTCAAAAAACGCCTTCGCGCTAGAGGTTACCCTCACAATCTCATAGAAGAAATCACCTCTGAGGTTGAATTTACCGAACAGAAGTCAGCTTTACAAAAGAACAACGACAGAAAGAAAATTCTGCCTTCATTACCACGTACCACCCTGCTTTGCAGAACCTTAAAAACATTTTAATGAGCAAATGGCACTTTATTTCAAAATCAACCGCTGCTGAGAGAAATATACAACGAGCCTCCCATCATTTCATATAAAAGAGCAAAACCGCTGGGAGATCTCCTTATTAGAGCAAAACTATAAGGTCATGTATCACACTATCACGAGCTTATGAGTGGTGTTTGGCCTGTCAACACCTTCCATCTAGGATTTGGTTTTGGATTTTAAAATAAAAAAATTAAAAAAAGGGCGGAGCCTGTAGCCCTTGATAAATTTCTCGGGAGCCCTGGAGCCCTGGAGCCCTGTTCATTTTGGTCCGGAGCCCCGGAGCCCTAAACCCCTTTGGGACCCTGTCTGCTACATGCGAAAGTTTTGCTGACCTAAGCCGGCGAAACATTTCATTAATCCCAACAGCGTTCGAGTCCGCCATGTTTGCTTCTTTCGCGGGCAAACAAATCACGTGACCGAAACACTGAAACAAAAAAACGCCACCCCCACCCCCATCCCGGGAGAGGTATAAGCCGTAAATTTCTGGTATTCCTCCAGGGACCGATGCAAGAAGTCAATGTAAAATCTCCGTATTTCCCTCACTATTGCGCCGTAAAATGCCTACTATCCGCGGGGGTTTGAGGGTCGAGATTACAATTGACTAGTGCATTACCCGATTTGACACGCAAGCAGTTTTGTTTTTGCTCGCGCGGGGCAGTAGTGACCAAGGAAAGCCTTCAAGGTTTCAACCAAACTGTCCCTAAATAACGAAAATTTAAAAATAATCAGCTACCTAGCCTTGTAGGTGTCATTTCTTCGAACGCTGCCTTCGTCTCCGAGTTGCTGGTCAACAACATTCGACCCAGAATCGCTGAGACTCCTTCCAGCACTGGACCGCCACGAACTTTATGGTGAGCTCGTAGACCGCTCTGACAACCGAAGGAATAAATTGCCAGATCAAGGAGATCGGAAAATAGGGGGTGTACATGTTTTACCTTCGAAACGACTGTTTGCGTTGACGCAGTACACGTGGACGACGAAGACGACATTTTGCAAATGACCAGACGATCAATCTCGGCCCAGAGCTCTTCTGCGCATGAAGAGAAGAACCCATAAGCACTGGGGTCGAGAATGCCCGACGATCACCAATCAAACAACCAGGCATTGTGTCCAGAATCCAACCAGAGGCCTGAGGTAACGCGTAATCGATTGTCACGCTACGACTGTTTGCTCTCTCTCTCTCATCATGCCTTCTTCAAATTTATTGTCGTTTCTCAGACCTCTGTACGATATTGCTGTGTGGCAGTTCATTTTAATGCTGGGGTTCAAGGTAGAGAGACGGAGAATGGAAAGGTTGAAATTCACGTGGAAAATGCACGAAGTTGTTGCAAATTTCGTGTGCAAGCTGTTAGAGGCGAGACCGTTCGACCATTTGAAAGCTAGAATGGAAGAAGCAGAAATTAAGACCGCAACAGAGGGATGGAAACCAGGGGATAGACCGACAAAAAAGAATGATCGAATGGTGCCAAGATCAATGGCGGAGAAAAGATCCAGCATATCCTAAAGAAAACTGCGCCTTCTCCGTCAACGAACCCTTCACTATGCCTTGGTTTAGCGACATGCCAGTCTGCTTCAATTGCGGTGTTCCTTGTCCTGAGTGCCGTACAGAACTCGGAGAAGACATTCCACAAGAATTGTCCACTGCTCACGCCCTTCAGCACTTTGGGGCAATACGTGAAGAATCGAGCGAGGATGAATCATCGGATGAAGCATCGTCTGAACCAAGGCAAGTTACGTCACGAATGACTCTGAGATCGTCTCGCAAATAAGCTCTCGGCTGGGTTGCTGGGGCTGGAGAGCAGCGCTTCTGGACTGTGTACGTAGTTACATTTTTTGAAAACTTTACCATTACAGACAGGTCAGACTCATTTCGGCACTCGTCTCAAGTTTTCATAGCATTTCTTTGTTCATTATTGTTATCGTTGATATACTGGGCCGAGTTGTTCGGAGGCCGGTTAGCGCTAACCCAGGGTTAAATTTTAACCCGGGTTTCTTTTTCTTTTCAGCAAAAACGTTTTCTCGGAAATTTTCCCTATTCTATTTAGAGTATTTAATCATCAAATTGTAGAAAAAAGAATTAAACTGCATTTGCATTTTAAGCTTTCATATCTGAATTCAAATTTTTTACTAACCCTGGGTTATGTTAACCCGGCTTTGAACAACCCGGCCCAGGTGTTTTTAGTTAGTCAGCCGAGTTTAATCTGAAAAGTTATGCAGATCAAGAAATCTATTTTTTCTATTGGGGTAGGGGGGAGGGGGAATTGGAGTTGGAGGGAGGAGAGGTGTAGCGATAATTTTACCATCCTCATCATTATCACTGTTAGTTATGCATGAGTAAACAACAGGGTAATATGCAATTTTAGTATTCACCTAATCAGTGGATAGCAATTTTCCATTGGTTCCCTTGGCATTTCACTGTTTTTGAACGGGTTTCAAAGTGGCGTCTCCTTTCGCGACAGTTTCGAAAGATGCAATTTTAGCGGAAGATGAAGCATCTGTACTAACAAATACCTAAAAAGAGACAAAAGTTTGCTTGACAGACGGTTTACAGGTCGGAAAAAAAAACTTTCTCACTGGGTTTGCAAGAAAATTATAAAAATAATCCCCCGAACACTGTCAATTGAAACGTAATAAACTCCAATTAAGGAACGTGTTTTGAGTACAAAAATTTCCTTTTTATTGATTTTAACCCAACTGATTTGGTAAGTACTAAAACAACTATACCCCTCAGGCTCTGTTCATAGCAGTGGATATATACCTCTACGCTTCGTGTCTCGGTATATACCCACCACCATTCACCTCTCCTTCGGGGAATAATTGTATATTGTGAGAAATGATGCACAAATTTAGGAGAAAATGTTTGAAACTGTGTTTCTGTACAAAAGAGAACCCAAAATGCCCAATACTGTAGATTTTCAACTATATTCTCGTCAGGTGCCCCTGAGAAATGAAGGGCTTTTTTTTTTTAATTTTAAATTAACATTCTAGCGATACAATGTCATTCCCATGATCAATCTCATCTCTCCATCACCTTGAGGCATGAGCATGGGAAGAACTATAGTCTCCAAAACACTGTATTTTCAGCACTACAGATGTATGCTGGGCGCAAGCCTGGTGGACCCTCCATATGGTTTGCATAAATTATAACACTGTGGTTCCTTTAACAATTGTTAATATTGTACACATGTCTGAACAAGGAAAAATTCTTGATTCCAAAGACAAGTAACATTTCTGCAGTTCTTCACAGAAGCCACCAAAAGACACTTCTACAGGTCAGAATCATAGTAACATTTCTGATTGCATTTCTGATTGCATGTTTGTCATTTCACAGGGGTTACAACTACTCTGTACATACTTACATAAACCATGATACGATAGCACAACCATGATTTAAAGGAGAAAAGATATCTTAATAGATGTTAATAAGTGTAAATTTTATTTAAATCTACTGCATCCTGAGTAAAAAAGGAAGTTAATGATAATAACTTGGTTCAAGAAGAATTTTTTGGAAAAACTAAAGGACTTTTCAAGGACTAAAATCATTTTTGTCCATACCTGTTATCTTTTTATTGGGGTGGCTGTGGTTCTAGAAGTGGGGCTGACACAGGGTCATGCGACTATCGAAATTTCTTGGATGCATAGGTTACCAAATTTTCTTTAGCATGGCTGCTCTGCAGCGCACGCTTTGTGCCTGTAAGAGCTCCACTATAATGACCTGTCAGAATCAATCCAAGGTGACTGGTAGAGGGGGGAGGGTAAAAAAGCTTTACAAAAAGAAAAAACGTCACTGCAAGATGGTGCGCATTCAGGTTAATATATTCTTTATTAATTATCTCAGGGGTTTGAAAATCCAGATCTTGTGGTCAGAGACTGGTTGGCCATCATGATGCTCTTTTATCATTTCAGCTCTGGCATCTTGAGTGTAGAGCTCAAAACTGTTTGACTTCCTGAAATTGAATGCAACACTTGATTTAGACTATTTTACTGTTTCTACATTAAGCAAAAGACCAATAAAACATGAGATACATGTATATAAACTTGTGTATATATTTATATATATATACAGAGAGAGCTAAACAGTGAATAAGACAGATAATTTATTTAAATAAAAATATTTCATATTGAGACAATACTAAGTTACAAATAAAAAACACGAGATCACATACCATCTGCCTGCTCTTTTGATAGAGCTGTCATCAGCCCCACATCTGGCAGCCCATCGGGCCGCAGACCGTCTGATGCTGTGTGTGGTGAACTCTTTACCAAAAAGAGCCTTTGACATCTAAAACAATAAGTGGAAATGCTATGCCATAAATAAAATGGTATCCAGAACCCACTGCAACTTTTCTGACCTAGACACTATAAATCTTGGTAAAATACAAAGGAGATTTCAAATATTTAAGGTTATTGACTAGTATTACACAGAGTATTCCTCAATGGGCATGCATCGTAAGGTGGCGTCCAGAAAAAATAAGCTTCAGCAGTACATTATTAAAATGAGGTATTTTCAGTACTGAACTATTAAATGCAAAAACATAAATAAAATACACGACTCTGACAGTTCTAACTTGCTTAAAAATAGGTTCAAAATAAACATAACAGAAATAAAATAGATGTTCTATTTGCCTCCACAGGTAAGGCCATCCTCTCTCTCTTTTTCCTCCATTTAGTGTCGCCCAACTGACACAAATTGTTAGCATTTTCAAAAAAAAAATTATGATGTTGTTGAAACATTTTTCACTTGAAATACTGGTAATTCCCTTAATTTTAATCTTAAAAATGAGCATAGTAAAACATAGAGAAAAACAGGAACATTTTTTACAGTATATCATCCATTCTGTTAATCCATACTGTAAATGTTCACTTTTTAAGTCATCCTGGGGTACCTGGGCCTACTATTCAGAGACTTCTTGTGTTTCTTTAGGTATTTTTTATTTTCAATCCGGCTGACCGAACTAAATCTTCCATCTTTCACCCACTAGACACTTTGACATTGCCACAGTAAAAACAAAAACAAAAACAAAACAAAAACAATTGGACAAAGTGCAGTTGGCATGCGCTTGGCACAGCTCCACAACAATGACAAGTCTGGTAACACCACTTTGTTATTACATTATATTAATGAGGACAGTTTTTTTTAATAACAAGTTTGACAGGGCTTATCCAAGTAAAGACTACTTTGGAGCAGAAAGTAAAATAAAAGGTACCGGTATATCCAAATTGATTTTTTGTTGTTTACACTGATTGTCAAGGGTGCCTAAATGGCACATGTAAATTGGCCAAAAAGTGTACCATTTATTTACATCAACAGCTCAAAACTCAGGTACTGCTGGAACTGATAGCTTGTTGTTAATTAAGCGAAAGAGCACATGTACCTCCAAAAGGTTTTCCTGTATGTAGTAACACCTCGAGCACAGTTAGGAAGGACTGCTCGGTTGTTTTTAGCAACTCGGGGAAAAAATATAATTTTGCCCTTTCCTAATTCCTGCAGATGAAATAAAAAATAGCTTTAGCATAAAGGAAAAAGTACCAAAATCAAGAATCAAAGCCAACATTATGGATTAACCTAAAAATGTAACACCAAATCAATTGGAATGTTACATTACATGATCAATCTCTTCAAAGAAGATGGCACATAATATAAATATTACAAACTAAAATAGGGCTTAAATTATGTGACAAATACAATTATCTACTAACCCGTAATAAGTAACCATGTGAAAAGGGCAGTAACTGGGCATAAC
This sequence comes from Porites lobata, assembly GCA_942486035.1. Classification (NCBI taxonomy): domain Eukaryota; kingdom Metazoa; phylum Cnidaria; class Anthozoa; order Scleractinia; family Poritidae; genus Porites; species Porites lobata. Next base: position 589,816 of record CALNXK010000212.1, on the reverse strand, counting down.
TCGCAGTTTAATGGGTTGGCCCAAAGAGATAGTGTCACACCTGCAGTGAGATTATTGTGAAAATGGAAGAGCTTAATAACTTATTTTAAAAAATGACCATCACATCAGCATTGCAAGGTTCAAAATGGTGCCCAAAAGAAACATGGTCTCAGTTTGGTTAATTCAACAATAAAAAAAAGTAAGTGATCATGTAGCTACAGCATATTTTAAACTTATTGTTTTAGGTAAACAAAATTAATAATGCTATTAATCTTTGGTACTTTCGATGAAAAGTGGAACAGCACTAGAGAACTCCTGAAGTACACTGAAGAACAACAAATTCAGGTCTTAAAATCAATGCACAATTATGATGATAATACTAAGCCTTAAGACCTGCATGCCCAAATGCCAATTATCATTGCATGGACACAAAGTTAATCAACTGTATTCCATTTAAAGTCTCCCTCAAACAGGATACTTGACAGTAGCAAAACAGTCACCTTTGGCTTTTTTGTCTGCTTTGGACCATGGTATCTTCACCTCGATTCTTTGTGGCACTCTACCAGAATCAACTTAACACAAATATAAATAAATGTAACATCAATTCAATATTTAAAGCATAAGGATTCAAGGTTATTGCAAAATGTAAATTTTCATTAAAAGTCTATTATCTGGGATATAGACATGAACCATTGAAGCGAATATTCTAGATTAGAAATTCTCAGGAGAATTAAGACATCATTGAACATAATTTAACTATCATCTTTTGGTGAGATTTTACACATCTGAACACTTACCATCTAAAGCTTTTTTATTTTCCAGGTATGATTAAGTTATTTGTCCTTAGAAGTCATTTTAGTTTCCTTTTGTTTTTAAAAGAACTACCGGTATTCAAGAATTCATTCAAATTGCAGTAGTTTGTTATAGTGACTTATCAAACTATCCTGCTTATAAGTTAGTGCCATATATAATATTAGTCCATTTTACAGCAACAGGTTGAAATGACCCTGGAGTTGACCTTGTTGTGGATACATCCCTTTTTGCTTTCATTAATTATCATGTAGATCGTATTGTTATTATGCTGACTGATATTTTTCAAGCATGTATTGTTCTTTACGAAAAGAAGGAGCTTATTTTTTTTAGAAAAAAGAACAACCCCAGCCTCACATTCCCTCAAAGGCTAAGTTACCAAGTCAGAAACTATAAAATGGTCTGTTGTTGAAATGTAATGAACTCGATATTGAAGTATTGCTAATTAGATTCAAATTTTAATCTGCCTAGGAAAGGTTGTCCACACTTCACTGTCAATACCGGTATATAAGTGTACAACATACCTGCATAGTTTTGAGGCAGTTTTAAATGTCGCAGCTTAAGGCGTAGAGGTTCCTCACCTCGTAGGAAGAGGGCAAATGAAAATAAGGTCAAGGTCCAAAGCCACAACCCACGCATTCCCTTAAAAGAATAAAAACAAGCAACAACTTGTTAATTATTATGTAAAGTTTAATAACTCAAGCAAATAAACATATACCCAGCAGAAAGAATTAAGAAGGCATCTTTCTTTTAGACAAATATTGCAATTACCATAATTTTAGAGCTGTTTAAAAAGGATGAAAACTATCTTGTACTGTTTATTCTCATTAATTATGTATTTCTTACTGTTGTTCAGTTAACTCCCTTTGACGATCTCATAATAAAATGGAGCTATACAGCTCCATACATTTCATATAAAAAAGTAACTGGCTATTTTCTAGCACAATACTTATTTACATATGACAGTTATTATAAATCCATCTGCAGGATCATTGTATACACATTCTAAAATTCAAAATAATTACCTCTATTGTCTTGAAGCAGTACTCACGCATTCTCAACAACTGATGTAGGGTAAATGGAGGGGCCTTTTTAGGCTCATATGCCACCCTCCCTTGACGCGCATCTCTTCTTGTTGGCCGCGATGACCTCCTCACAAGCTACTTTATGGTCTGTTTTACCGCTAAAAATTCAAGAGCAGTGAGTAGGTTGGATGAATAGCTGGTTAGATGGACTGTGATAACTTTTAATGGGGTTTATCAAACTATATTCAAAGCACCTGATTCTAGTGATGACTTATGAAAAGGAAGAAGATACTGGCAACAATTGAGAAACTGAGCATGCAGATACACAGTGTTAAGAAAATATGGCTTTGGTGACAACAAGATGTACAGTTTCAACTGTGAGAGGCCAATAAAGGCAAAGAGGTCTCCAAACAAACATTAAGTTAATATATTTTCGACACCCTGATATGGCTATTTTCAACATATGTGTGATTATAGGTACTTTTGCTTTTTGCTGTTTAGTGTATGTATGTCAAAACTGAAGTAACATTAAAGAAAAAAATCAGCAGTCAGAGTTAAGCAGTGATATGCAGCTACTATAATACACTGTATTAATTTTAAGACATATAATAAAGGATCCATCAAGTACAATATCAACGTTGCAAAAAAAGTACAAGAACAAAAGTGCCAATGGTGGAAAGTCAGCAAACTGAAAACAACACAAGTTGACTGAAGGAAGAAAACCTGCACAAGTCACTAAAAAAAGACTTGTTCTAATGACGAACACCACAACTAACAACAGAGCCTTGCTGAGATTTCTACCAATGTGATGAAATGTCTGTAAATTTGAGGAAGACTGTTTAAGACAGAATGTGCTTATATTCCACACTTTGCTAATTTCCCCTCGCCAGGCATAATTCACAGGAAGAGCTAACATGCATGTGGATCGTCAATTGAACAGAAGAAAATAATTCATTTACCTGAGGAATTCATAGGATTCCCTTTGGCAATAACTTTTTGGGACCCATCTGGTAGGACCTCGATGGATTGGCTGTAAGGGCCTGTGTGCCCAAAAACATTAAACCAATATGTGAAGGCTGCAGCATGGCCTCTCACAACTGGAGGTTTAAGGCCACGGCAGCGGAGTGTCCCCAGCCTCTTGCCTTTTGTCTCACTTAACATTTCTGAAAGAAATTAAACAACAAAGGTTTGCTTTTAAATAAATTAGTAAGCCACACCATACGACGATGTCATTCCAGCTTGACATGTGAAGTATAAATACAGAACAAGGAGGTCAACAAAATGAGGGGCAAATGTGCCCAACAGGCATATTACATTGAAACCTGCTCTAAGGACACACAATAAATCTTTTTTTATTGTACATAACCCTGAACAATTAAAAGAAGCTATATGTAACTAGACTGTGCATGATTTACTTCCATTGCGTTTAGATGGAAATAATTTTGCCCAGTGTAAAATATGGTTGGCAAGAGATCAGAAAAGGATAAACTTATTTTAAATGTTATTCCAACTTTATGTGAATGGTCACTTATGTGTGAGTGATCCAAGTTTGCGGCACAATTTGCATACTGACTGCCACAAGTAACATAAACTTACATTCTATTTGGGCAAAAAGCCCTGGCAGCTTTAAATAACATCATAATGGCAAAGGGTTTTGAAACAATTGTACTTGCCTTCACATCTGAACAAAAATTTTTAAAAAGGATTTCATGGTAGTGAGGAGGGATCTCATTCATCATTAACTTGACCAACCAAGCCACTTCACATGAAGAGACCCTGGGAATGCATCCTCCACTGCTGTTTCGTATGTGTGATAAATTACAGTTGTTCTATGACAATCTAATGTCGAATAATTTATGTAAAACAACTGTTCTAAAAAAAGAAATGCAGAATAAAAATCCACTCCTAACTAATCTACCACAAAAAATTTAAGGGCTCTACACGCAGCTACATCTGCTACAAACACTTTTTTAAATTTTCTATACATTTGCCAGTAAAAAGTTTTCTTTTTGCAAACAAAAATTTCCCCTTTGATTTTATTACAAGTAGTTATGGTGAGTCCCACTGCAGAACAATTGAATCTTGGTTCAAAAAACAACAAGTCCGAAATTGAAAATGCTTGGGCCTTTATGTGACCAGACATTCTTTTGTAAAGCACAACTAAGACTAAAATAAATATGCGTTGTTAAACAACAAACACAGAAATCACACAAACAGGGTATTCTACAAAAGCATCCTCAGATCGATCAATTGATCTTTGCGTCCTACAGGACCCATGCCATGAACTTTTGTGCGTCTTTGGGAATTTTTATGCATCAGGGACACAGGACGCAGAGGTAACAAAATCACTGATGGAAAATCCAAAGAAAGCGTACACGTCTTTAGTGGTGTGTGACAAACGCAGACTAAAGGCTTCCGCCGTATATTAGCCCTTTCTTAAAGAATAAGTTTAGAGAATTTGATAACAGATCAAACCATTTTGCCTCAGGTGATCGTTTCGTTAATTTTCATATCCTCTTGACAATGGGACTTAAAGGGTTAGCACAGTAACGGCCCCCAAACTACTTTATTTTTCTTTCAGAACAGCCGTTTACCAAGCCCTGCCTTGTGAACGGAACTTCCGGTTTAATATTTAGGTGTGAAATCTACCAAGCTTTTGAGTTTTCAAGAGTTGTGAAATAAGAGGATCAATTACCCCATGCTTTTTAAATAATCAAGGCGCAAGCTTCTTCTAGCAGCTTTGAAATTGCCACAGATGGCCTGTTCCCGGATCTTGGTTTTTGGGACAAGCAAACGAGTGCTAAAGACAAAAAGCTAGCCTGCGTCACAGCCGGCCCACGCATTCGTCTAAACCATTCAGTATATAGCAAGCACGAAAATTAGCTGTCACATTCTAAAAGCCTAAGTTTATTAATAAGTAGCGGGGTGATCGATCGGCTACATTCACAGAACATTAAAGTAACGTTACTCTTTCAAGTCGCACATGAATTAAGAAAAGACGAAAATATGTTTCGACATTTTCTTGTGTTATCTCGCTACGAATTAAACGACTTCACTACTTATTTTTTTTTAGCAAAAAAATCACACCCACCATACAAGCAGAGAAGCATAAAACCGACAAACTTACGCATGTAGGTCTGGATTGTTGCCGCCAAAAAGGGCCTTTTACTAGGCCCAAACAACACCGCATCATCTCCATTTTGCTGAGCAAACTGCTCCAAAGACATGAGCCGGAGCTCATAGGTCCGACTCGTTTTCTCGTCGTGTGCCTGGCTTTCGTTTTCTGCCGCGAGCCTTGCGCCCGCTGCGAGATTGGACGATAGAAAGCTCCCAATATCTTCCTCATTTCCGCAGCTTTCGATGTACCGTAGTACATTAGGACTACGGCCTTTGTAGTTCTTTCTTTTTGGAGGCATCCTGAAAACGCAACACTGCGCGCACAACAGCCGCCAACAGAGCTCGCACGTGGCTTGAAATGTGCACTGTCGCACCTAATACATGACGTATTTACAGGACAGAAATTTGATTGGCTTATTCTTGCAGGATTCCTACAGCCCCCCGCGTGCATTTCTACAAATTCCTACCGACGGGATAATCGTTCATTATGAACACTAAGTCACTCAGAATGCATGCCATATTGTGTTAGTGTATTGAGTTTTACCATGAATGCATGCTACATCAAACTGAGATTTCTCCGAATTACTGAAAATGTGGAGGAACTGTACTTATTAAGTGATAAGGAGTACCTCTAATATAGCTAATATCTACAACTTAAGCGAAACTCTATCATATTTTATGATGAAAGCATGACATCGTTTACTTGTATTCATTTATAGGCCATATATGCATCCTTAACCGACTGCGTTTAACGTCTGTCTCTACATAATTTTCATTGAAGCAAAGTTTCTGATCGAGATACGAATTAATGCGTCGTCTGGAATTTTCAGCCGTCTCCTCGAGTCGCAAACTCCCGAGACGTCTGAATCAACGAGCCGCTAAAAAGCTTGAATGAATTACCAAGTACAATTAAGGGTTTTCATGGCAACTGAAAAATGGATGGTTAGAAGTACTGGAGTTGGTGGCTTTATTTTTCCTCAAAAAAGGAACCTTTGGTGCTAAAAACTCGTAGGGGGGTTCCCTAGATGCTATATATGCTTTTTTGAGATTTTTTTTTTTCGAAAAGGGCAAATAGTAATTTCGATAAATAGCAGTTCTTCTATCTCACCGCGCATTCAGCATAAAGTTGTTCTTCTTGTAGTGCTAACTGTATTCACCGTAGGTTTCTGACTATTCAGTTCTTTTTTTTTTTGCAATAAAGATTTGGGTAGGAATACCCTTTCAGATAGGAGATAGTGAGGCAGCACTCAGTCTTCCTCTGTTTGTCTGTCAACTATAACAAATTTTTTAGCGTAGCATTTTAAGGTTTCATTTGACCAGCATTTTGTGCAGCGAGTTGTATGGTCACAATTGACTTCAAATTGATATAAAACAAATATAAAATATAAAGCAAATATAAAACTATTTGCTGAAGTAAGAGAAAAATCTGTCGTATGATTTTGAAATCATTTACAGTTTTGTAAAAATGCGGACCAAATATATGCCAAAACCTCAAAAGTTTTTATACGTACAAAAAAAGAAGATGTTATTAATTTCCACCCTACTTTATTAAGGATGCCAGAGATCACAGAAATAGGTTAAATCGTTCCTAGCTGCTGAAAAACGCGATTCAAAAACATAACCAACTCGAATATAAATAGGTTCAGGCCACCTTAAAACCAAAGATGAGATCTTTTTGCGCTTACACAGGAGCTGCCTTTATATGAGCAACTTTATCTTATGAGTAACAATGGCAAAATGTGTGATTGCAAAGAGCGACTGCATGCCAATTTTCACTATTGAAAGAACTGAACCGCACCTTAAGCCAAGTATATGAATTTGGATTGTACCGGCATCGTAAATCATCATTCTAATGATCAACCTCGTCCCCAGGGCTTTTCCAGTAAAAAATGGGTGGGGCCAGCTCCTGGTGGGGCCATACATTTTTTAAGGGAAAAGCCCTGGGGACGAGGTTGTCTAATGATTTAAAAACAAAAAGTGAAAATGGCGTTTTTGTGACGCAAAATTTTTAAAACATTCTATTTCAAAAACTGACCCACAGGTTTTTTTTCACATCTTGCCAAGGTAAAGGCAATGGTCTAAACTATTAGCACACTAGTGGATTTTTGCTAGATTTCGAGAAAATTTCATGTCATCGTTATTCTGTTGCTATGGAAGCGGCGATGTCAACAAAATACACTTAGTTCAATGCTAGATATGTTGTTTCACTTTGTCGCGGCGCTTTTCCGTACATGCACTACAGCCAAAGTTCTACAGCATCAAACACAAAGGGATGTCTGAGACCTTGAAAAATGGGTGCGAGCCTCGTCAATACTTTCTAAAATGCCTGAAAAATTATATTACTAGGGTAATTTACAAAAGCCTACTTTGCTCGCCAGTTTTTTCTATTCTTCCCTACCAGGTCTACCAAGGAGCCTGGTCCCAAGCTACAATTTAGGGTGTATCTTAAACGATCAGAAATAAGAAAGGATTGGTTCAAATAAAAAAAAATCAATTTCTTTATTATAGAAGGCATAAAATTAATGTTTCATTCTATAGAACCCTTAGCCACAATAAAATTACAGTTGTAATAGGGCATCCGAGAATCTTGGTGAAATAAGACTCACCACCGAGTAGTCTCTGGTCTGCTACCTGCAGACGGTACTTACCATTACATAGGGCAACCGGAAATTCTGGTTGGAAAATCAAATCTTTGCGCCATTTTGTTTGGGAAGCCTCAGAAAATATGGGCTGTGTTTTGGGATGATGTAATTTTTCCACGCTTTTTAGTATGTTCACATGAGTTGGATATACATTGTAGCGGGTCTCCCACCACGTCAAATTTTTATGCACACGATTTCCGGCCGGGTGGTTTGTCCAGAAATGGGTCTAAACGTTGAGTACTCGGAGTGTACAACATCCTTTATTTTGGTTTCAGCTTATGAGTATTCATTTGGTGGCTTTTTATTTTATCCCCATTTTAGGGTTGCGAACAAGTTAAAAATTGACTCGAGGTCAGATTTCTTGCCCATGGCGTTCCCTGTTACCATTAGCATTCCACAAAACATTTCCGGTCCAAGCGATGGCTTCATTAAACACGTAGAGTTTCACGGCGCAGACGAGACAAATTTCTTCTTCACGTACAAAAAACTGGAAAATACCCTGTTGTTTGAATACCTGAGACGAAACGGCACATTATGTCACGAGCATGTTATGACTGTAACCTTTAAAACGCCGACGGTCCACTTCTGCGTTGACGTCTTAAAAAGAGGCATTTTTTGCGAACGAAAACAGTACCGTTTTCTTGGTTATTCTGAAAGTCAAATGACAGAGAAAACGTGCTTTATGATGCACATGTCAGAATACGGAATTCATGATCTCCTGTCAAACTTTGGCGACTTCTACCAGATAACGGATCCCCGGTTGCGAGCAAGAAGGTGCGGTTTGTTATTTGCAACATTTGATAACTTACTGGAACTAAGTAGAGATGATGTCGTGGTCGAACCAGATGTAAAAAGTCACTTTGGAAGAGACATATTCACTTCTGGCTGTGGGTTTATGTATCCGCAATTTCATGCCAAGTTGCGAAGTCAGCTTAAAGGTACCCGGTATCCGGAACCTAGTGCTATCTTAGTTCGCTACCAAGAGTTTGAAGGTATGTTAGTCCTGAAAGATGGGCCCCCAAATGTCAGTCACCAAGTACAGTTGCACGAGTCTATGCAGAAATTCGACATCCAAGAGGCGATAAAGAATGCAATTACGTTTATGTGTGTGGTGGACCATTCTAGACCTCACGAGAATGGTTATCTTGACATTCTTCTTACTATGCTCCTAATAGACAGAGGAGTGTTAGTTGAGTACATCAAGAGTCTACAGAAGGGTTATTATAAACTTTTGAAGAAAATGTGCAAAGATAAAGCTTCAGCAGATTTGTTCCTTCGCTTAACTGGACGAAACTACTCCGTGAATCGAAATTTGACGTCACAGCTGCGACAAGACGAGATTGATAAAATGATCGATTATGTCCATGACCCAGAACATGAACAGCCAAAACTGAAACGTGTTCCACGTACTTACATTTTGGTCCCAAAATCGAGAATGGTGTTCGGCGTATGTGATCCTCACGGCAAGTTGAACTACGACGAGTGTTACTTCAACCCAACTCTCTTCGATGACGAAAGTGAAGAGTTCGCAGATAAAAGCAAGGTCATCGTGGCTTGCATTCCCTGTCACCATCCAGGAGATATACGAGTATTGACACTCACGCATGACAAGTCGGGATACGAAAACCTGAATGACTGTCTAGTGCTGCCAATGAAAGGTCCCCGCTCTCACGCTTTTGAGTGTGGCGGAAGCAATTTCTGCGGGACCAAGTTCTTCGTCAGCTGGGATGAATCCCTCATTCCCAAAGAAAACGTTAAACCGTGTTCCTATTTACCAAGCATCAGAGAACGTATCTATATAGAATGGGCCAAATTTTGCACAATACTCCTTGGACATTCTCGTCGCAAGAATGTAAAGGTAAGTCAAGAAGAAATGATCGACCACTTTGCCACGTTCGTGGATAACTTGCCAAAACGGATAGACCAGACATACAAGAGATTTGCAAAAGCTTTTGGTCCTTCTTCAAACGAGTGTAAACAGTTGAGCAAGATGTTTTATCAAGCAACTCACTTGACAGTTAACGCAACTGTCCTCCAGAAAAGGTTGGCACAAGAGTTCGAGCACAAAGACCCAGCAAGATCAAGAACTTCTGTCGGTGATCAATCACCGACAGAAAGATCAGGTCTTCTGGACTCGGATGAGGACGAAGAAACCCCGGAAACATATTTCACCGGAACCTTCGGAAGGAATAATGAAGGGTTGTTGAACCAACTCTTTGATCAGCTCCGGAATCGGCGTTCCTCTTGTCGTAGAAAACCCTCATCAGGTCCTGACTATGAAGCACTCTGGAACGAATTTGATGAACAAACAGCACGTTTTGTTGAAGAAATGGAACAAGGGCAAGATTTTAACTGATATAGCAAGTTAAAGTCTAACAAGAATCAGGAGGTCATTTCACAGTATAATTTTTATGCTTATCTTTGGATCTGTTGGAAACAAATTCTGAAAACAATATTGCTGAGGAAGGAAACTATAGAAGACTGATAACGTTGTGTAGTGGCAAATTTTTAGCGAGCCTAATTCCATTCACAAAAGCTTGAAAACAAGGCTGTGAATGCTGAAGTGGTATGTCAGTAGTTTGTATGAATGTGCGGACACAAACATGGAGCGGATAAAAGACAGTCACTCAATGACCATCTTCTTAGAAACTTTACCATCACGTTTGATTGCTTATATTACAAAGATATTATCACGAAGACCATTAAGCTAAACTGACTCTCCTTTCAGTAAAATGTTAACCAACAGGATTTATTCAAATATTAGCTCGTCACTGTGATTGTTTTCACCATGAGAAGTTATATTGAAACTGATCAAGACATGTGTTTTGATTGGCTGTTTGAGCGGGCAAGACAGGCCCATTCAGAAGAGAATAACTAAGACAGAAGCCCCATTGTTCTTTCATAGGCTGAACTGAAATCGGTCTTGTCCTTTTTGGTTTTTTTATAGTCAGTACTTCGAATTCGTCCTAGTACATTGAAACGAGCGCGCGCGAAAAACAACTAAAAAGAATATATTATTGGCCAATATTTAGCTATTTTGAACTGACTCTTGGTCAATAACGTGTACATATTTTATTTTCAATTCAAAATTTTTGTTCAAGTTCAGTTTGACTTGATAATTAATTAGTGATAAAGTGCACAAACATCGAGACCAAATTTGCTTTTACATTCTGTAGTTTTCGGTGTAGGTTTTAAGAAAAACGGTAGCGTAAAATTTTTGTTGTTGTAATTATACTCTAAATAACCATTAATAAGTAAATTTAAGGTGATAGAGAAGCTGGTTTAAGAGTGATGTTTGGCCGAGTACAGAAAGCCAAAGGTAATTCGCTTTTGGTCATTTTTTATAATACTTTACTTTGATCGCCTTCTTGAATCAGGAAACTCAACTAAAGGCTGTTTACCTTACATAACATTTATCAGCCCTTAATTACTGTTAATATATGTTCTGTGTAATATTTAAGCTCGAGTTTACCCGGCCCTGTGCTATATTCTCCACTTTTTTTTTTTCCTGATGGGGGGCAGGTTGGAATTTGTCGTCGAAAGGGTATTAGCAAAACAAGAAATAAGAAAAAAAAGATATTCTTTGGTACGGGAAGAAACTTCATATTCTCCGATATTATTTGCTGGCTCTAAAGGGGAAATTCCGGTTAACTTTCACCACAATTTTAATGCAGATAAAGTATTAATGTGCCAGCATTTTGGGCCGGTTTGAGGGCGAGTAAGGATGAGTAAAATTTGTCTCATAAATTAACTGCACGGGAAACGTCTTAATTTACGTGGAGTAACTAGGACCGAGGACTGTACACTGGCGCACACACCGGACATTGACTTAACGTTTGGCCTTCACAAACGACTGATAGTCTCATGTGAGGGTCCCGATTTCCCGGACCCAACCTCGCTAGTGAAAAGCGCCCTGGGGACGAGGTTGTCCAGGACCCTCACTGGGACGTTCCATTTTTTCTCAGAAACCCCCCCCGCCCGGAGGATTAGCAGATTCCTGTTACGTCACTTTTTTGTTGGGACGCTTTGAAAAAAATAATTTTCCTAGGAAATTGGTATCGCCAAGAAATGAGGGGGTGCCAAGGATACTAATCCATAAGGTGGGTGGGCAGTTTGTTTCATATTGGAACATCATTGGCTCTGCCTTTGATACATAACATTACTATGGGGTGCCCTCTTCTTATCTTTTCTGGGATATATTCCACGACAAGATCTTCTGAGTAAATCAACAGACTCTGTAAATGGAACCTGCTCATCACCAAATCCCTACATCATGCATCACATTAGAAAACAATCTGGGGCAACCAACGTCAATTTTTGCAAAATATCTCTTCGGAAGACGATTTGAGATCTAGAATTTTCGTAACATTTTTTGTAAACTTTCTTGCTTGTCTGCCTTTCCTAGCCGGATTTTCGAACATTTAACAAATGGTATAATTGCCCATTTTTAACGAATTTTTACCCTAAAAAGGTCACCTAGAATTTTCTGGAGGCTTTTTTCTGGCTGAAATTTACGAAAAGGTTGATCCCTATAATTTTCGGATCACTAGACTTTCAGCTAGGAAATCCGAACAGATGAAAAATTTTGAGGGGATAGAAATATGCCTTTATCTACCGTTTAAATACTAAAATACGTTCAACAATGCTATTTTTTAGTGGTTTTAAACTATATTCTCGTTGGGTGCCCCTGAACAATAACATTCATCCAGCATGGAACTTTGATAGAGAGACAGATAGATAGATAGATAGACAGACAGACAGACAGACAGACAGATAGATAGATAGATAGATAGATAGATAGAATCATCCTGAATAAATATATAAGCCCTCATAAGCTAAAATGTAACGCGCTAGGATTGAGCAAAATTCACCTACATGTATGCGACGGACTGCTATCTTCAAATCTGCTTACAACACCACAACATAACAAAAAAAAACATGATGAAAAAAACGAGTAAATTCACGCTGGTTTCTAAGATTATAATAGACTCTGTAAAGAGTCCTTTCTTTTATTTTCCTGGTTGGTTATGCCATTTTTAAGTGACCTTAGATAGTTAGAATGACGGGTAAGTGAAAGGCACGTGAAAATATGAGCCCGTGATCTGGGAAAAGGTGGTGGTGGCGGAAAAAGAAAAACGAGAAGATTCCCCCCGTTTAATTTTCATGTTCGCGCTTTCTCAATTTCGCGTAACCGACTATCTCGGAGCCTAGAACAGCTGATAATAAAACCTGCAAGTGTGTCGTGCGAATTAAAAAAGGTTTTCCAAACATGCGTTAACTAGTCAAGAATGTGAGCAGCTAGTATTTGTTGAATGAATCAAACTAATCGTAGTTTGTTTGCTACCAGATGGTAACTGAATTATAACATTTTAATATGCCCTCCCGGACAAGACCGGAAATAAGGATGAACAACTACAAATGGATATGATGACATTTTAAAACCACCAGCCGAAGTCAGTTACAAAAACGAAATGCCTGCTGTATTTATATATTATAACTTTTACAATTATGTGGTATTAACTGGCGTCTCCGGTCTGCGAAAAGCATTTGGAGCTCTTTAGCTGCTTTAATGGGTGTCATCCTGCGTAAGTTTAAACCTTTGCGGCCTTTTATAAAGAGTCTGATGGATATTTTAATTTGGCAGACCGGTCGATATTTGCGTCATTGAGGAAAACATTAAGGCATGAAACACCTTCATTGGATTACGATTTAGACAATATTGTTTTATACTCTTTAAGAGGGAAAACACGGAAACTCTTGATGAAAGAACAGATCAAAAATTGTAAAATATGAGGTAGGTACCAGTGTGGAAGTTTTTAAGACGTCTGTTAGATAGACTGGGTCCGTCAAAGAGTTGGTAGATGACTTTATAAGGTTTCTCTTCTAATACTGAGCGGCAGTTAGGTCTTAAGCGAAATATACTCATTAACAATTGTAAATTTTGGTAGTTGGTAATTTGTAAATTTTTAGAGAATAAGTTGGAGTTGAAAAGTTGGGAGCTTGTTGTTTTGAGTTAGATTTCAGTGCGGGAGTTTGACGCTGACGAGCCTTAAAAGCCATTTTTGGGTTTTTGATAACATTTGAGTTCAGTATTATTGGAGCGCAGTTTTTCTTACTGAGGTTCGAGCAAAAAGGGACGAGTTGTGAGTAGAAGATGCTAAAAGCGACCCTTTAGGTTGTTCTTTCAATTCATTTATAGTGTTTTTACTTTTTCAGTCTATTTTCTTCCCGAAAATGGGGTCACTGTCCAGTAAAGAATATATATGTGCGACTAGGACCGATATCGTTTGTTTGTTAACCACTGCCATGCGCTCTTTCTCTGTTCTCTTTGTCGTGTTTTTACGAGCAAATGCAATTTCGAGAAAACTTCCTTAAGTTTTCTTAACTATATTGAAAAACAGTTTACCTTATATTCTTATGACTTTTATATGTTTTCTAGTAGCATGAACCATTTAGTACAAAAGCGACGGGATACTAAATATGTGAAGTGCAATGTTGTATACAGCTATTTCGACCTCCCAAAACCCTTTTGGGAAGTCGCCGGCTTTCGGAAGGTTCGACTTTATTGGGATATCTCTATCGAAACTTGAATTTCCATAAACAAATACACTCTTTATCCTAGGTTAACCTTTTGTTTCCTCCTATTTTGAAAGGGAAATGGGAAGCTATATCCAAAATTTTAGCGATGTTTTAAGATACGATAACTTGATTACGCCGAATACACAGGGAGTAGTTACCCGGTCTCCAAAGCAAGTAATTAGCCCTCTCCTGAATAACCCAGTCACGTTCGATATGTCAAAATTCTAATATGACTCCGAAGCTTTCTAGCCCGCAAATGTTTTTCTATATTTGCTTTTCTTTCCTTTGGGCTCCGTTAGTAAGTATCTTCTAATAATTATGAGACAATGGAATCGTGAAAACGTGCAACTTTCAGTGTTAGAATTTTTATATATCGAATACGAGCCATTCTTTCCAATTTCCAGACGTCACTGGCCAGAGCGACAAATGTCCTCTTTAAACGGCAGCGAAAAAGATAGGGGTAAGATAGCAGACAGCAGCAAGATAGCACGAATGTAGTTAAGTTTGTACAGGAATTGAGTTTCTCAATCCCAGTAGCCTGAGAGCAATGTCTTCCTTTGCCGGATATCGCGAGAGGTCACGCGAGACGGCAAGCAAAAGGACAGCCAAGAATGTGTGAAAAGTCCGAACCCAGTTGAAGGGGACTAGCTCTGGGCCGACTTCACAGAAAAGACACACGTACTCTGTTCTTTCAGCAAACTTTGTATTTCTTCTAATGCTTCAGCGTTGTTACAAGTCAACTTAATCTCACACTAGCTTTTTCTATCTCTTCTGACAAAAGCCCAGTGTTATAGCTCCTTTTATCCTGACTGGACATGACAGGCCATCCTAATCATTTGAAATTTCGTCTTACATCAGTAAAAACCCGATTGGCTGTAAGGAATATTATCATATTTTCCTTCGAGGTTATGGCGCAATCGGAAAATCAGCGTTGACTATAAAATTCACTTAAGTCCAGTTAATGTCCAGTCAAAACAAAAAAGTCAGAGAGATATAAAGATCACGAAGAATGTACTCGTCCTCGCGCATGCGTTTTGTCGCGCCGCGCGCACTTTGCTCGCCACCATGAACGGCATGCTTGTAGTCTATACAGTCTCATTAAAACTCCCGCACTTTTTAACTCTAACCTTGCAAATGTTGCTGATATGTTCGTCAACAAAACCAATTACATTTTCTATCCATAGTAATAGCTGATAGTTTAAGACAATGGATTTAATAATGCTAGCAGGCTCCAAAATACGTGAAGTGCAGACTCTGATCATGAGATGAGTGAAAACTTAATATGCGAAAAACGCGGAGGGCACGCGCGTCCAATTTTCGCTTGGCTTCAGTGTTTTCACGACGTCTCTGCTGCCTGAGAGCCAGGTTATTTCAGTGTCATATTAGTTAAACTTAGTGTTTCCAGTATTATGCACTAGCGAGAACAGCATTTCAGAAGTACGAGCCCACACAACAACGTCTTTCCATCCGTTTTCAACCCGGAGCAATATCCCAGCCTCCTGGACTTCCCGCATCCCGCATCCCGCCGGCCCATCCCGCTCACCACTAACCATCCCACATCCAGGTTTCCAATTTTCGGTTCATCCCGTGTCCGGTGGCAAAGAAAATGTTGCGCAAGACTGTAACCCTATAGGGACATTTTCATTGGTAGTTTCAGGCTTTCAGCTGTTAAGGTTTTCGAATTCTTTGAGTACATTGACAAGCTTTGCTAACCAACAATAAGAAAGTAAGGGCTGGAGAATCGACAGACGCTAAGCGTCTGGACTAATTTAGGAGTTAGTTTTACAGGTATTGTAGACGAGAGTTTGCAAGATTCAAGCGGAATAGCCCTTATGCATGTTGCCGGTCAGACGAGAAAATTTAACCACCAAACTTCGTTTTGAAATCAGGTAAAGTTGCGAAGTTTTGCATAAATGAATTTCCAAGGCATTATAGTTGAAAAGAATACTCATCCAGAAAGAGTGCAATTTTGCTTGTAAGCGAGGATTGTGATGACACTGACGACAACAACAAGCCTTATTTGCAGGACCAAGTACAAGCAGTATTGCAGGTTAAAGCTGTACATAATTGTATATTTTAAGAACAAGAAATTAAGTAAAATTTGACAATTAAGCTACTTTCTTGATAATTCGCCGCAAAAGTCAAAGCAAACCGAAATATAATTCATGAACTGTATATTGATAGAGTAATTGGATGCGTTCATCAGTTCATTGATCAAAACGTTCACCGGTTACTAATGATGAAATCTGCCTAGTCATCTGACGTAATCGTGCATAATGACCATTGGAAAGCGACCAATTTCTAGTGTCACTGTAGTGTAATGTTTCTATTTTCTATATTACTTAACTATTCTCCGAAGGGCTTAAGGTCAAGTTAGTGTCATGTAACTAAAATAGGAAGAAAAACAAAGTTCGATCCCAATCAATTCTGTCAGGTTCTACTCAGAGCATCTGCGATTGGACAAAAACCAAATTGAACTGTTGCCTCGATTCAGCTCACTTCATGATTTAAAATTTAGCTCTCTTAGTGTGTTTTTGGAGAGGTGGATATCAAAGTACATATTTGCCTTAAATTCTATATCATCTCTATAGGTCTAAGCTGAACATGATGTTGAAATCTGAACGTCTAATTATGTCATTGTTCTTCATCGCAATAACTGTGTTTGTTGGTAAGTAAAAATTCATGGTTGTTTTACATTTCAAATGTAAAGTTGAGTGGAACCAAGTCTTAGTTAGAAAACTATTAAGACTGCAATGTGCGACAAGTCCTGATGGCTAAAGCTCCCACCTCCCTTTCAACTCAGGTTACGGATAAACAAACATGATAGAATACTAGATTAAGGTTTGTTGTACAATGCTGCATTGACTATCGGTACGGTGAGGTCTAATGGGTTTAATGGTAGTGCAACGTAGGTTAATGTTTTCAGTTTATAGTTTAGCGGGTGAGTACTTTGTGATCAGAATTTTTTCAGGCTCATTCAAAACAAAAACCTGGCAATAAGGAAGTTGAGATAATGTTCACACAGTAAACTTTTATTTCTTTAAAAAAATTATAATCGGTGACTTCTAAGACTTTACTGACTTCTCATCGATGCAAGATATCATGCTCCACTCAATATTTTAATTATATTTTATAATTTTACTGAACTCACCATCGTTGGCCTGTTTGCTTCTCAAGCCTTTTCGCGTTTTTCGGTTTCGCCGCGGATTTTGCCTATTCCGGGCGCCTTCAGTGTTATTTTCCTAACTGTCGGGGTATTCGGGCTATACTCTTGCAGTGGTAACCAATGCACTGGTTCCGATGGTGAAGACCTGCCAAAAATAACAATAAACATTGCAACCTAATTGACTGTGGTAAAAAGATACAGGTTAAAAAGGAACTAATCTAAATATTTATTTCCTGTTTACGCGGATTTTGCCAAAGGGCGCCGGGACACTTGCCCACTAGCCAGTTATAAACGTACTTTTTATTTTTCTGAGAATTCTATAAGCCTAATACAAAATTTGAAAGAGGTGGCCGCGTCCCCCTCGGCCCACCTCTTAATCCGCCCTTGGTAAAATATAAAATGTTGTCGATTGCTGACAATTCTTATTTAAAATCAGGTTGAAATATGCGGAGAAATTTGTTCCTTGTTTGTAGGAAGCTTTTCAAAAGGTTCTGGAACGTTCTAAGTGTCGGATCACGAGAGAGAGTTAAGTATTTCTTCTTTCGAGTATCCGGAAATAAACAGGGTTTTTGGGCTCCCGGAAATCTCCAAACTTTTTGGTCCTCGGAAAATGCTTATCTTTTGATTGAAAAATTTTAGACTATTATACCTTTCAGCAATTAACCGTTAGAGGTTTGCTATCTATTTTATGTAGTTACGCTCTCCGTTTTAAAAAACACACTCAGTGATCTTACCTTGAATTGGCTCCTGGCATTTTTGACTGGGAGTTGTCTTCTCCTTAACTGTACTTTAGGAATTGACATCAGTCACGTAACCTGTACCAGAATCACTGAAAAGACTTGGCAAAAGAATTTTAGCTTCCAAGATAGTTATACAATTACAAGTAATTAAACTGCACGAGAACTGTACTTAAGAAAATAATTAGTTATCATGCATAAGTTAAGGGAGCTCCTGTAGGATAATGTTTTGCTGAGTGAAAGTGGTAGACATCATGCATCAAGTAAGAAAAAAGAAGTTGTTAAGGAGCAGAAAGAAAATAATTAGTAGAGAAGCTGAGACTATTTTTTGTTCAAGGTAGAGCAGGTGAAGTGAACGAAGAGGAAGTTGTAAGTCTAATAAATACATTAATCACCCTTGAGCAACCAGAGCCCTGGTGCTTTCCTGAGTTTTTTTTACCTGAATTCTGAATTTTCGAAAGTTTCAAAATAGCGTTTATCATCAGTGACAAAGGCTGGTTTGCAGGTAAAGTTCTTTACATCAGCTGGAAAAATGCTGTGAAAAAGAACGGCGCATTTCGTTTTAAGTAAAGAACGCGAGAAGAAAATTCTTCCATGATGTGAATGAATGAATGAATGAATTAAAGTCATTATATTTCAATATAGTGCATCATTACAGTCACACCGTAGTCTCCGATGCTAGTCTTGGCCCTAAGATGATTTTCCTGCGACGGTCAAATCTGATCGTCTCCTTCTTTTCGTTAACGGAAACAGAAACAATTTACAAAACAAGCATTTTAAGGATTTTACATTAAGTAGTGTTGCTGTTTTGTTTTGTTTTTTTTTTTTTAACTCGAGCTATTTTGTTTTCACCTTCAGAAACAAGCAGTTCACAGAGTCCAAACTTCAACAAGTGCCACACCAAAGTCCTTTCACTCTCGAACAAAGCAATTGTAAGTTGGTCAGGCAATGTCAAAAAGTTGACACCGGATTTATATTCTGGGATCTGTTTTGGGAAGTTTTATCACTACAGCCCAATCGCCATCTTGTGCTGGAACAAAACTACCGAGACATTCAGCTTTTTGAGCCAGTATGATGATCAAAACTTTAAGAACCCCCAGGTAAAGATAGATGATGATGGCGGCGGCATTGAGGTGTCTGTGGAGGTGCCATTGGCGAGAAATACTGGTCAGACAGTGTTTTGGGACGTACAGTGGGTTGGAATGCACAACAGAGTTATAGATGAAATGCTTTTCTGTTTCTACAAAGTTGGTAAGCGAGTAGGCATACTGCATGCATAATATGGGTACCGCGGGACCACTTCCTAAGGGGATACATATGGCTGGGATGTAAGTGAACTTAGTCTACTGTTCTGCAGAGAATGACCTAAACTCTCCGGCCTACATTTAACACCCAGAGACTGAGGAAATTGTCTTGTTAGTTACTAAGTAAGTAATCGGTTTTATCAATAACAGGCTTAACCCTTATCTTACCTTTGCCTGTCAAAATATGGGAATTAGCCTTTGTTTTTATTTAACGAGCCTTGATTAAGTTTTGTTTTGAAGGTCACTTAAAAAGTAACTACGCAAAATCTTCTTCTTCTTCTCATTAAATTTTCTTTTGTTGCCCTGCACCAGAATGACTGAAAGGGCTTTGCAAAGAGAATGTTAGCTTCCAAGATAGCAGCGAGTGTCTACGTTCAAAAGTTCGAAACAAAATCTAAGAACAACACTTAAGATCAGCTTCGGTATTTGCGTTACTGATAGTAGAACTGCTTCTTTCTACCAATATCAGCACTGCAATGGAACAAATATTCAACAACAACAACAAGTGCTTTATTTGTATGACCATAAAGGAATTACAGTATTGCAAAAGCTAAATTTAAGAACTAATTCAACTAATTAGTACGTGCAATACAAAACGTTCAGTGTCGCCAGCTATTTAATCATTCCATTTACACGTTTTATCATTATCAAAATGAAAAAGTTTAATTTACTCCTCTTATCATTTTAGAAAGTCCTGGTTGTGGCAGTAAAGTGCAAAAGACAGTTTTGGGCACAAAAACAAAACCAGGGGGGTGGCCCTGGCAAGTGTCAATAAAACACCAATCCCAAGGGCACTGGTGTGGAGGGTCGGTTATAGACCAGCGATGGATCATAACAGCCGCACATTGCTTCGATGGACAAGATCACAAAGACTTCACTGTCGTTGCAGGTAGGTAGAAAAACAATCTAAATAATAATAATAGTAGTAATAATAGTAATGATAATAATGATACGCAGGAAGAACATACAGACCTATTCGGCTAACTCAATGATGTACCCAATTCAAACCCTTTGGGAATAAAACTCTTTGTGTCAGGAATTTCCATATCATTTAAATGTGAATGCAACATTATAATGCAAATACAGTACACAAAGAATCTTAACCCCGGGGGATTTGAATTGGGTACAACATTAAGTCAGCCAAATAGGTCTATTGCTGGTTTACACGTGACGTCACGGCGGCCATGTTGGTGGTCATTTCAACTTCTATTTTCATCTTCGAAAATATTCTTTTGTTTTGAAACATTAATAAACAAGAATTGACATTTCATATACATCATTATATACATATACTAAGTTGAATTTCCCTCGACATTGACGTGCAGTTTTTTGAAAACTATTGCAAATGATGACAAATCATCAAGCTCGATCCCAGGCGCTCCCTAAGAGATGACAAATCATCAAGCCTGATCCCAGGCGCTCCCTAAGAGAGACACTGAAGGGCTTTTCTCCTGACTCGTCCCTAATCCTCTCTTTTTATTTGTAAGCGCCCACAGGATAGTCGTAGGAGACTATGACGTCATTCGGGGAAGGAAACGATGGGAAGGAGACAGGGAAAAGAAAACTTCCTATTTCCTTCGCGCGTATCTTCCTCGCCTTTTCCGCATTAATATTCAATTAAGAGATAAAAGGACCACTTGGGACATATTCCCTTAGAAATTGATTTGGAGGAGCGGGAAAAGGCCGGCTGCTTCCGGAAAAACCTGGCTGGCTTCGTGACAGTGCATATAACATGTCATACACGTCCAAAAAACCTTTAACCACCACTTCCATATTTGTTTTTCCCTTAAACTAGGTGACCACCATCTCAATACCTCTGATGGATTCGAGCAAGACATTTTTATACGAGGACTCTACAAACATCCTCGACACAACATAAACAGTATTTATAATTACGATGTGGCATTACTGAAGCTGAACACAACTCTACAATACAATGACCGAGTTCTACCCGTCTGCCTTCCAAAAACAGACTTTGCTACGGGGTGGAAGTGTTTCGTGACTGGTTGGGGAAAATATGGGAAATGGAGTACTAAACAGAACTTCAAGGTATCAAATTTTGTTTTGCCTTGAGCATAATATTTGTCTTTTACCCACATTTCCCTTGAGTGCACCCCACTCTCTCTCTCTCTCTCTCTTGTAATTATTTCCTGTCAGTCTTTGAGATATTTCTTTGTCTTCTGCTCAGGTTTTGAAGCAAGCCAAACTTCCTCTGGTGTCACGTATTACTTGCAAAAGAAGATACAGGAACTGGCATTCTTTTGGTTATCGGGTCACAAAACGCATGCGTTGTGCTGGTTACCCTAAGGGAGGAGATAGTGTGTGTAACAGCGACGTTGGAGGGCCCCTCGTGTGTGAAAAAAACCGAAAGTGGTACTTAATGGGTGTGGCCAGTTGGAGTGCTGGGTGTGGACGTTACGAGGGGTATGGCGTGTATGCGGATGTGTTGAAGCTCAAGAAATGGATTCGAAAAACAATACAATATTCACAGTGAGAAATCGTAGAATGTGGAAAAAAAGGACTGAAATATTAAGCGGTACTGTTGACTGGAAACAACTCTCGTTGGCATCTTTTTTTGAAGGCGGCGCCACTCTTATTGCTTCAATCCGATGTGCGTTTATTTGATTTGCAATAGATATGATGAAGAGTTCCGTTATTTTGAACTCGGTTAACATGTAATTAAGGGTTAACATGAACTCCAGGCAAACTAAAACTGCAGTACAAACCGAAACTTGGTTAAAATTAATCGAAATAATTTTACAGTCTTTTTTACCTTTCATTTTACATGTTTCAGCTTATTTTCAGTGTTTGTGCACGAGGATTTATTTTATTCAGCTATGTGGAAAATAAAAAGAAAATACCCCATGAGTGTTTTTAGCGTTCCCAGCTGCTAGTATGAAATGCGGCTAGTTTAGTGTAAACAAAAAGCAGAGCTCAATCTTCTTTCCTTAGCATGCGAACGCAGACATAGCTTGTCTCCACTCGAAACCAGAAATACGCTTGCGTTTGCAGGCCAAGTCCTCCTGCTAGGCTAGCAAAAACGTCGATCAAGTCAACAGGCCATTTCCAAGTCTCAATAAAATCTCTACTTTTCAAACTAGGCTACGTGCAAAACGTTTCTAATGAAAATGAGTGTTATTTGTATGAGCTATGATTAATATCATTTGCATGTCAATGGCTTGGCTCTTAGCCTCGCTTTGAAACAGAGGCTTAGGGCAAAACTCGGAAATGGCCTATCGTACTATTAAAATTTTATGAAAAGCAGCCTATGAAATTCTTTAATTGAAAAATTTCCACAAAATTGTCTACATTAAGTGTCCTTTACGAAGAATTATAATAACAACGTCGATCTTGTGTTTAATGCAATCCCAATAAATATTCGACATCTTTCTGTATATGTTTGCCTTAGGCATGCATTGTTTCGGCTTGTCGACTTCAAAACCCTTACTACTGAAGCGTAATAGTAAAGGCTTTTCAGTTCGTAGAGTGACTGTAAACAATCGTCTAACATTTATTACTATTCTGTGAAAAAATATAAAAAACACATTTTACATAACGCTTACGGTCAACTCGCCTTGCCCAATACTTCACTATGGGCAGCAAAATACAGTTGTATACCATGCGCGAGCTGCAGAGGTTTCTCTCCTGCATGGCTTTTAGCGTTTACGAAGTCGTTCGCGTCGCTTGTCAGTCGCGTAGTTGACTTGATTATAGACAGTCACTTACTGATATAAACTCCATTACGGACTTGCAGACACATTGTTCGCTCGGTTAATGCACTGTTTGATCGTTTATATCAAACTGTATTTGGTAGATACCTGTGCTCTGGAACAGGTTTCCTACATTTACAACGTACCTTGCAGAGTGAAGAAGGGGCCAGTAACTTAGGATCAGTTATGTCACTTATTTTATATTTGCTATTTTTGTAACACAGTTTTTATTACAGCCACTGATGAAAATAACTTCGCTCGCAAGATTCGAAATTCCGGTATTTTATCAGTTAAACTAAGCATTGACCATTTAAATATAAAATGCATGGAAGGAAATTCTCTAGTATAATTTTATGACACAAAATGCTTTTTCTTCGTTAAAGGCCCTTCCAAATTTCTCTTTAGCCTGCAAGCAAGTTCTTCTATTTGGGCGAGCGAAACGAGCCACTCGAGGACGTGCGAGGAAGCCGCGAAGCTGTGAAGTGTACTTTTCACGAAATCCCCCAAAAGGAGCTCTTGCTCGCAGGCTAATTGTTCTCGGTTTCTAGACACCAACCACTGCTATAGCATAAGCGTTACGTCCTTGCGGTATTTCCATAAACTTGCTCCAAATGTTAAGTTCAAAATCCAAGGCATACACGATATTAGCATTTTCTCCTCCATCAGCCCCGAACACTACCAGCATATTCTGAACAATATGCGCCCGGCACAACGAATACCCAACGGGTAATGGTGGTAAATCGAGCCAAACATGAGTTTCGATATCAAACGCCTCCACATTTAAGATGTCATCTCCATTGCTGTCACAGCCTCCAACCACGAAAAGTTTGTTCTTCCACGCTGCTGCCGCGCAACCATAACGCTTGCGCCTCATAGGCGGTAACTTTGTCCATTTTCCTTGCTCTCCGTCAAAAATCTCCGCTGTGTTTTTGGCGCTGTTGAAATAAAAACCAGCTCCACCACCGACTACCAGCAGTTTGCGGCCAATGACAGCACCACCGAAGTTGCAGCGTTGTTCCAACATTGAGGGCAATGTGTACCATTCTTTCTTTTTCATGTTGTACAACTCCACGCTGTTTAAGACACTGCCTTGATCACAGCCGCCAGCCACAACAATTCCGTGTTCTGTTCCTGTTGCGAAACACCCCCAGCGTCTCTTTCTCATGTGTTTGAGTACATGCCACTCCTTGCTCACCCAGTCATACATCTGGATTGTATTCAGTGCTTTCCAGTCGCCGAAACCTCCAACAACAACAATCCCAGGAATACCTGAAATAAGAGTCACAGCTCTGGTAAGAATGAAGCCTGGTCAGTGTCAATAGGGCAGGAGGGAGCTTAAAAGCTTTAAGTCTACCATGAGGATATTGCTGTTTTAGCAGAGCTCCACACGCGTTTCGAGCGTTCGAGTGGAGCCTCATACCTAAGAAAACTTGGTTATCCATCCTTACGCCACTTCCACATTTCCGATAATGCACCCTATTTGCCCCCGCAAATTTTGCATAACCTTTGTTTTTCATTTCTCCTGTTATTACATTTGTCCCAAGAGAAATTTAAAACGATGCTTATGCAAAATTTTGGGGGGCCAATAAGGTGCATTTATGGGAAATGTGGAAATGGCGAATCCGAGAAATTTCATTCATCACGTGACTGTACGCCTGTCCGACCGTCCGCACCGCAGGCATACCAATGTAACATATCTCAATTAACAGCTATTAGACCACAGGCAACTGGAGGCGTTTTGGCGGAAAATTTCCCACGACAACTATTTTATTAATAAAAACGCAATAGACAAACTTGTAGTTTTCCCCCGTTGTTTGTAAAGGCTCAGTTAATTCTTGTACCTATAGGAGGGCGATCAGTTTACTTTCAGTCATTGAGCCACCTTAGTGAGGGTCTAGCAATATGTAGACCATTCAGTAAAGGTCTTGGAGGCGTCGAGGATAAAAATCAAAACCTGGAGGCCCACGCCGGCCACCAATTGAGGTGCAATTATTTCATTTGTGTCTGTGTAAGGCCGACCCCAGCCAGCGACGTCAGCGAAAACGTCACTAAAGGTGCGTTGGATTGATCGTAGCGTATTCTGGAATAAGATAGCCTGCGCGAAACATCCGTTTCTCCTCGCTCTTCGCCGATGGGGACGCGCGAAACGTCCCAATCGGCGAAGAGCGAGGAGAAACGGATGTTTTCGCAGGCTAGGAATAACAATACGCAGAAGTTATGTTACCGATCTCTTCTACAACGATTTTTGGCCAATTAAACGCTGCATACCTCGGAATGTTTTATTTCGAGCAGATTTTTTCTTTAAATACCAAAACAAATTATTTGTATTGTCAATTCCGTTTATTTTTATTCCGGATTACGGTCAATCGAACCGCGCTCGTAAAAGGTGAATTCGCATTATTTGCAAACTCCCCTGATCGAGATGATTCCATTCCGTCCAACAAGTATGCGAATTTTGCTAGACTGGAATTCGTAAGGTCCGTATCCAAGTTCAGAGAATGAAACAGAATCTTGTGTTTTCCAGCGTCCTTCATAAATGGCGAAATTACGAAAGATCACGTCGTAATCGTGCAGTGAGTGCACGTGAAGAGATGTTTGTTTTGCAAGGCCTGACGCCTGATTTTGCTTATTCCGCAACCTATTGATTTTTTGACGCTCCTGTAGTTTCGTCTTTCTTGTGTAAGCTGCCGAAAAATCTTGAGGTGAGGAGGAGTCTGTGAAAGCTTGTGTACAGCCTTTTTTTCAGGGGAAGTTGGTGACCTTCTGTTAACTAAATCAGTATTTTAATATTAACATAAACAGAAAAACTGCACGTGACAGAGATTGGCGTGCTTCGGATCATTGCTTCTACATTATTTCTGTATTGTGTTGAGTGCTTGTCGTGAAAGATCCTTTCGGAAACAAAGACACTCATGTTTGCGTGCTGCTATATTTTAACAATTTGATGTAAAGGATACACGCACTGATTATGTTGCTCTAATACTATATAACCTTCGGGTCTGTTAATAGCTGTTCCACTTCTCAAAGACTCAAAATTACGTAATATGCTCTGATCAACCAACTGAATTTTCTTACTACAGGTCAGTTGCTGGCGATTAGAGAATTTGTTACGGTTATGATGTTCCAAGAACCTTTATTATGTTAGGAATTATTGCCTACCAAACGGAAGTTGTCACAAATTTATTGTGATGCTTATCGAACAGACTTAGTGTATATATTGTGGTTATTGTTGTATAACTGACTTTACCTGTAATTGCCGTGGCATAACAAGCCGTAGTTTCCAGCGGTAAGGGTTCGATCTGTCGCCATTCTCCGCTCATAATGTCATAGGCTTCTACTTTATCAGTCGGCTCATTCCCCTGTCCCCCTGATGCTCCTCCAATAACCAATATGTGCTCATGTAACTCGATGATGTCATACTCTCTATCAAAATCAATTTCTTTACCGGATCTTGACTCTTCGGCCTCTGATACTTCCACTCTGGAAGCTGTATCTCGCAGACATATGGACTGAAGCTTTTCCTTTATTTCAGCTGGAATGGTGAGCACATATTCAAACTTTTCTCGAAGTTTCTCTCGAGCCTTAGTGAAATCAAGCTCGTCATCTTCTACCAATTTTTTCTTCTGCTTCTTCTTCTGGAAGGCTTCTGTCTCGAGGACGATCTCTGGTTCTTTGGTCTTAGACCACAGGGCTTCTGGCTTTCTTGTAGGTCCGCGTGTCTTAAAAGACTCCTTGTGTTGATCTTTTGTAGCTTCGGAAGGCATCGATCGCAGCCATATTGGAGCGCGGTCTTGCACCACGTCGACTGCTCTCTCCATGCTTTCTCATAACTTGCCACTCAGAGTGTTTAGTTGAAGTCTTCTGCCGAAGCCAGCGCACTTACGATGCCAGTTCAATACGAAAGAATGAAACGCAGCGATGCAATTAGAAATTTTCGTCGTTACTGTGGTAGCTGGTTGCAGCTTTAACCTGCCATCTACCGTGGAGGCCTGATCGCTGCCAGCACTGTTTTGAAAAACACAACCACTTTATGCAAATTTCACTTTTGTTCTCCTTGAAATGATGAACACAATGCGAAGTTTTGAATAGATGACTAGAACAATCTACACTTAAAACAAACTGCTTGATAAATTGTAAAATGGCACTTGGTTGGTAAAAACAACTAACACTGGTAATTTCCTAGGATCTGAAAAAATATGTCTTCCTCTTTTTAAGGGTTGCTAAGTGATCATTTTGTCACTAATGGTACGTCGCTGATACCGTATTCAGCACACCATGAGCACATTATTTGCATATTCTCTTTACTTTCACACTATTTAATGTTATTTACGTTCATATTAAAATAAAATGTCTGCTTTCTTTGATTTGAAACGTAGTTAAGGGACGTCAAAAAAGTTGCTTGTAAGATAAGACCTTATTAGCCTTTAAGAGTGGCGTACAACGTATCTAACTTCCAGAGAATATTCCTGACTGAAATACTCAATCACAAAAGTCTCTGTTGCTAAAAAGGACTTCACTTTGATTGAATATTCATATGACGCTTCCAAAGAGACCTTACTAGTTTGATCCCCCTCACTGGCTTTATAATACATATAGCTCAATGGCTGAGTTGTCCAAACTACTAACTAGTTACTGCTGATATATACTTGGGTTCGAGTCCTTCAGAGAATTCAAAATATTCTTCCGAGGGGGTTTGTAAAAGACAAATTAATCGGATTTATTTCTCTCTGTTAGAATAAAAGAAATAAATTATAATTTTTTAGTTTTAAAATCTAGCAAGCTCAAAATAAATGCTCTGCATGATAATATATTTTTATACTTTGGTAAATAGCACAAGGCCGCGACAGTTTGAAAGTTGATTTCCACTGACGCGTTTTTGGCTTCTACATTAATTACGCATGCAAATGTTAATCACGTAAATAAAGCAGGGGAAGGATAAAAATTGCTGAGCTTAAACGAGAAGTTGAGCGAGGTTCAATTTTTACGCTTACAAGCGATCGACCTTTCATATATTGCGTCTTATTTTTAATTATTTACTTGCGTAAAATTTACGTGCGTTCGCCCTAAAAATTACGCGACAATTATGCGATCAATTGTTGGTCACTTGTTTTGTAGCCGGAATTTAAGACAAAACGGCTGAAGGCAATTTATATATCGGTATTAGAAAGTGCTGGATCGAGAGTGAAATATCCTGAAATTTCAGCAAAATGTTGGCACAACCCTAAGACACTAATATCCAATTCATTTTGAAATGGACTGAAATGCCGCGAACGGATCTCTCTTTTTGACAAATCGTTCAATTCACCTGTTTTGTCAATGCAGCCAACCATCGAAAGACAAATTAATTCTATATTATTAAAGAAAGAGATCAGTTTTCAATGGACAACTTTTTACAGTTTTTTGTTGAATTGTATGTTTCTGTTGCGATTGAATTTAAAACTAAGATCTGCCTCGTTCACTTGGAATTGTTAATGAAAAGCGAAATAAGAAAACTATAAGATTATACTAGTAAAATAAAGAATGCAATACTTCGAAGGAATTTAACTGTTCACGTTTGCAACAAGATTCCTTCGAACCAGTGAGAGCCGGGCCCTTCGATCTTCCCAGAAAATCGAAGAGCCTTTGGTTAATTAATGGGCGATCCATTCAACCGAAACTCGGTACTTTCCAACCGCAAGATCAAGTGGAACGGAAAACTCCAGAAGCTATTTTTGTTCGGGTTTCAACTATTGTGAGATGGAACTCTTTTTAACTCAAATGGACCGTTTCATTTTAAACATGGAATTTTCGGAATACTGTCACGAACTGTACATGTACTTGTAGACAGCGCCCGACGCGTTTCATCCCGCTTTAATTTCTCTACTCTTGAGGTACACGTGACAAGCGGAGAAACCCTGCTCGAAAATGATTTGATTTAGGAATTTCTTGTGTTGGAAACAAATTTTGCGTAGCGGAAGCACGAATTTTCCCGTCTCTCTCTCTTTTTCATTTTTTTTTAATTGATTCACTTTGCCGATAATATTTTTCTCACGATCCTTGCAAAACTATCTCAAATTAGATTTTGAGATTCATTTTATTTTTGTTATAAACATTTATTCATAAATTTCTGACTATATTTAATTTGTTTCAGCATACACGAATAGCCGTCGTTTTTACCTGTCGGCAATTCATTGCTATTTTTACAAAACCAAAATATTGGGAGTCAATATACTTGAGAGGGAAATTAAGCGCTGTCAGTAGTTGTCATACCACAAAGTTCTAAAGCCCCAGGATCTATACCTTTTAAAAGCCTTTTTGAGGGGATTTCATTCGGAGGGGCTTGTAATAGAAAGGGAAATTGCAACTCAGAATCCCATGGGCTTTTAACGGGAGAGAAATTCTGTCATGTAATTTTCAAAATGCAAATGATAATATTGGGGGCATAACCGACTGTTTTGTAGTCTAAATTCAATTTACCAGGTGTACATACATTATCCTAAATTATCTCATCGTCACACCGGTTTATAGTTATGATTAATTATTATGATACTATAGCTTCATGCTTTTGTTCAGCGTTTGTCGAAATATAACGTGTACAAACTCACGCTCGGCTTGTCTCGCACAAGGTTTATTTTTTCTTTGCCGTTAGAGCAATTTCCAAATATAAGCCACTGGCGGATAAGTTTTACTTCCGGCAGTTGCAGAAGTTGTGTGCAGTTTGCCACCAACACAGGCAACCTCGTTCCCAGGGTCCTCCTTGCAACTCAGGGACTTCACTGCGTTGATGAGGAGAGCACTGAATGCAGCAGTAGCAAAACAACTTTTTTTCTCTACTGCGCATGAGCAGACCATGGCCGGACACAGCCGAGACACAGCTATTCTGTATCGCGCATGACTAAGGATTAAGCGCCCCCCCCCCCAAAAAAAAACCCAAGGCTCTGGAGTCGACACACGATGAATCAGTCAAAAGTTAAGGTTAGCCTGCAAACGGCAGACGTTTCTCCTCGCTCATCGCCGACGAGGGACGTTTCGCGAGGAGGAACGTCTGCGACTCAGCGACAGAAATTCCATACTGATGACGTAAAATCTGTCCGGAATCCGGTCATAAGCGCTGATTGGACGTGGGAGTAGTTACATTGCTCTAGCCATTGTTTACGAATGACAGACCCAAGACAGAAGGCAAAGTAAACGCGATGAATCTATAACAAAACAGGCCATACCTGTGGAATATACACAACACAAAATCGACCAGGAGAATCGTAAAATTGAACAAATCTGCTTTTGGAACCCCATGACTACCAGATTTATTATGTAAACATTGAATTACGTCATCAGTATGGAATTTCTGTCGCTGAGTCGCAGACGTTCCTCCTTGCGAAACGTGCCTCAGCAGCGATGAGCGAGGAGAAACGTCTGGCGTTCGCAGGCTAAGTCTGCTAAGTTAAGGTATCTAGGCCAATAGACCTCTTTAGCTTGTATGTTCCTAATACAGGTCATGGGATAATACTCTAGAGAATGGTTTCTTTCAAATTTCGTCTATTTTCGTGCATATCTACCCATGAAGCACAAAAAGTTAATTCCCCTGGGACCTCTATTGGGAAAACAAAACATACAAGCTAAAGAGGTCTATCACACTTTTCGGGAATGATATATTTTTTTTTTTGAGCCTGTAGCATTTTATTTCTCTAGAACTTAAACTCACTGATTTAGCCAGATCACTCTTAAAATGTGCCATCTCTTTGTGCTACATTATTTTGTAAATAAGAAAATGTTTGGTGCTGTATTTTTGAACTTGTAAAGTTCGTTCCCGTTTTTCTTTATCTCAATTTTTGGTAGTGTTGTTTGCGATATTCGGAAATCATCTGAATGATTTCGTAAACAAGAATTCTACTTTATCATATTCAAGTTTAGACTGAGCTTGTAATTTAAAACAATCAACAAACAAGAACAGCTCGACCAAGTCTCCAATAACGAATTAAGTTTGAATTGTAACACAGCAACGCATCTGGTTTTTTTACAAGTTTATTTTTTTCACGTTCTACAATTCAGCTCCATTTCACTCGTCCAGATCAAAGAAATATTAACTAGATATATCAATCATTCAAACCATAACTCTAGGATTCACATCATTTAAATACTTGCTATTAAATATGATACACTAAATAAAATCATTTGTTTTCATTCAACGAGTAAGAAAAAAAGAACTGAAGCGATCCGGCTTTGCTGTGGTAACTGTTAGATTAAGTACATAGTACAGTTACTTCGTAGGGGTCTACAATGGAGGACAAAATTCTTAGGACAATTAACACGATCTGCCTTAATTTTTCCACCTCTCCCCCAAGCAATGTTGTAGTTTGTGCACCCCTGTACACTTTACCCAAGGATTTTTGTCCTCCATTGTAGATAAACAATAATTTTCACTACCATGATGTTGTTCATCCTAATATAAATAGAACTGGGATTAAAGAATCTGGAAAGTAAAAGTTTCATCCTAATCAAACAGACAATAAAATATGATAAACCATAGAGACCCTTGAAATTGCTCTTTTAACTTTCATTCCTAGGATCAGGAAAATTACAACTAAATACAGGTATAATAATATTAATAAAAGTAAAACTGAACTGGAATACACCAGACAAAGGATAAAATCCATAAAAAACTAAGTTCTTCTATCAGAGAGGTAAGTAGACTGTCACACACAATAGCCACACAAGACCTGACGCAAAAAGGACTATGATTTGAACTTGAATCTGCGAATGAAAAGTATACAAATTCGGAACTAAAGCACGAACGTAGAGTTGTGTACACCAGTATTGGGAACATTGTCTTAACGAGATAATTACTTTAAAAATATATTAAAGAATGACTCTTTTATTTATTGCTGATCTTTTTTCGTTTCTTGTGGTATAGATCATTAAAAAATTCAAGACATAATATTCAAGGTAAAGCCTCAAGCACAGAGTAGAGCGATTTAACTAAACGCGCAAACAGTATGTAAGAATCTGGGCCAATTACAAGTAAACAGAAGAAAACAATTAGAGTGTAATAGTATTAGTCTACTATCTATTTCACGCGCGGTTAAGTAAAACAACTCTATTATGGAGTCTAGGTGTACCTTCACTACAAATTAGAATTATAGTTAATTGAAGCATCTAGGTTACGTTACCTAGGCCAGCGACAAACGTCGAACTTTTCACGGGACCAACTGTAGTTAATAGAGTTGAATGGTTATGAAGTCCGTCAGATTTTTTTGTTACATGTTTTTGCGGACCTGACGGCGCACAACGTTCAATAGAATTACTATCATTTTGATCCTGTTGACCAATAAAAACGTCGGATTCATTTATTCCGTCATAATTTGTGAGCAGAAACAAAGAATTGTGCTCCATCAAAGAGGTCTCAACAAAAACTGTAGCACCGTTTCAGTATATTTTTGGAAATTTAAAATTGAGATTTTTCTTTAATATTTACGTTCGGTAGTCTATCTTGGGATTGAAAGAGATAAAAGAGCCATTTTGAATCACGTATATCTGTTGCTATAAGCTCATTCTCTCTTGCCCATTCACATTACTTTGACGTATAACAACCATAACGACGTTGCAAGGGAACACTTCATTACAACAAGCTATATCCTGTTTACAGTCGTGTTGACTTGTTCTGAAAATCAACAAAACGTTTATCAGTGAATTATACAGTACATAAGAGAGTTGCATAAACACAAACGGAAGAAATAACGTTAGATTATCTCAGGCCCCGGGTTGAATGGTCACCCTCCCAGCCGAGTCGAATTTAGTCATCCTTTTGTCCCAGCCAACAGCGCTAGCGCATGCTTTGATTGTCTCGCCTTGACCGAGTTACCCCGGGTGTGTGAGCCAAAGTGTTTATATGAAGAAAAGTTGGCCCGGCTTGCCGGCTAGGAGGGTAACCATACAATAATGTAAACGGTTCGCCACGTTTTGTAAGGAAATGTATGAAAAGTTGGCTCGCCTCCCCAGGGTAGCTTGGGTATGCGAGTGACCCTACTCTGATCCGGGACAAGTTTTCTCCATGTAAATGGGGCCTACGAGTCTGTGTGTACAGTCACGAAAAACATATTTATCACGCTGATCATTTTACAGACTTTAATTCTTGAAGTCGTCTGATGAGGCAGTATCATGAGGGAAAAACAGATAGTTAACAGGTAACGCATTCTAAGAATAGGCTGAAAAATAATAGGCTGTTCCAAGAGCCATAATATGGCTCTTGACTGTTCTTAGGGTAAGAAAGCCTCTGATACCAATTACGGTTCCAAAAGGTCATCGTTGGCGTAGAAAAAGAAATAGCCTCCTGCTTACGTTTTATTCAGCGGAGGTCGGTATCGGGCGAGAATGAAGAGGACTTCCCAAGTGCCTTTGCGGTGGTGTATACTGCTCACTTGTGGGCACCGTTGAGTCCTAGACGCGTAAAAAAGGGCGTGTTATTCATTAACCATAAAAAACCGCTACAATTACTCATTTAGGCCATACAACTGGAACAAATTTAAGGCCTGCTTAAAGGGGTTCGGCTTTTTTCCCCGAAATTCCTTAAGGCTAGAGGGATGTTGGCATCTGTCTCAACATTCTTGAGCGATCTACTCAAATGATTGCCAATTTAATTCAACAAATATTATGTTGAAGGAAAGTTTACAGAAACAGTCGAAATTAAACTGCTGCTAAGAGCGGGAAACGTAAGTTAGGCGCCACTAGAAAAAGGCGGGAAAACGGCCAACCAGTGCAAGTGCGGGGGAAAAAAATCATTGTAAGCTCTACAGGCAAAAAATCTCCTGTAAACTTGAGTGAAAACTTAAGCGTTTAAAAAATATTGCTGACCCACAAGAAATGGTTAGTTAGAGTATTAAAAGAGGGATTAAAAAAGGGGAAAAGGTTATGTATTGTAGTTTGGTATGGGTTGCAATGATAGTATTATACCTATGTTACTTGTAACAAAGTGCTTGTTAAAGTGCAAAGGTTAGATACACGTCCATTGGAGACTTTTTCAAAAAGCTAACCTGCTTGGGACTTCCGCTCAAAGAGAATGTAGTAGATTGTTCAAGGTTTTGAACCATTTGTCGAGATTCCGCCAGCAGCCGATGAAGTTTACTGGTCGGTGAAGAATCCCCATCGGCCTGAGGACGGGTTAACAATGAAAAGAAAGAAAGAAACTGAGAGCAGTTCACTAACTTGCAGACACAAACTTGCTGTCTTGTAAAGCAAGTTATGGGAACTTGTGTTAGTATATTACATGGCCTATCTCTGTCAGTTACATAAATTATTACGTTAGTAGTTATCAGCCAGATATATTTTTTTTCTAAAGAAAAAAAAAACGTTTATGTTGTGCGCGCATAGCAGAAAAAGATGTAAAAACGGGTGGGTAAGGATAGGAGATTTGCGTTAAAAGTTTAGCAAAAAATAGAAATTGTAGGTTGAGTCTTCGTTGCTTGGTATTGTGGGTGTAACGTTTTTTTTAATCGTGCACGTTCTATTCTTTGAGGAACCTAATAACTACGTAGATATACTCATTGCTTCGTCAAACGTCAATAAAGCACTATGGGGGGAATGCGTGACAAGGCAAAAGAAAATCTGCGTTGGAAATTCTACTGTCAGCATTTGAGGAAAAGCCCTTGTTCGAGTTCATAAGGTGTCAAACTTACCTTAGAGGGCGAGGTCTTTGTCACAGACACACCAGCTGAATAAGGTATATAGGTGTCGCTGTGTCTTAAAGGTGTCACAGAGCTACCAGCCGAGAAGCCGGGAAGCTGAAAGTTGCTATGATCGTCCTGTCTAGCGCTCGTGATCGACAGGTTACTCAGCGGGGGGTACATGTCTGTTCGTGTGTTAGGTGTGCTGAAGTAAGCAGGATTTCTGAAGGAAGAAAGAAAGAAAGAAAAAAAACGTCACAGCTGTTGTTAGTAAAAAAAGGGGGAGGCTAACAAGCAGGACGGTTTTTGCTTCAAATTACCTTGATGGCAAAAACGTTTCTGTATTAGAACTTGCAAAAACTCTCTCTGATGTCGCAGCGGGTTGCATTGGATCTTGGGATAGATTGTCGAAATCGTCAGCCAAGTCACTTCCGGCTGTGGCGTGCATAGAAAGAGAGGACATTCCTCCACCACCTAAAATAAAGTCGCAAGTAGAGGGATTTGTAAGGTAATGTGCGATTAGAAGTGAGTATGTTTGCGACTGTAGTCGGGTTTCATAACAAAACCTTTATAACCTTTTATATTCTTACCAGGGATGTAAGCCGATAGGTCATCGTCGACACCTTTAGAAGCTACAGGAGCTGAGAAAAAAAAAAAAGAAAGAAAGAAAGAAGGGAAGAAATATGAAACTAGGAAAACGGCATGATTCAAACAAATCGTATAATGTACCTTTTCAAATATTCAAAAGATAAAACATGACCATTTTCTCGGAGCGTTCAAACGACAAACATTAAACCTTTTGAGTCTGTGGAGTAAATCAATTTCTCTGGTCTGATCTGAAACAACTGACAAATTGTACATACCATCAAAGTCCATTGACCGGCTTGGCACTTGGTCCTGAAGGAAAACAAAACTTTTAATCACCAGACCTGTGGTTTACCAAGATCAAAAGCGGCAGAAATAAAAATTGCGCATTGAAGAAAGAACGAGTTAAAAGCTTGGCAACTTCTTATATTTTATTACGGTTATCAGTTAACAAAACAAAATGGACTAGTTTGTTAGGGACAACCTGCTTTTTCATTCTTTAAATTTCAATTTCAATATTTGATTACGGACCAGAAAAGTTACAGAGACTTTCGAGAGACGAGCCTCGGCCCGTTATCTCACCCCTGTTTCCTTTGTAAACATTGCGATATGTTCACACGAGAAGGCTTCAAACTATAATATGTAGCTGATACAATCTTTTGTCTTCTCTGACAAAATTCATCGTGGAGAGCCTGGTAAATTTCAAAGGCGAAAACAAAGATATTGCAGTTTTTGTTGGAAGAATCGTGACCGATCTGCTCGCCGGTTTGTTCACAGTTTACCCGCTGTGACTAAACTGAAGCTTTCCTCTTTGTGTTATTTTCTCCGACGTGGATCGAATGGTTTTGACCGTTTTCTAACGTCAAGGCCTAAAATCCTCATATCCAAAAATTAAAAAGCAAAGATAAAGAAATTGCCAAGAAAGACTATTTACCTGATTTTCAAATAAGTCCCCGTTAAGGTGAAAACTTGTCGCGTCGTAAAAGCTATTGATGGGTTTCTTCTCTTCATCAGGGGGAATGGACTCCAGTTCAGACATCTTACTGCATGAAAATACATGAATGGAAGAACATGTAAATGGAATGAATAAGATAACGAATCAACAAAAAGTCTATTTGAGTACGTACAAGGAATGTTAATCTTTAATCAAAGTAATTGCCAATGGCGCTTATACTAATCCGGCAATGGAATAAAAAATGTGTTCCTTAGTAGATGGGGTTCTTCAGGTGTAGTTCTTGTATTACCATTAGAACTACTGTGCTTGTATTTTGTGGTATTGAGAAAGGTAATTGGCTCTTCAAAAGACTCATTTTGGTTGTAAATCCATGGGATTGTGAACATGATTCGGACCTGTATCCATGCGTGCATATAACATTTGCGAACTACAAATGAAACAGAAGTGATGTTTTACCATTTTTTCAGTGAATCTTGTCAACTTGTCCAGACCGGAAAGAAAAAAACTCGGTCAAACCTCATAGTTCTTTAACGTTTTCTTCTTTTCAACTGCATGAATTGTAATTGAGGATTTCATTAACTACTGTATGTGGTAGATAAGTATCAACGACAGTTGTAAATTAGTAAACAAATCCATACGGAGTTTGGGGTGGAAAAAATGCACCAAGTCCTGAGAACTTATAAGTCCTGAGCATAATATGTGAGCGGGTGAGCGAAGCAAGAATTGTTCACGGTTTTTACTACAAATGAGAGGAAACTAAAAAGAACTGCAAAAAAAAAAGAACTAACTCAGCCTCTGTAACATGTTTAGATAACATGTCGTGAGAGCTCTGTAGCTGCAGCTGCATGTAGGAAATGTCGCGTTGTTGTCGTTCACAGATCTGTAGAGAAAAATAAGTAAATACAATCCCTTAAGTTTCGTTCTATTTGTAATGAATTACTTAAACTAAAAAAAATGTCCTGGCTTGTAAATCGCGAGCAAAAAACTCTCGGGTCGATTTTTCGGACGCTCTCTTCCCGGCGTTGCAGGATTTCTGTAACAGGTGCCCTGCTCTGAGATGAGGTTTGCGTGTTTTTTGGCGATACACCTATAAAACAGCTATAGTGAGTCACAGGACTCACACAGCTGCAAAACTAGGAGTCCCAGAATCACGGATAAGTGGTCCTGTAGCCGTTATGCACAATAAACAACACAGTAGACAATTTAGAGACTTGTCATTTTTATTTTCTGAGCAAATAATCACCACGCTACTATGTTAATTTACAGCGGAAATCCCTGAAAACAAAATCTCACTTCTGGATACAATTGTGTAGAAAGGGAAGGTTTAAAAGTACGTCAATTTTCAAGATAGGAACACATTTTATGCCAACTGAAACATCGCCAAAAAAGAGAAAAAGATACTGAAAAGAAAATTTTAAATGTGGATGGCACTTATCGGGCTTCGTACAGTATTTTACAAACCCAGAATTCCAGGCAAGTTTTAACAGAGTTCGTGTATGACACATAATGTCAATGACCTGTACTGATTGAGCCCGCGATGGTAACATGGCGGCCTTTCGATCGGAGGGTCGTTTAAAGAAAACCACGTTTAATTTTGGGAGAAGATGTTTGTGCGTCCAAAGGGACGTCCTAATCCTTCGACACAATACCAACCCAGTCTGACGTGCAACTTTGAAATGGCACATGGGAAGATTTGCAACCACGATTTTCAGCGCAATATAGTTTAACACCATTGTTGCTATACTGTCACAACATTGTTGCCCTTAAAATTGTCGTTGCAAATCGTCCCGTGACATAACATTATCTTACCCCTAGAGTATTGGTCAATTTGAGGTTGCAGTTTGAAGTGCACCCTAAAGTGGCCGATTGTTAGGAGGATTTAACGCGCTCCTCGACTACTTTGTCCCACTGACGTTTTTTTTGGCCAGCGAAGCCGCGAGGAGAATGGGGATTAGCCAGATAGACCTTCATATACTTACTTGACGAAGATTTTGAAGTTCTGAATCCGTTCTCTCTTGTTTTGATTTTTGTAAATCAAGCAGTTGGTCTTTCCTTTTCTCTCTTTCTCCTGGTGACAGAAAAATATACCTAATGAAAAACATGTATAATCCCTTCACGTATCTTCGGTAGTAATTAAAAGGCAAAGGCTGATGGGGCCGCGCAAATGACTAAAACAAATAAATCAAATAAACACAACAGGCGTTTTGATCTCGGGATTCCATTGGGAACAAGAGGTCCGAGAAACTCCAACTCTTAAACTGCTCAGCATGTTGCCGCTCGAGGAGGTAAAGATACGCACATTCAGTTCTAAAACAAGATATCATACAATTATCTTTTTTTAATAACTCAGAAGTGTTTTTAGAGAAGCACAATACTAAGTAAGGTCTTTCTTACCTGATAAGAAAAGTTCCTTTTGGAGCACAAGAACATCTTGCTTAGTCTGCGAGATATAGAACAAAAAATGTTTATAGTTGACCACTCACAACAATCAGCAAGCCAGAGAGCCTATCACAGCGCAAAGAATGTAACAGGCACCAAGTGAGAAAAATGTGCACTATACCGGCCAACATTAGTTTGAAATCTACTTTCATTTGTAAAAAAGAAAGTGTAATGAAATTTACTGGCCAAGTAATAAAATTCTAGCTTGCGTTTTCTTTGGTTCTCTCCCGTCTTCTTTGCCTCAACGTCCGGCCCAAGGGTCACTACTTCTATTCTTCCCAATCTTCTGGCGGCCACGGCAATACGAAAGTAATTATATACAACTTTCGCCCGCCAACAACGACAGCTTTACAAAGACAAATCACCTAAAAAGAATCACACTTTCACCTTGGATAGTTCAGCTTGTACTTCATCTGCGTCACTAAACTGTTTACTTATGTCACCTAGAACAACACAAACGCAAAGTTTGTTTAAGATTACATTTTACATTTGTTCACCAGTAAACACAGTTCAGATCAACAGCATTTTGGTTATTTATTGCCAAACCGCATATACAAACAACAGAGACTCCATCAATGTTCAAATGTTTAAAGTATTCTACATGTACTTTCGTACTTCTAAGTTTTTCCACTTCATGTTTGTTCGCTGTCGCCTGGTCTCTCCACTGGTCTCTTTCTGCCCTAAGTGTACTTTCAGTTTTTCTTAGTTCCTGCAGGGTGAAATGGAGTAAGTTAAGGTAACAAGGTAACAACTTTATTTAATGAGGGTAACACATGACAGTAAAAACTGATGAACTAGTGGCGAACTAATAAACTAAACACAAAGAATTAAAATTTAAAATACTACAAGATAAGAAAAAGTGATATGTACATTAGAATAAAAAGATAAAAAGGCAATATACATCAGACAGATGACAGAAAAACGGATGAACTAGTGGCCCTCAGTCTTAAATTATGAATATTAAAAACTACTAAGATAAACACAGCGAATTTAAAATACTATAAGATAAGAAAAAGTGATATGTACATTACATTAGAATTTAAAAATATGAAAACATTATACACATAAGAAATCGGCTAAAAAATACTTTTAAGAGCATTCTTAAACGCGCCAGCGGTGTCCTTCTTTCGCATGCACATGTCAAGAGGAATCCTATTCCACAGCTTCCGTTTCCCTATCATAAAACGGACCTACCAAATTGAACCTTCCATAACGGCTAGCTCTGCTGTCACTCCTGAGATCATCTGAGTTTCTACGTAATAGTTTCGTTATGTAGTCTGGGCAGTCGTCTTCGTTTCTTATGCGCATAGAAGATTTACTTCGTCCTTAAACGGCAGCCAATCAAGCCGTCTAAAAGGGTCTTTACTCATATCTCTTATATTTGCATCTAAAATTACGCGAGCTGCCTGCCTGCTTCAAAATGTTCAGTAAAATTTAGGTGGCTGTCTAATCAGTTACCTCAAGTAGCTTCTGTGAAGTGACTTGCTTAATCTCGCTACCGTTACATGCAATTTTAAGAGCCTTGTAAATAAATAAATAGCTTTTTAAATAAACAACAACAAAAACGAAATAATCCTCACTTGACATAACCCTTCAAGTCTTTTTATCTTTTGCTGTAATTCTCCTAAGCTTACATTTGCTTCCATAATGTCGTTATCCTAACAAAAAACAAAACTTGAGTCAGTCTCAGTTTATTAACAGATTGGCAGCAATCTCCA
This sequence comes from Porites lobata, assembly GCA_942486035.1. Classification (NCBI taxonomy): domain Eukaryota; kingdom Metazoa; phylum Cnidaria; class Anthozoa; order Scleractinia; family Poritidae; genus Porites; species Porites lobata. The sequence continues at coordinate 549,414 of CALNXK010000212.1, read as the reverse complement.
GTACATGCATAGCATGGTATTTAAGCACCATGGTCCCAGAGGTTTTTCTTGAACATTTCTCCGCGTCAGAGAGAACGAGCCGCATGAAGCGGCGAAAACCAGTCGCTACGAGGCCAGGAAGAGAAAAACGAGGTTTTTCTCTTCCTCCCCCGCCCGCGACTCGATTTCGGCGCCGTGGCTTCGTGCGGCTCGTTCATTCCTAGCGGAGAAAAATTTCAAGAAAAACCTCTCAGACCGGGGTAGTATTGAACAAGTAACGTCGTTAAAAAAATTTCAGTGGGTAAATATACCGTATTCGTGTATGCTTCGAATATATCCACAATAATTTTAAATTAACCAACGAGTGTGTTTTCCTATTTTTCCCCACGTGCGTGTTACATTGTGATACCTTTCTTTGTCGTTCCCTGCTAAACCAAAAAAATTTTCAAGTTGAAATTTAAAGTTGAAATCTTGAGTCCCCTTTAAGCGTATGTTTTTCTAGGCATTGTGGTTTTTAACGAAAGGTCTCTGTTGTTAATTAAGGAGCAGCACTCGTCCCCAATATTGCCAGTGTTTTCATCAAGACAGGGATGGACAAGAGTGTTGGTCGAGTTCAAACTGATTCAACCCTAGCGGCCTGTTTACATAGAGTTGGGGGACCCCAGGTAGGTGAGGTAACCCACTTAGCTGGGGTAACCTGCCTATCCATATAATCTCTCATTTTACGTGGTCACGTTTACATGTCAGGTGGGGTAACTTGCCACATGTTACCTCACCTACCTGGGGTCCCCCACCTTCATGTAAAAAGGCCCTAACTGGGTCCTAACTCAGAAAAAAATTTCCATTTTGTCCTTCACAGTTTCATTGTATTGCTTTCTAATTTAATCCTGGATATTGAATGTTGACACGGCATACATAAAAGAGCTTTTTGGATAGGGATCATCCAGAAAAGGGCCCCAGACAAGAAGTTTCGGCAGAACGTTACATCAAAATGCAAAATTAAAAACGTCAAAGGTAGACCATTTGTCAATTAAGACAAACTTAGCAAATGATACTATTTCACTTTTCGATGTCTGGCTTGTCTAACATACCTTAAGTTTAAGTTTTGTTAAAAGTTCTTGTTCTCTAGCTTGAAGCTGTCCTATCGTATTTGATAACTCTCGCATTGATGATGTTAAAGCGCTATTCTTTTCCTATAAAGTGAGAAGTGAACATTCTAATGATTAGTAAGATGAACGGCAAATAAGCAAGCAGATAAATGAAATAAATTATTAACGACGAGTGGCAGACAAGTGACTTACTTCAAGTTCTTGCACTTGATGAAGAGACGTATTTGCATGTTCAGAAACTTGCTGTAGTTGTAGCTGCATGAACAAACAAACCAGCACATAATTAGAAAGTTGTTCAAATTTATACGATCTCAAATCATCAAAACGTAGGTCCCCTAGACAGAAGGGGGGTGAGGAGGAGCTGCAATGTACTTTCTTATTTGGTCATCACATGTTAACCGTTTGGGTCTGAAATGCAGCTTTAGGCTGGAAGCAGAGACTGGTGACTAAAATTAGGTACTATGCTTCATTGAGTCAACACAATTACTGCAGATAATAAAGGTGGAAAAATCACAAGTTGAGTTTTGGTCTGAAATAAGGTAGAATTTCAGGAAGCATGTTGTACAACCGCAATGAACTTTCCAGGAGTATGGTGCACCATTCATAGAACGTTTAAGGTGAACATAATGCTGTTTTCAAACCTGTGTATCTTCAAGTTCCTTGACTTTATTCTTTTCCTCAGTTTCAGAAGCTTTGAGCCTTTAAAATTCCATAAAGAAAACAAATATTATGCTTGAAAAGTCCTACAACTGCTATTTATCGTTGTACTTTTCAAGCACTCAAAAAACGTGATCTTGCTATATGTACTTCTGATAGCTTTAATTCATGTTTTGAAATAATGTACTGCATAAGATTTTTATCACTACACTGTACGTCAGAAAAAACATTTAAATTTGTACCAATAAGTTGCACTATTGTACACTGTGCACACTATCTGTCTTCTATCTATCTGTCATAACTTTGGAAATCAACACAACCTACAGATCAGTAAAAAATTGGGGTTAATTATCTACTAGCAGATTTGTGACTAATCTGTAGGTTGTGTGGCAATGCATCATTTCCTAAAGAAATTTCAAACAGTGTTTCATATAATGCTGTGTTACCTTATTTTCTTCAAAAAAATGTACAAAACAATAATTATTATTAGATTCGGTTTTTGTGATATCTGGAATAATCAAGGTTGAGGTAAGTGTTTGGTCTTGATTATTCTGGATATCACATAAACCCCATCCAATAATTCTTTAGAAATAGTATAAAAAATCTCAAACCTTGCTTGCAATCCCTTTAATTGTTCATTTCTATTTTTAAGTTCACCTGCCATAAACATTAACAATTTCAATAAACAACTCAAACAATAACACTTGCACAATGTTATTATTTGAAAATAAAATGAACAGGAGTGTTTGGAGCTAATGAGGTTCATGTCGGCAGGGGTCAGTCCAGTGTTAGTAGCATGAAGGACCTAGAAATAATGCTGCTATATGTAACCCCCAAAAGCCACAAATTGTTTTTCTACCGGCTTTATTTGCAAATTGCTTACACTGCAATTACAACTGCAATTAATTACAACTATTGTGATCAAGCTGTACATGACCTGTCCAAATAGTGTGTTCACTTACTTTCTAGCCTGGCTGACCGTTTTTCAAGAGCAAACACCTGTGTCAAGAAGGGGAAGAATATAAGTTGTCAGCCTAAAGATGATGTAACCCATTGGTTTTTCGATTTTGAGCACAACCATGTTGTGGAATTTTTTCTGTGGAATTTCTTTCAAACACCTCTAATCTTTAGTCAATGGGCCCTCTAAAAATCTGACATGGCATTCCCTCTTACAGTAAAAACATCAACCTAAAGCTACAAGACTTCTTTTAGAACAAACATTCATTTTACAGCTGGAAAACCTCATTATCAGGATTAGGAAACTTTAGCAACAACGATGGTGAAAGACATTAAAAATGAATGGAAAAAACCTTTGCAATGACTGCACACAATGCTCTATCCATTGTAACGCCAATCAAGGCAACTGGAGAGCAGGCCACTGTGAGTTTGTAATAAAATTATACTTGATGGTGGAAATGACATGAAAGGAAATTATATGAAATGATTCATATTTTGAACTGTGTATATTAAATGTATGAAAGTGGGAATGATCCTCGCAGTTAAAAGAACAACCTATGCAGTTGAAAACGAACTTGAAACTTGATCTTAGATAACTTCGCAGTTCAAAATATCAGTCATTTCATATATTTCCTTTCAAATCATTTCCACATCAGGTATATTATGTGTAAAAAAGTGAAAAAGGTCATGATGAAATTAAGCTACTTGTACATGTAATGCACAAGCTGAAGGTAACAAAAGGGATTATCTTTATTCTGTTCGCCTAATAATCCCATCCAATCACAAGGGACAAGTACTGATTACCAGCCTAGGAAAGCAGGATTTCAAACTTGACCTTTTTCTGAGGTTTGTCCAGAAACTGAACCCCAACTCTTTCAAGTGCTTACTTACCCTCTGTCTATCCTCTTCCCAAGCCACTATCTGTTTCTGATGAGCTTGTACCATGTCATTCAGTTCTCTAAACAGGTACAAAACAAAAAACAAATGTTCAAATACTCTATGACTGTGGCCTGCAACTGTTTAGCATCAAAGTTGTCAGACTAGTTTTGCCTAAAATAGAAAGTTACATTTATTTCACCTGTCTCTATCTTTAAGTTCTCCTATGAGTAACTGGAGTTCGCGTCTCTGCCTTTGGATGGTATCACTGTCAACGTCTGAGAGCTGAGAACAAAAATCACAATAATAATAATAATAATAATAATAATAATAATAATAATATTATTATTGTTATTATTTTGGTATTAGTAAAAAAAAGCTAATTTTGATGTACTGTCACCATTTTTACAGAAATTCTGGTGGACTGCAAAAAATAATTAGGAAATTATATGGCACTTGATTTTCATGAGGTCATAATACAGCAAAAAGTTTCTATTATGCCACAAAATGCTTTTCCTCAAGTCAAAAGATTTGCCACAAAAATATTCTTCACAATAACATCAAAACATAATTTCCAGAGGCTCCGCATGGTATGTTCGAAGCTAACCAGTCTTGACTTTGCATCTACATGTATTTTAATAGCTTTTTCTTTTATAACCGGTACAAACCTGTTTACTGGTTGGAGACAGTGAGCTGTTGTGTAGCCTTGGACTTGTAGTTCTATTTAAGCCAGGACTCACAGAGTGGCGGACAGGACTTGCACTCCGCAGGGGAGATTTACTCCGTGATGCTCGAGATGGACTCATGCCTGGCTGATAGCTTGAGTTGCTTGTTCTAGGTTTGTAGCTACTGGGTGATGTTGAAAAGGATGAAACTATTGGCTATTGGAAAAATAAATTAAATAGATTATCAACTTAAAAAATAAAATATAATTTTGCTTCTTTTTGGCAACCATACTTGTTTTATTTACCCTAGTAATGAATTCACATCTAACTGCATGCAAGCACGGTAAACAAAAACCAAAGAAAAATTTACTACGGTGCAGCTTTAATTACCATAGGAGAAATCATATCCCATCTAAGCCCCCAGGTTTCAACAACGAAAAATCACGTTCAAACACTCACCTTTGTTTTTGGGGTACTGTGAAATAAGTTACTTGAGTCATAAGAACTGTAACCTATGGACAACCAAAATGTCAGGATTTTTACGCAAATTAATAATCCAACAAAATATCGTTTCCTGCCAGCCCCCAGAAAGATGAAAGTAGTCTGCATTGTCTGGGATGGGGCAAAGTCACTGAAATACAAAGATAAATTTAAAACAGCAATTGAAAGTGAAGAGCTTTGACAGTGTTTGCAATTAAAACTGACACTGGAAACATGGAACTTGTACTGTTGCAGATTTCAATAATTAAAAATTAAACGGCTATTAATATATCTTAATTGTTGAGCATTGAATTGTTGTGGTTAAGTCTCAAAACACAAATTTTTAGATTCAGTAAATTCAAGAAAAGGCTTCCTTGTCTAGATAATTTACACCAGCGAGTAAGCTTCCAATAATAATTTCATTCAACACTCAAACTCTCAAAGAAAGTTTTGCTTTTAAAATAAAAATTTCGCTTGAGCATCGCGCGTACATTTAAAACAATTCAAGAGGTTAAAATATAAACTATAAACATACCTTTTCCGAGGTCTACTGGCAATTGAACGCGTTTTTTCCCAGCCATTTCACCACTGTAACCCTTAACGGGCAATGATCCACCAAATCGCTCCATTGATTGAGAGAAAGCGTCTGATATTTTGAAGAATTCGACGAAGGAAGGAACAGACAAGCGCACGATCTATCGGTCGGAAACTCCTGATCAAATGTCGATAGACTGCTTCAGAATTTCTCTATCAGTTATCCAGTCCACGAATTTTTTGATGCGATCATTTTATCTTAAAAGAAGGCGGCCGAACTTGAGTTATGTTATTAATTGTTCAATTGTAAGAGTTAACCGAATTTTTCGTTACTACAGACGCTAGGAACAAAAGTTTTGCGCGCGTGAACGACGCTTCTCAATGCGCATGCGTATGTTATTTTATGGAAGCCGCTTCCGCTGACTTGTTCTCACGGTGCATCAACGAAAAAAGGCGGTCTTCCCAGCCGTCCCTTCCAAGATCTTCCTAAAACTCATCAAAACAGCGTTAAGATTATCGAGGAATTTTTCTGACAAATTTGCCTCTACCAGGTGGCACCCGGCGGGGGCGGCGGCGTCGGGAGTTCGGAGCAAATAAACGGAAGTAAGGAAAGAAAGGATTTTCAGAAAATCACAAACAATGGTGGTTCGAGGTGGTGGTGACTCGCAATCTAGTTGACCTTGGGGAAGGAAAGAAATACAAGTACAATGCACAGTACACTTCAAGGGTAGCGAAAGATAAATTGACACTTTGAACACGGAATTAAACTTTATTAGTAAAATCCAACTAGTGGTCTATTATCAATGCTTTGTTCTGATTGGTTGAGCTACTACTAGGCTTTATGTTATAAAGGATTAAATTAACTACAAAAACCGTGGACGAAGATCCTGCTAGTTGTAAACGTTGGATCTCTACAAAAGAGATCAAATCAGCCAAAATATAAAGAACCAAGAACGAGAAGTCCAAAGACTCCTGCAAAGCTGATTTAAAACAACGTGTATTGTTTTTTTATAACAATATTTCGGCTGGCCATACCAGCCTTCTTCAGGTTTACAGATGTTACAGTAACATCTGTAAACCTGAAGAAGGCTGGTATGGCCAGCCGAAATATTGTTATAAAAAACAATACACGTTGTATTAAATCAGCTTTGCAGTAGTCTTTGGACTTCTCGTTCTTGTTTCTTTATGTTATAGCCCACTAGTAGCGAAAAGCGCGGGCTTTTTGGCAGCAAAAAAGGATTAAAGTCTAGCTTTAAACACCTAAATTTTTTTTATTCTCGATATTTTTGACCAACTAGTTGGATTTTACTAAAACAATTATTCCTCTCGCCCTCATATGGCCTCTGAGTTAATAGCCCATGGCCTTCGGCCTCGTGGGCTATTGACTCAGAGCCAGGAGCCCATTTGATAGGCTCCTGTCAGAGCCAACAGGGGTCTTTTTTGCATGAGCATGCGCGACCGCTGAACAAGCGATGTGCATGGAGGCTCACCACATGGTTTGCCTTCATCAAAATGGCGCGTCTCAAAGCTATCATAGCGATTATTTTGCTCGTTGGTCTTGGCGAATGTGCTCGTGATTTAACAAAATGTGTAGTTTGCAAAAAAAAAACTCTAACATGGTCTTAACAAAAGCGAAGTAGACCGGCTTTAACATACACGAGCTACTATCAAATTTCCTCTCCCCACTTGACCTGGTCAACAGCGCGCGTATATGTAGTGCCTGGAGGATTGCGCTCACCTCATCAAAGTCGAAACAAAGTGCAGAAACGTTTGCTGATGCAAGTAAACACTTTCAATTTTCTTTGTTTTGAAATGGGAAAGGAAGAGAAATATTTAAAAAAAAAAACATAGCAAATTTCAGCGAGTGGGTTCGAAGAGCGCGAAAGCCGATGTTCAGTTCAGCAGTGAATTAATATATGTTCTACAATTTTCCCAGCACTTTAAAGCTACAAAATTAAGAGCACACGAGACGTAGATTAGTCTCCTGGTGAGATGTTGGTGGTAGTCACTCTGTATGTCTCGAACGATAAAAAAAATGAATATCTATGAGACACAGTCAAAACTGCATTTAATAGGAACGAAATTAAAGTCCAATCTTGTGACCGATTTTGATGAAACAAACGGTTAGGTTTCCCAAGAAGTCCAGTAAACATGTGATGCCGACCAAAAGTTAAAAATCATTAGAACATTTAAGTTTTGGCTAAAAGCAAATTCCTGTAAAAGATGCGTTACAATGTTAGTCCACGCAAAAACAAGAAGTTCTACAATTTTCCTATAAACAAACTTTGTATCGCTAAAATACTTAAGGCAAAAACTTTCTATTCCAACTGAAAACGGCGTGGTAGTCGCCCGCTGATCGTTATTAATCCACTCTCGAAATATGGCTAAATCAGCTATTAACAAATTATTGACAGAAATCCTCTACGGCATCGAGAAACTGATTTACATCCGATTTATAGACAAACACTAAATAAAGAACATTTTGCTCAATAGCTACGCATCAGCAATGCATTCTATGCCAAACTTTGCGGTTCTTCAAGGGGAATCGAGACACGAGTCGAGCGCCAAACAGCAACAAGCAGCCATGCTCGTGTCAAACATCCTTGAGAAACTTACTCTTTCACCTCGTTCAGCGCATCAGTCTCCACTTTAAATCAACAGATCTTTACTTAATTGTACAACGAAGGTCTTTCCTAAGTTCCTGCTACCATTTCAATCTCAAGCAAGCTTTCAAAGTGAACAATTTGGTTCCTATGACTATGCAGCACGGTCGCCGTCACTGGTCGCGTGCTCTTTGACAAGTCAGCGGTCGCGCATGCTCATGCAAAAAAGACCCCTGTTGTCAGAGCCCATTCCGGCTCGAGGAATAATTGTTAATTATTATTCATTCAAAATATTTCCATAATTCTGATTGGCTAAAAGCACACGCATAATTCACCATAACCAGCTACTGATGACTAAATTTGGAAGAATTTTGCGATTTATTAACCGATGACGTCAAAAGTGCAGCCTTCTTTCAGGTTAATGCACCATTAACAGAGAAGACCTGGGGACGAGGTTGAGTTGTTCTGGTTGTAAAAACAAAAATGGCGGACATTTCACTCGTTTCAAGAGTAAGTACTAGGCGAAATAATAGCTAAAAACATGGCAAGAACAGCAAGAAGACAACTCGAATGGCGACATCTGCTATTTGGAGAATATTTGCGGAGCTGAACAACCCTAAACGTGCACTATCGAAGATGAACTTAACATCGGTGGAGGTAAGCATGATTTAGCTATGTTTTTAAACTAGGAATTATTTTGAATGAATAATAAAATAATCATTAAATTCGGCTTCCGTATCATATGAAGGATTATGGAGATCTCGAGGGTGTTATCCGCCTTTGGCGGGCTCCAGGGGTTTCAAATGACTGATGCACAACCGAAAGAAACGAAAGACCTTGGAGACCAGAATGTGGTCTATGTACAGGCATGGGAAAATCCTTATCCCAAAGGTCACGACTTTGCCCTAAGTCCTGTATCTTGTTTCTAGTTTTGTTCAGCGATTAAAGATCATCAGAGACTACCTTAAAGCAGGAACCAAAAATTTCACAGTTATGGAAATCGCCACAAATTTAGCTCATACAGTCTTTTCTTTGCCCATGTGGCGGGAGAGCGAACTGCGCCCTGTAAGCATTAAATCAGTATATGCTTATGAAAATGATACCAAACCGAACTGAGCAATTACAGTGGAACCTCGATATAACGAACCTCTATACTAACGAAGTCCTCAGTTTAACGAACGATATTTTTTGCCCCAGTAGTAGTAAAATAGATTGAAATAACCTCTATATAACGAAACCTCGTTATAGTAAACAGATTGCCAGTCCCTCATGGCCCTAGTTTTTCGTTATATCGAGGTTCCACTGTCACTTCAACGTTACATCCCAGTATAAACTCCCCCTTCCACAAAAAAATTCAAAACAAGCTGGCTAAGAAATGTTTCCTCCCGGCTCTGGTTCAAAGAAAGAAACAAATACATTTTTTTATATATTTTGATCCCCCGACCCGAGCTAGAAAGTGCTGCCTTCAGTTATGACTGACAGAATACTATTAACATAAACAGTCAATCTACTAGATTTATCCTACCGTCAAGAAATGTTGACAGAACTATTCAGTCACAAAGCACAGGGGTTAAAGCTCATTCGGCTAAGATCACAAATAGTAGAGAAATTTAAATATCCCATTTGGAAAGCATCCATAAATTTCATATGGCTTTGAAAAGCTTGGTTGGTATATTCAGACAGAGGGACTAATTAAACCAAAGGTAAGGCGTTTCATACCATCGGAGCTCCAATCTTTTATTCATATGATAGACTATCTCCATCGCACATTGATGTTCGGATACTACATCAGAGGACTGAAAATAATTTTATTGATGGGTGCCGAATTTTGAAACTCCTGAACTAAACAAACAGGATTGAACTTCAACATTCCTGAAAAATGGCGCACACGAAATCGGTATGAAGACAGGTTATACACTTTCTCAGTCTTTCTTTGTTTTAAATACTTGTCTAGCTGCCGATCCAGCAGTGATCTAACTTTTTAGAAGTTGAGATATTTATGTTTCACAACTGAATCGCACATAATTAGCTTGATGGAGTCACTTTTAATTATTTGTTTTGCAAAACATATAAAAGTAGATTCCACAGACAAAATGCATGTTTAAAATGCACTGAATATATGCCTGTCAGCTAGTCAGTTTTAAACGACCTAACTGAACACTTGGCCGTTCTCCAGATGGTTACGCTAGGTTTCGTCTCAGACCTGCACTTTATGACTTTCAGTTAAACTAAGTCTTTCCCCAGCTATTCTTTAGCAGGGGAAATAAGAATCATTACAATAATATTGGTCAGGGCCGCTGGCTCTGAAGTGAACCGGTATTCATGCTTTTTGTAGAAGATTTTTATCGTACTATTACCAAGTTACCCTCTCAGAGTTATGAAGCCAAATTAATAGAATGCTGGTCTTGGATAATGAGAGGCTGGAGCTTAAAAATAAAGCTGCCGCAGAGACTCAGTCATACTAGCCAAAACTTACAATACCATCCAAAAAGTTTGTAATGAATTAAACCTCCTAATCGTCTATTAAAACTGACTAGTAGAGGAGGGTGTTAACCTACCTTCGCGTGTCAGGGTCACCATAACGCCAACGGACCTGGGGACAACATCGATTGTTGTTCAGTCTCCATCTATCTAGCTAGCATTTAACAATTTTAAGGTCATCATTAATTTACTTTCATTTTTTTCCAAAGAAAATTCCAAATTAAAGATGAATCCTCTACTCTGGGCTTTATTCTTACTTCTGGCGATAACAGGCAAGTGTACTTACAGGGTTACCTTAAGTTTATTAAATCTGGCTGGCTGTGAGTAAATTAAATGGTATATTTTCTGGTATATTTTGATTGTTAACCCAGATGTGCTATCACAAAGTTGCAAGGAAGGCTCAGTGGTAAATGATCATTTTGGGCAGCGGCGTGAGTGTCGTAGCGGGAAACTGGGGAATCCTTGTCGAGTTCGACGAGAATGGAGTGGAATGCTCCCTGGAGAGAGGTCTGTTATTATAACGAAATTGAGAGCAATTTTCATTATAACTACCTAGTGAAGGATATAAGTATAAAATTTTTCTAAATAAGTTCAAAATAGTGCTAAAACTCCTCAATTCAACCGAATGCATGGTTTTAAGTTACGATTTATATGCTTGTGTAACTATGAACACAATTATTTCCTAGTGAGCGCATTATCAGTTTTGCTTTTCTAGCTCCGAGGATAAAAAATCTGATATATTCAAGACTCGTCCCGGCGCCAATTAAGCTGTGCGTGCAAAACTGCGATCAGTTAATCTCCTTTTTTACCAGAGATAGCAGCTAAGACGTTGAAGTAAGTACGCATCCCGTCGTGGTGCTAATGCGCAGAAATTCTAGCCATTGAAATCGCAGGCTCGAGTCCCTTTGCGCTTGCGTATTCCCCCACTGTCCTATCCATGCAGAATACAACAAGAGAACCCATATCATAGATTACAGGTGCTGTAAATTAAACATGCGATCATCAGTTGATGCTAATTGGGAGAAAAACTAATGGAAAAGAGGTAACCGAGAATATGCAAGAAGTAAGTTATGGCCGCATCATGCGGGAAATAAACCTGACGAGAAATCTGGCGTACACTCAGTCGCCGCATGTATCGACATGGAGCCGGTTAATCCAAGACATGCCATCAGTCTGTATTCCACGCTGTGGCTTACGGATTCTTGGTCAGTGGAACTTGGATTCCGGATTCCTTGAGCTGAATTCAGGATTTCTAAACCCAGGAAATCCAGATTTTGAAAGCAATAATAACCCGTATTACCTTTCATGGGGCGATGCACTAAGCCATGACCGGTTCCGCTTCATAGAAAAGTCATTACAATAGACCTTTTTCAACCCGTATGGGAGGCATCGCGCGCGATTTCCGAGTTCCCCCGGGTCTCTGTATCAAAACAAGTGTTCATCCTTTGATATGGAAATGATTTTTCTTTCTCATGTGCAAATAAAACTCATTTTCACAAGAAAGGTTGTGCACTTGGTCTCATTTTGAAAGGGAGGGTTTTTGGAACTCGGAAGTGGCCTATTAGTTTTAAATATTCCAGCGACAACTTCCAAGTTAAGTGATCCAAGCAGCATTGGAGAGAGCAACTGAAAAGAACCGTATTAATTAAATCATCTTTTAACTCAAAACTATCCACTGAATAAAGTTGCCCTCCATACAATGCTTAAGCTTGTTTACGACGAAATAAGATGTATAACCTGATTTGATATATAACTGAAACCATACAATTTTTTCTTGATCCACCAGGTACCGTTTTATTAGCGCAATCAAGAAAGCATCTCAACACCAAGATTATAAGAATCTTATTACCAAGCATTCTAAGCAGTTTAACAATATACATAACGCCAGGCAATTCCTGGCCTGGCACAGATGGTACCTACTGCAGATGGAGAACATTCTACGTAAAGTGGATCCAATAGTGACGATACCATATTGGGACTGGAGTTTATGGTCTGGAGCACCATGGCTGGATCAGGTGATTATAATGCGTTATTTTAGGAAGTTGGAATCCCAAATCCTGGGCTTTGGAAACCGTACTTCAGCTTAAAGAATCCAGAATCCCGCTAACGATTGGAAGAGGGACACTCAACGAATATTTTCTGTAAAATATCTGTTTGGAGAAGCAAAAATAGATTGCCTAGAATTTTCTATTACTTGGGGACGGCTAAAAATTTCTTGAAGACCGTTCCATTCTTGTACAATTTTCGAGGCTTATCTAATAAATAAATTATAATAATAATAAATTCGATTCGATTTTATGAAGTTTAATTTTTCACGTTTCAATCCCCAGATTAGGCTATTTATCGTAGAAAAAAGGAAACCTACAATTTTCGGATTTAAAATGTGATGGAGAGAGGAATCAGAAAAATTTTCACTATCGTGATACTTTAAATTGCGTCTGGAAAATAATACTTCAAAGCCCTTCTAATTTCGAAAAGACTGAAGTTCCCCTAGGATGACCAAACAGATATAAATTTCATAGCGCGGCTTAGAATGCATTTCTGCATGGAGATCTAACAGTACTAAGGATAGCCTAAAAAGTGTTTTGAATCAGGAAGAGAATTTTGGAAGCCTAAACCCAACTTAAGGAATCGGGAATCCAAAATCCAAGACTGTCTTGGGTTACCATACATCAGTAGGGATTATGATTCATTATGAGACTGAGTCACTTGCTTTCCTGCGCTTCTTTTCTCATCGAAAGGAGACGCCCCGCTCCAGTATGTCAAGATGGCTGGTTAGTATTGCCTTATAAATTTTGAAAAGCCAACATGCAGCAAATTTCATCGAAAAAGCGTTGTCATGATTCAAAAAGGACGTGACCTGGCCGGCTTAGACCCACCTTATCCCAATCATGATTAATGATTTTTATACTTCTTTCTTAATTATAATTTAATTTTATAAAGAATTGACAGAAACCGCGAAGTCTTTCCTTGTTCACACCCACGGAACCTCTATAAGCTCCGTATTTTATGCAATTTAATCCATTTTCATTCTTTGGTTATTTATACAGGATGAATAATATACGCTGTTGTTGTTAGAAAGTCTGTGCATTATCTTAAAGCTCCTTTTATTATGGCTAGTTGTAAAGGGATCCTTCTTTCTCCACTAGGAGTAACTAGCAAATAAGAGATGTCTAGCACAGATTAAGGTCCTTTTGCATGTGCACAAGAAGTCAATCCGTCCACATCTTGAATGTTGCAAAATTAATATGAGTAGCTTTTAACTCACTTTTTCAGATCATGAGCTTTTGGAGTAATGTACCATGGGGATTTGGTAGTAATGGCGGCAGAGATGGTTGCGTGTACAACGGACCTTTTGGAAAAAACAAATGGTCACTAACTAACGGAGAATGTCTCAAGAGGGGCTTCAATGGTAAGAACTTACAAACACTCTCACAGAGAAATCAATCAAGATACTGATCGATGCTGAGGTCTCCATCCTCAATTATGCATCAGTCAATTCCAGCTGTGCCCAGCCCCCCTCTCGGGCTGACCCCCGGGCATTAGCATTTTTTTTGCCTTGGATGGCAAATTCCTGGGAGTGGGGACTCTTGAGCTGTTAAATCCCCCGGGGTGGGGACGAAAAAAGAGGGCAAATTCCCTGTCCTCCGTCACCACTTCAACATTTTTCAGTGATTACACGGTCAAATAGTGCCGTTTTAAACATTTCAATGTGCGATTTTTTTGTTTCAAGTAAAGTCTTCCTTTGTAATAGCGCTAGGATTCTAATTAAGACTTCACGCCGCGATGACATGTGGCTTGAAGTTTTTTGATATAAAATTATTGACATTAAAATTGATAGAGCGTTGTAAAGTTATATGTTATGAATAGTTTTAGAAATATGAAAGGATCTTCTTCGAATAAAATCAACAGAAATTTGATTCACTAACCAAAAAACGTTGATTCACGTCGATAGCTCCGGAGTTTCGCTATGTAATTCTGGCTTGATAAGCAATGAAATGCATGCATATAATCGGGAACATGCGCAGCTGGAATTGACTGATGCATTACAGTTCATCAGGGCTATAATGAATTACAATGAATTATTATTTCATTTACTTTACAGGACAAAATCAACTTTGGGTTGATACTTATATACACTAATTTACCGGTGGCTTTTCCTATTGTAGGCAATCCACCAGACTGCATCGCGGTTCACAAATGCCTACGAATCTTTTCGCACAAGTTCGCCGAATTTGAGTCGACACTCCGCGATACCTTACACAACAATATGCACTGCAGAATTGGCGGGAAAGGCGGCACAATGTGTTCCAAGCAATCAGCTAATGCCCCAGAATTCCTTCTTCACCACGCATTTACTGACAAGCTTTGGGCTGACTGGCAAAAGAAAGAGACCCGCTATAAAAACGCTTACTTTCGTGGGAATATCTATTTATATGGAATCACCCCCCGAATGAGGCCTCAGAATCTTTTGGATCTATCCAAACAACCCGGGGGAGTTTGCGTAATCTACGATGACCCACCCCACGAGAACTATAAGCTTTGTCATGATAACCTGGCCAAATTGACGTTAGCAGAAATCGACACCATACCAAGACAGAAGTTCACCCGCCTGAGCAGTCTTGAGTTTGATTTGTTCATGGTTAAGAAGAAAGGGAAAGCTAGGGCGATTAAAGAATTGGACAGTTTGGGGCCCAAGAGTGTCTTGTCCAAAAGTGTGAAGCTGAACTTTCAAGATAACAAACTAGGCTTCAAAGTGGACGACGTAAAAGAAGCGATTGAGAGAAAAAGGAAGAAAAAGCGAGAAGAAGTAATAGGTTTTTCGACAATGTAAGAAACTAGGAGAACAAATTGCAATAGAAGATTAACTAGTTATACTCACCCTTTCTACGTAAAACACCAAGTGTCAACGGTTAAATTCGAGTTAAATGCCATAGCTTATGTTACAAAACGTACACGTAGTACAGCTTTCGCGATCTTCTTAAACCTTTTTTTAGCACAAACTTAATAAATACAACTTGAGAATCTGTGGCAAATATCGTCGGAATTAGTGGATCTTGTTTATGTTGTCTGCAAATTTACTTCGCTTCATCCTTAATCGCTTTTACGAAAAAAATTTGGGCCTACATGTTGATTCCCATCTCGTCATTATTGTAAAAGTGGTGGCCAATCTCCCATGGCTTCAGTTAAAATAGTAATTAGAGCTAAAAACATCGTAAGTGTATTTCTTTATGAGTTAGTAACAGAACAGTCTAAAAAAAAATCTAGTATTGTTAAAACAATCAGGGTAAAACTTAATAAATTTTATTATGATTTCCTAAGTCGTATATTTAAATCGAACTCAGAAGGACGAGCAGACCGGGCGCGAAAGCAGCTCTCAGGTTGTCTTATAATTTTTTTAACCTAGTACGCATTCTCTCCTGCCCAGACTCCTTGCCTAGGCACTGCCGCTGACCAGTAAAGGAAGCTCCGCAATCTCATATCCAGAGTCTGCTGGCCTAGTTTTGCCCCGCTGACAAAAAAAGCCGGAAGACTCTGGGTACGAGATTGGAAGCTCTGCGACGAAATGACGACGAAAGTACTGTAGGGTAAACTACACGTACCATGCCACTACCCATCCTCACAAATCCCCACCCACACACCACCCCACCACTCCAGCTCACTTTCTAACCTCTCCTCAGGCCCATAACCAGGCCCCTTCTGTCAGCTCCCTAATCCTGTCTGTAATTCCCCTTTCTTCTTTCTCTGTTTCTTCCTTATTTTGAATATTTCTCTTTGTTTCATTGTTTTTTTAGATGAAAAGATTGAACAATATGCAAGGAAAACTTTGACCATGCTAAGGAGGACGGAATTTGGTGTAAAGTTCGTTCTTGAAAACACGCTACTTAAAAGGAAAACAAATGTAAACGAAGAGGAAAACAATCTGCGTAATTTTCAAGTGTAGTGAAATTTCCATGAATATTCGTAGATATATTTTACA
Source organism: Porites lobata (assembly GCA_942486035.1). NCBI lineage: Eukaryota > Metazoa > Cnidaria > Anthozoa > Scleractinia > Poritidae > Porites > Porites lobata. The sequence continues at coordinate 533,093 of CALNXK010000212.1, read as the reverse complement.
ACAGTCGAAAGCAAAACAGACATAAGTGTATGGGGAGCGCGCGCTTCTAATTAATCCACATGTACAGCCCGGCTGGCACCACTAACAAACAAAAAGTGCAAACGTGCCTTCCTTTCCTACTTAGCCTGCGTAGCTGCCGGAATTAGCAGGCGAGTGCAATAGTTTTGGGCGGCGGAGCCGCTCGCGACACTCCATCGCGGCTTCATCGCTATTGCTTCACGTAGCGGCTCCGCCGCCAAGAAAGTAACCCCGGGCACAACAATCCCGCCAGCTACGCAGGCTATCTTTTCCAGCCTCCTTTCGCTTAACAGGTTTAGCGAAAGATTGAAAAATCTGATAAAGTAGCAAACCTGTGAATCTCGGGTATATAAAACTGTATGAATTTATTGGTTTTTGTTACGAAAGGGCTTTTAAAGCGGTGTATTCTCAGCAACGTAAAGTAATTTGAAGAAGACTGGATATAGCAAAACAATCATTTACTAAATTCGATACTAAATCCTTTCTCCCTATATTTTGATATCTGTATTTGCCATCAACCTCAGATAAAAAGAAGCTATAAAGAGAAAACTGTTTAGCTACGTGAAACGTGCACACGCTAATTGTTAGGCAAAGTAACTCCTACAGTCTCCTAGTCAAAATAAAGAGAGTGCATTTTCCTGGCGATGTTATAGAACATGTTAACCAAGAGCCATATAATAGGACTCTGTCCTATTATGGCTCTTGACATTAGCTAGTAACGCTGTCTCTAGACTGAAAATGTATTTGATTTTATAGTACAAAGCAAATCTTATAGATTTAATGGCACAGGAAAACCTATTTATTTATTCCAGTTTTAAGCAACAGAAGAAAACGTAGAGGGCCTAGATTTTTTACTTTATCCATAAAACAGCTTAAATTTCACGTTTCTTTCTCGGATTTACTGTACTGAATTTATTTATAGTTGAAAGTAACTAGATTTGCTACAAGTCGACCTCATGAGTGTCTTAGCGAGCAGAGTGAGCTGTTTAGGCCGCGAATTCGTCCTGCGCCATATTAAATCGGACGAAGGACTTTTCTGAAAGTCTACCTGACAAGACTGTAATATATTTTCAATTCGCTTGATTTCTGGTGTTACAATGGCCATTATTCAGATTATTGTTGAAATGATAAATTTCAACTTAACTTCACGCTCTTGTTGACTACCCGGGGTTGACTAGCGTGCAAAAGCATTCCGGTTGGCGACCCTACACTAACGAAATTTGCTCCGCAAAATTAAACATAACGCTAGGTTGTTCAAAAGTATACAGCTTTCCTCAGTTTTCTTTTTAGAAGACGTTTAAAAAGTCAAACAGTGAGAGCTGAACTTTACTTGATTTACGATTGTTTTTGGTTAAACTTCCTCTTTCTTAGCAGTAAGACAACCTTTGACTGAAATGTTGTTGTCCACCAGTCGGCCAGACCTGAAGAAACAGACGAAGTTGTATAATCAAGTGTCATCGCAGTTAATGGAACAAAATACGAAAATAAAGACGTCTAATTAATTTGACAAAAGGTGTATGATATTTGCGAGTTAATATTTACCTAGCACTGACATAATTTTCTTTACAGTGTTAAAAGTTAAATACTGTTTATTTAGATCTGGGAAGTCCAACATGTTACTTTTTCCTTGTTACCAGTACGTCACCTGCTAGACGCATCGCTCTGGTGATAGTGAAACACGTGTGATGCTGTTTCTCTGCGCTTTGTTATCTGTGTGGAAGAATATTATACACTGCGTGACCCAAAAAATCAGTGTAAGCCTAAAAACTGAATGTTTATTAGTTGTCGAAATCTTCGCGGCAATCTACCCGGAAGAGCATGTCTTGCGCTCCATTAAATATCTTTAGTTAACTTGATTGCCCATTTGCAAAAAATATATATATACAGATATACACAATCTTAAATTAAAAAAAGTCGATACTCAGTGTGATAAATGAATAAATACATTTTCAAAAAGAAAGCTGAAATAAGTGACTAAAAAGTGCATGGGCATCTCTTTTTGATTTGAGTTAAATAAATGCTCGGCGTGTAAGTATGTTTGTTGTAAAACACATGTAATTTGAATACAAATGAGACGACCTCGGGTAGATACGTTCTTTGTAAAAAGATTCAAGGGTAAACTTGTTTTATCAAAAAGGTTCTTTTTTCATTCTTTTTAGTCTCGTATCAAATATTGCATGGCACGATTTTTTCGAATACACATCGACCAGTGACCATGTTGAAAAATTTAAACGCAACTCATTTGGAAATATCAAAAACTGAATTAAAATAAAGTAAAAGTTCTTACCACGAGGCTATAAGTTATAAGCCGTAAAGACAGGTTATGATAACTTTCAACAGCGGTGCATAGTCTGATTTATCAAATCTTCCTGAATTTATCGCAGCTTTTTGAAGTTACAGTTTTTTAAAAACATATATCTTCCTTAGTTAGAGGATTAAAATACAACAATATCTTCCTGAGAGGGAAATATTTTCGTTCGTGACCAAAATTTGGCTACGAGATTGGAGGGTCTGCGACGAAATGACGACCAAAGGTTTGTGGGGTAAACTACCTTGCCACTATCCATCCCCACCACTCTAGCTCAATATCTTCTATCTCCGTCAGCTCCCTACTCCTGTCTGTGCTTACAACACGGTTTATTTCATTTTAGGATTTTATTTGTTTCTCGGAGATACTAGCCTAGTTTTGGCTACTCTGAAATTCGAGATGAAATAAAGTTTTATCTATGTATGTATGTATGTATGTATGTATGTATGTATGTATGTATGTGTGCGTGTTTGTGTGTATGTATGTATGTATGTATGCCTGTATGTACAATTGCCCAATTCCCCTTTACTTCTTTTCCTGTTTCTTCCTTATTTTGAAAATTTCTCTTTGTTTCATTGATTTTTAGTTACAAATATTGAACAATATGCAAGGAAAGGTCTGACCATGCTAAGAAAGACTGAATTTGGTGGAAGTCCGTTCTTTAAAACACGCTACTTAAAAGGAGAACAAAATTAAACGAAAAGGAAAACAATATCTGCGTAATTTTCAAGTGTAGTGAAATGACCATGAATATTCGTAGATATATTTTTCAACAGTGGAAAGCAAAAAATGCATAGGGAGCGCGCACTTCTAATTAATCCACATGCACAGCGCCGCTGGCACTACGCTAAAAAACAGAAAGTGAAAACGCGCCTTCTTTCCAAGCCTGCGGGCGGGATTAGCAGGCGCGGAGTGTAGTAGTCTTTGGCGGCGGAGCCGCTCGCGAAAATCCCTCGCGGCGCCGCCGCCAAGAATCGAGCAGAACAATCCCGCCAGCTACGCAGGCTATCCTTTCAAGCCTCCTTTCGCTAAACAGGTTTACCGAAAGGTTAATATAAAATCTCATAAAGTAGCAAACCTGTGATTCTAGGGTATATAAAACTATAATATAAAAGCGGCGTATTCTCAGCAACGAATAGTAATTTGAAGAGGACTGGATATAGCAAAACAATCATTTACTGAATCATTTCTCCCTATGTTTTGATATCTGTAATTCTCTTCAACCTCAGCTTATTTCCCTTGTTCAAAATGAATTTGCAGTAAGAAATGCTAAAAATGTTCAGTAGCCAGTATTTACATAAAGGACACAGAATGCCCCAAGACATTATCGTTGAAAGAATTCCAAAGTCAGTGAATAAATTTTACATTCCAATACTTTGGTCGAACCGCAGGAGCTTCATGTAAAGGAATAACTTGATACCTGCATCTACATATTCCTTTGACAGACAGTAAAATAAGTATATTTTTGATTGAACTCGCCCGGAAGAAGCTAAAATCAAGAGAAAACTGTTTAGCTGCGTAAAACACACGCGGCAAAGCAACTCCTATATACTGTATATACCTATATATACTGTCTTCTGGTAAAAGGAAGTGCATTCTCCTAGCGATGTTATAGAACTTAACCAGTAACGCTGTCTCCGTAGACTGAAAATGTCTTTGCTTTTCATAGTACAAAGCAAACGAAGTGACACAAATCTTACAGATTTATCGCACCGTACAGGAAAACCTATTTATTTATTTCAGTTTAAAAGCAACAGAAAAAAATGTAGAGAACCAACATTTTTTACTTTTTCCTTTATAAAACTGCTCAGCTTTCACGTTTCTTTGCCGGAGCTGTACCGAATTTACTTATAGTTCGAGTTGACTAGAGTTGCTACAAGTCAACCTCATGAGTTTCTTAGCGAGCGGAGCGAGCTTTTTAGGCTGCGAATTCGTCCCGCGCCATATTAAATTGGACGAAGGACTTTTTTGAAAGTCTACGTACCTGACAAAACTGTAATATATTTTCAATTCGCTTAATTTCTGGTGTTACAATGGCCATTATTCAGATTATTGTTGAAATGATAAATTTCAACTTAACTTCACGCTCTTGTTGACTACCCGGGGTTGACTAGCGTGCAAAAGCATTCCGGTTGGCGACCCTACACTAACGAAATTTGCTCCGCAAAACCTATCGCTGGGGAGAGAAGAGATTGTTCAACAGTATACAGCTTTCCTCAGTTTTCTTTTTGGAAAACGTTTAAAAAGTCAAACAGTTAGAACTGAACTTTACTTGATTTACGATCGTTTTTCGTTAAACTTCCTCTTTCTTAGCAGTAAGACAACCTTTGACTGAAATGTTGTTGTCCACCAGTCGGCCAGACCTGAAGAAACAGACGAAGTTGTATAATCAAGTGTCATCGCAGTTAATGGAACAAAACACGAAAATAAAGACGTCTAATTAATTTGACAAATAAAAGGTGTATGATATTTGCGAGTTAATGTTTACCTAGCACTGACATAATTTTCTTTACAGTGTTAAAAGTTAAATACTGTTTATTTAAGAAGTCCAACATGTTACTTTTTCCTTGTTACCAGTACGTCACCTGCTAGACGCATCGCTCTGGTGATAGTGAAACACGTGTGATGCTGTTTCTCTGCGCTTTGTTATCTGAGTGAATGAATATTATACACTGCGTGACCCAAAAAATCAGTGTAAGCCTAAGAACTGAATGTTTACTAGTTGTCGAGATCTTCGCGGCAATCCACCCGGAAGAGCATGTCTTGCGCTCCGTTAAATACAGATTTACACAATGTTAAATAAAAAAGTCGATACTCAGCGCGATAAATGAATAAATACATTTTTAAAAAGACACCTGAAATAAGTGACTAAAAAGTTCATGGGCATCTCTTTTTGATTTGAGTTAAATAAATGCTCGGCGTGTAAGTGTCGTTTATTTTGTTGTGAAACACACGCAATTTGAATAAAAATGAGACGACCTCGGGTAGATATATTCTTTGTAAAAAGATTCAAGGGTAAAAAAACTTGGTCATTCTCTATTGCCTCGTTTTAACAAACCAGTTTTTCTTTCATCCTTTTTAGTCCCGTATTAGTTATTGCATGGCACAATTTTTTCGAACACACATCTACCATGTTGACTGAAAAATTCGAACAGCAACTCATTTGGAAATATTAAAAACTGACTTAGGGAAAGTTCATTTAATATGACAAGGTGGGGGGGGATGAAGATATTGAAACTCGAAGCTTGAAATTTTAGCAGCCCCCCTCGCTAGCGGTTCAATGTTTTAGGAGCCCCCTCCTTGGTAATCGAAAAAATTTCAGAGCCCCCCCCCCTCCTCCTTCAATTCCTTTGCTTCCCTGAAAAAAGATCGCTAGACTGTATTAAATATATTTACCGTTATTGCCTTCAATGGTTTATACTATGACAAACTTGAGATACAGTTGTGATACAATTTTCTAAAGCATTTTTGGGATGAACAAGTGTGTAATAATTACTGAGACTACATTTGTTATATCTGTAAGACACGTGATATAGCTGAGTTGCACAGGTCATTAAATTGTTGAGTTGAAAACCATCTGATCTGTATGATGATGTCATGTGTTGGTTTTGAAGTATACAAATTTTCGGAGCCCCCCCTCCCAGCGCAACAATTTTTTCAGAGCCCCCCCTTCGGGTGTCTAAAAATTTTTGGAGCCCCCCCTCAATATCTTCATCCCCCCCTTGTCATATTAAATGAACTTTCCCTTACTACTAAGTAAAAGTTCTTATCACGAGGCTATAAGTTATAAGTATCAATGTAAAGACAGGTTATGATAATTAACTTGAAATACATGGTATTTATCAAATCTTCCTGAATTTTAAAATACAACTTTTTGAAGTAACAGTTTTTTTGAACATAAATCTTCCTTAGAGTGAGAGCGTTGAAAAAGAAACAATATCTTCCTGAGAGGAAAATATTTTCGTTCGTGACTAAAATTTCACCTTGATCGGTTTGGTACTGTAATTATTCAGATTATTTGTATCCCTTAAACAATTAGCTTGATATAAGTCAACAGCTTGTTTGGATTACGATCTGTCTTCCTCTGTGAACTGACAAACATCATTTGTTCACGAGTCAGTGGTAACAAGTTTCACTTCAAGTGCGTTAACAAATAGTCATCCAATAAACTCAGAAACAGTTTCCCTCTTTGAGTCAGTTGGCGTTCAGCTTCTACAGAGCTCTGAGGAAGTAACTAAATCAAAGATAAGAAAACCCTCTTCGTTTCTAATCCCGCGAGTATGAAGTTTGCAGCAGTGGTCTTGTTTCTGGTGGTATGTTTGGCTGTTGGCGTCCATTCTGCCAAAAAACAGCTGACGCTTAATGGAAAAGCTCACATTCAGTTTTTCGGACCGAAAGACGAGATATGGAACGGTTTATCTCACGGTAAAATTAATCATAACAGTTAACCAATGATTTCAGTATTTTCGTAAGCATTTCTGGAACTAGCAGTCTTCACCGCATGCGATAGAAATGAGTTAACATCCACCGAAAACATTATTTTTTGAAGTTTTAATGAAAACATGTATGGGGCGAAAATCATCAGAAAATTACCTTTCCGCTTTTCGGCCTCAACATCGAACATAAAATTTAGGGCAGTAAGATATACAATTCATTTTCTTATTTCCCCTTTTTACCATTTCCTCTTCTCAAGGCAACCGGTATCCCATCATTACCAGTGGTGACATCATTGCATTGCGATCGGCGTACAATTCAGGAAGTTACGTGAAGTATTGGCTGTATTGTCACACATCTTACTGCCTTTTTACTTCCGGACCAAGCAAAGTGATGACCACATCGAAATGGTCCTCCTTGAATGATTACGCCAAGTTTATGATCACTGCAAGAGGAAAGATGGATGGACAGCCGATCAACAGTGGAGATACAGTGATACTGAGCTCGCAAAAGTATGGCTCTAAATATTGGCTCAGATGTTGGACATCCACAACCTATCAATGTCGTTGCAGTTCGTAAGTATCACGATATCGATCCTACCGATAGATTTTGAAATTTATGATAAAATTGGATCATAGGTGAGAAACAGAGAACAAATAAAAGGAATATGATAACAAGGTTAAACTCTGAACAATTATAGGAAATCAAAAAGAGAATGAATTAAATGAATACATAACAAGGTAAAGGTAAAGCAACCATATTTTACGTCGATAACTCGTGACAGTAATAACTGACAAACTTGGAGGTCGACGGTGCGCTCATTTTACCCCTCCCCCCCTCTCCATCAATGCTCCGTTTTAAGCGTATTTAATGCTAGTTAAAGCTACACAGAAAGGAGAGAAGTTGAAACAAGGATGTGATGTCATCGGGGATCAAACTCGGGACCTCGCGCACCTATGGCCGCCCACTAACCAACTGTGACACCCTTGCTCCTGTAACGCTTCTTCAAAACACATTGTGAACTTGTCACTTTTTCATCGTTCATTCGAGGAGTAAAGGGCCCCCCTATTTGAAAATGTTATGTGGTCATCTATTCATTTGTTAAATTTTTTTTACTTGCACAGATTTAGAAGTAAGATCCTGTCAAGTGACTGGTTAACCTACAGTTACGCCACCTTCCAGATCTACTCCAGGTACGCTCCCGAGGGAACCCCTATACAATACCGCGATATTGTGGCGTTCAAATATCCCTTCGCAGGCTACAGTACCTGGCTGTACTACTCTTCTGGCCGCTTTTACACCAAGGGCTGCAGCTACTACAACAAAGCATCATGCGCAACTGAAAACACTACTACTGGATTAAGGATCTTCAAGAAGCTGTGAAACGATCATGTTGCGACTAAACTGTAAAACAAACTTGCAACAATTCAATGACTGAAAGCGTCTGATAAAAATTCAGTAACAATAATTAATTAAGCTTGAAAATACTTTTTGGCATGTTTGGTAAAGAAGAAAACAAAACAAAACGAACAATAAACGCGATGTGGAAAAATGTCTGTTGTGCCAAGCCTGAAAGTTGTTTTTACTGAAATAATCCTTTGATGAGCTTTCAGCCACGGTTTTATTGCATGTTAAACTGTGCCTTAAACATTACTCGTCAATAAAGGCGTTCTAAACTGAAAAGAAATGACTGGACTACCTTAATCATGAGCTGCATTCTTAAAAATTAGGCGGCAAGTGCGATTTCGGCAAGACAAAACTTACATTGATCATAAGAAGCCACTGAACAAACTCTACGCACAAAAATAGTTTTCGCAACACTAAGAACTCAAACAACTGCGACCTTTAAACATCACCCCAAATATTAAACTGAATATGTCTTTGTATTTTTAACGACAGCTTTAAGAGGAACCAGTTTTCCACTAAAAAGGGCGACTCTCAAACGGGAATGAGAAGAGAGAAAGTGAGAACTTTGTCTACTTTTCGTTCGGCTGTCATTTCCTCATGAGAAGAAAAATCAGTGGGCCGTCTGAAACCTATACATTCTAAAAATTGTACAATACCACGACTGAAGGTTTCGAGAATTTAGACGTAGGTTCATTACACCGTGAAATGAAATAAGGTTGGCTTATCATCTGGTCGGAACACGGAATACTGTTCCATTTGGGTCCTTTTGCTTTGATTATAATTTGTTCTCTTCACGTGAAGAAAGAAAGGTTCAGCTTAGAAATGAGAGGGAAAAGAAGTGCTATCGGAAAGCTTCGCACTACAAAAATACGTAGAACGTGGGATCCAAACACAATAGGGCAATCTTTACTTAGGAACAGAGCTAAGCTACAGTAGAACCTCGATTTAACGAACATCTTTATTACGAATTCCTCGGTAAAACGAACCATATTCCTAGCCACAGTAATAGTAAAATATATGAAAAAGAACCTCGATGTAACGAAACTTCTTTTAGCGAACATTTTGTCAGCACCCTGGCCCTTCGTTATATCGAGTTTCCATTGCACTGTAACTCTCCAGACGAAAAATGACACCACCTAAAATAATGGCACTAACATTTATTTCTGTTTAAAATTAGGGGAATCATTCGAAAACTGTGCAAGTTCTTTGGGCACGAGTTATAAGAAATCTAGTTTCTTTTCACAGCGTTAGTTAGAAGTGTATAAAAATGTAAGAAAAACATAGAGAAAATCGTCAGTTTGGAAATGTTGTCTCAATATATAGTACCGCGCAACTGATTTATAATTTTTGTGGCAGTGAGTAACGAATTAAACGCTACGATTTTGACCTTTAAATAATTTGGCAGGTTCAACCTTGGGAACTCAAAGTAGAAAAATTGTAATTTCTATCTCTGGGGTGGAGGAAAATGTATGTCTGAATACATACCTACATTAATTCTTTTACATATTCATAAACTCTAAAAAAATTTTCGACGTCAACCAACAAACTACCTACCTAGTGAAGGGTTCCTGAAGTTTGAGTCTGCAGTTATTTCTTTATACACGCACATTCAAAAATCAATTCATAATTTTACATAAATATGTTCTAAAAAATTATTGCTAATTTCTCGTTCACTTAAATCTTGAAAAACCCATTCTTAATTAGCTTTTGCCATTCAGATCCGCCTGGAAATTCGTATGCATCTAAAGATTCCTTCCTCATTTCTGCACTATACCCTGGGTCCTGAGAAGAAAAACAATGCAAGTGATGCTTAAGAATAAGTAATGATTTTTTGTTATGTTGTTTTAATTTTGTTACTGTTAAAAAATTGAATAAATAAAGATCAATATATAACAATACGAAAACAAAAATCAAAAACTGACCATTGGAACTTTGTAAGCGCCATTCGCTACCACACAAGGATGGATAAAATGCTCATGAAGATGATCAGCAAATTCAGTTACCCTGCAGCAGAAGAAGAAGAACCAAAATGTTGTTGTAAATGCTTCTTCTGTTTTACGTTCAAACAATTTTTTTTACAGCAGAGATAAGCGTACTGCACCTTAAATTAACGAAAACCACTGCCCAGGTGTGGTATCAAGGTAGCCCTTCAATGAGTCGCAATTTATTCATACATGTAATTTGTCTTATTTCTACAACTTAACTTTTGACCAAATTAAAGAAAACGAAAAACGGAATGGCTGACAAAAGGGTGATCAAAACAGGGTTTCGGAAAGTTCTTACCGACAGCCTCAGAGACTGTCAACTTGTCAATAGTAATCATCCAATCACCTTGATATTGAAGTCACAGGAACCCAAGTCTCGTCTGATCAGTATAAAAACTGCACCTGTTCAGACAGGGCACAGCCTGCTTTCTTCTTACGTGGCAACAGGAAACCTAAAGCTCTTAGACTGACAATACAAACTAAAGAAAAAATATTTCATATGAAAATGTCTGGTATAATAACTCAAATACAAATTCTAACCTGTTTTCTAATGATGCTGAGACACAGATGTAGTCAAAGATTGAAATGTGTTGTATGTATTCACACAAACCAACACCACCACCATGAGGACACACAGGAACTGAAGTCAAGGAGAAAAAAAATAAAATACAGGGAGGTTAGAGTTACTTACCATTGAACGATATTTAAAAAAAGACAGTGACATTTGTTTTGTTGATCTCAGTATTTTTTGCTCTGTACAGTATACTTTTTCTTGGGCTAAGGACAAGCAGTTTCAAGTGGTTGAAATGTGGCCACCAAAATGAAATGACTGCTTATGTTACAGGTCAAATTTGATTTCAGGTTAAATTTTTTTAACGTAGGTTGATTCTCAATTTCCTTTGTCTCCTAGCCCTAATTATTCATAATAGGGCTGGGAAACAAAGGAAATTGATAAAAATTAACCTGAAATCAAATTTGACCTGTAACACTTGCATTTAAGAAAAAGGAACGAACGAGCTGTACATGTATCATCTGTATTATTTAAGCAACGAATTTTACCTCCAAACTTAGCAGCCATCAGCAAGACTGCCAAGACTTCATTCAATCCACCCATTCGACAGCTGTCAATCTGGCAGAACTGAAATCCTTTAGCCTGGAATAACTGTTTAAATATGACCCTGTTTTGACAGTGTTCTCCCGTGGCGACACCAATACCATATGGCTCTAGCGCCCTGGAAATAGCAGCGTGACCTGTATAATGTTACTAAATGCAATTAACTGTTTAATAAGATTAGTTAAAAAGTGATTTAAAAGGTGCATAAAAGGTAGCCTCCCACGAAGACGTTCTTAGGGGTTCTTCACGCGAACATTTATTCATGTATGGCATTTACAATATAACCATTAATAAAATGGGGAATAGTTCAGTTATCAAAATACACAAAGCCAGAAGAAAAGTGAAACTAATTTTTCAGCAACATTAAAGTGGTTTTACGAAACCCGTGAAACAGTACCAAACAGGACCAAATAGTTACTAGTAAACATAAGAAAACAATGATATTAGACCCTGATACTGTGTATTAGTCTACTATGTAAATCACTGGTTTGGTTAAATCACTCTAAGCCAAAATAATATCAGTGACTTCTCTCCACATTTCAGTTTTATTTGGCAGGTGCACTGTGGCAAAAAGATTCATGTGATTATCTTAGGAGTTAAAATCACCTAATGCGTCATCTGGAGAGGTTGGTTCTTCAATCCAGATTGGTTTAAACTTGGCCAACTGTTTCATGTAATCAATAGCTTCACTGACATCCCAGCGCTGGTTTGCATCCATTGCCTATGAAAATAATGTATGGATATAAGCACATGGATTCTAAAGCCTCCATACTAGTATTGGAAATAAGTTCTTTGTATGTTGCACATGTACATCAGATAACATGATTATTTTCTTAGCTGCATGATCTGCATATCACAAGATACACGCTTGAAACAGAAAGTGAGAAGCCCATCATTTGGAATACTTAAACAAACCTTGTGGAGTCGAAGTAATGCAAGTCAAATCTTGTTTATAGACCCTAAGTCAAATTTATTGGAGCACTCCGACTCATTTCAGAATCATTGCTGAAGGTTCCCTTGGTATGAACCTTTCTCTAGGTCGAGAAAACTTGAAAAATATAACCAAATATATATAACAATGACTTGCTCTCCAATGTTTTTGATGTATTTAATTTCTCTTGTTATTTTAGTCAATGCAGGCGATCTCTTCCCCCAACGCTTACACATTTTCCAGCTCTTTTTTTCTTGTTCCTTTGGATACTGTTTATAACCAAATATGATAAAATAATATTATCTGAGTACAAACATACTCAGAAAGAGGTTTTCGGAAAAAGATTGAAAATAGAATCAAACACTAGGGAAGATGGTGACAATAAAGGTGGATTTCTACTTACATGTATTGCACACATACTTTGATTTTATTCATGGGTTGAGGTATAAAGCTTTTCAAACTTTAGCAAAACATGTTTCCAGGTCAGTGTGGTCCCCACCCTGACTGTGTCTCCTAAAACTTACCAGAAAATTATCCCATCCAATCTCCTCTCTAAATATAGCTGCTCTCCTCATGTCATCATTTACATCGGAACCAACTTTCATTTTAAATCTGTTGACAACAGCAAAAGTTACAACATATTACATATTTACTCCATCCATCCAACCACTGAAAAAAAGATACACACACTGACTACTTTAATATTTTTGTGATGTAAAAAGGAAGGGCCTTCATGGAGAAGTAAATTTTCAGGTTATAACCTCTCAATTATTATAGCTTTAAATTGAAGACTATCCAACAGTACATCATTCCTATACCTTACAGATGCACAATACCTACCCACACATGGTTGCTTAAATCTCTAACTACTAAGATTCCTTCATAATATTCATTTTACTATAATTTTATAATCAGCTTGTAAAATTAGATAAGTCCAACACATAGGGAAACATAATAATTGTTTGAAACAGATTGTTTAGAAAGTTTCCCTAGACTGGTAAAACATACAAAGCCTAGCCCCTTAAAGGAATGATGAACCTCAGAGGTGACACACTTGAACAAACCTTGTCCAACCAGCTTTAAGATACTTTTGGCACAGCTCACGAAGCTGACTGTCTGTGTATCCAAGCCAACCGGCAGATGTTGTATAAGAAGGATACCCTTTGGAAATCATCTCTTGCTCTGAAAAAAATCGTAAATAACATGTTACCGTAGCTAAAGTTGAACTTGAGCCTGTGCATGTCATTAAAAAAACGATAATTAAATCCTACTAATGTTCGGTATCATTTCCATTTCTACGAGCACATCAATCAAAATTATGTACTTTGCATTACATTTCTTGGTAAATTTAAGGCAATATGCATATGCTGACCTTGTTTTCAACAGCTCCTGTAAAATTTTCATCAAACTAATGAGAAAATGTGCCTCTCTACAAGAATGTCAAGTTATAATTATATGTAAAATAAAATGTAAAAATAAAATAACTGCAACAGTGTAAAAGTTTCAATTTGTTCAGTGTCACCAAATTCACTCTCTTAGACACAGAAAGCTGTAATTTCAAATTATACATGTAGTTACCTCTTTGTTTCTTGCTGTCTGCATTTTTCTTCAAAATATCTAAGAAGCAAACTTTTTGTACTAAGAAGATGGCCAATATGGCTATGGAATTAAATATACATGTACTGCTTGTAACTGCAGAATGCATGCATGCAGATGTCAATGAATCAAGTTTTAATTATTATAACAATATGTTTTAAACAAAGGCCATCAAGAAGAAGTGAGGCATCCATCTTCCACAAAATGAATTCACTGGAAGTAGTACAGGTTGCAAACAAAAATGACTGGTGAATAGATGATGATGATGATGATGATTACACTTCTGTAGGGTACTAACCCTTTGAATGCCAAGGACATTTTATATACCAACCACATAAATACATAAATATAATACAAAAAAGCATGACAAACCTATTGCTTCTTCTTTAGTAAGTACATCAGACCTGAAGAGGTTTAATAATGAGTAGTCTTGTGATTGAATTAATGTGATCATGTATTAGTCCATGGCAAAGAAGGCTGAATGAATGCTTAAAATTATGAACCGTACTGTTGAGTGAATTTTTTGTTTTTGTTTGAATTTTAAATATTTCAGTTTATGAGAAAATAAAGTCCAAAAAAATCATGACAAACCTATTGCTTCTTCTTTAGTAAGTGCATCAGACCTGAAGAGGTTTAATAATGAATAGTCTTGTGATTGAATTAAAGTGATCATGCATTAGTTGATGACAAAGAAGACTGAATGAATGCTAAAAGTTATGAACAAGGAAGCAAAACTTCATCAGTCCAATAAGCTTTTCTTGACAACAATTTGACTTTCCCTGATTTGAAGTTAACATTTGAGTTACATGACTGTAATAAAGATCAGCGTCACCAAACCTGCCAGAGTTGATGGTGATTGGGGGTTAGAATAAGAGTGCACTTACATTGTACATTTTGCAGAGTCTATGATCTTACAAACTAGTAATCACTATACACTGTACATTAAGTTAACTTTAGGCTGCAGTTAATCACAGCATTTTAGCTATTACATGTACTCCTATTAAAACACAAAGAGGGGTCTGATTACTGTACCGCTGAAAATTTGCATATACTTACAAATAAGTGAAGTCTATTGTTGACACCAGCTGCTCGGGAGGCTGTATGGAAAAAGAAAGATAATGTAGTTGTCAAAGGGCTTCTGATATTTAATCATTATGCAGTGGTGCGATTTTACACAACTGAGCTCAACAAATCCCATCCAAACTCATAATCCACAAGACATCTCATCATAGATTAAAAACCAATATTCTGGACAAAATAACTTAACTTTATGCTCAATTAATTAGTTTATTGTGCTTTCAAAACATCTGCATACAGAACCCCTGAAATTCCTGATAATATGAATCTTAGAAATGAAGTATTTTAAGCAAAATATACTCAGGTTAGAATATATTGCATATAAAAAAATACAAGTAATTTATCACAAAATATACCTTCTTGAGGCACAATCAATGTAATTTTATTATTTTTTCACCTGCCAAACTATTTTGCTGTTGTAAACTGGTATTTCCTTTGGAATTAACAATAACAGTCTCATGATGATGATAATAATAATAATAATAATAATAATAATAATAATAATAATAATAATAATAATAATAATAATAATAATAATAAAACTTATTTTTGATTGGCTTAATATGAATCAGAACTTGTATGAATTTTAAAAACTATATCAGGAACTAAGAAGATGGGAATTATTGTCAGGGAAGATTTTGACAGTATTTTTCATTGTTAAATTAATCTTAACCATATGGCAGTTTCTCTTTATAGAGAGTAAAGAAAATATATTTATAATAATTATCAACATACCATATCTACTAGAAGTTTCCAAAGTGGCTGTAACAAAAAAAGAAAATGGCAAAAAAGGAATTAATTTTTTAAACAGCCCTACAGGCTTGCCAAAATATATAATTTGTACAGTGAGACTCATAAAAATATCCCACAATACTAAACTGTCCAATATAAGATTATATACATCAGGGTTTTCACTAAGAAATCTAGTAGCAAGAGAACAATGTAACTTTACAGGAAAATATTGTGAAAGAGGCTCCATGTCTGAATAGAAAATAGTCATAGCCTATCGCACGTCAGCTGTAGAATTCTGTGTAGAAAACAGAGAATTCTTCGATCTCCGATGACTAATGATCACCCTGATATATATGTATAACAAATCGAAAGGATGAAAATAAAGTTGCAACTCGGAGTTTCACCCACTAAGTGATCATCAGATTAAAAGTTCTAAAAACAGATTTCAGTTTTAAGGCGGAAATTCAAAATTTAAATTTTTTTGTTCATTTTATATGATACTATACATTTGTTATAGAGAAAAATAAACATCGGGTGTAAGTTATTTCTAAACTACTCACTACTTTCATAGCATTTTGCATTGTTTAAGTTTTATTACCACAACAATCATGAAACAAAGAATGTAAAGTGAAGCTAGTGGGCATGGCTTAAAACTGAAGTTCACAACTACAGTACCTTGCCTTCCATTTTTGCCCAAAGATCCCATAAAGCATTGAGTACTGCGGCTAGTGCTAAGTGAATGACACCTTTTTCTGGACCAAGCTGAATCAAAAGTGAAGAAGTAAATGACATTGATGATACAATGTAAAGATATTGCTGTGGTGTAACTCCACCCGAACAATTATTAAAATATTTTAAAATTAATGGTAAACTCTAATGATGTGAAGAATTGTGCAGATCTCAACAAACATCTTTTTTGAATTACTTATTACTATCTATTTTAGTGTAACTCCACCAGAACAAAACACCCTTATCAGCAAAAGTATTTGTAAAGCCTGTGCAAAGACATTTTTTTCATTAAAAAAATATTATACAAATGATTTTGAACTACAGCTGTTTATATCCTGAAACTGTGCCTGCACAAAGCAGTTTTTTAAGTATTATAAACAATTATTGGATGAGGTTTTTGTGATATCTGGAATAATCAAGGTCAAGGTAAGTATAATCAGGATGTCACAAAAACTGAATTTAATTATATTATTGCTTTATTATACACTTTTTTGAAGAAATTAATGACAAACACACCGTCGCAAGGAACCTGAACTGATATTGTTATTGGAAATCATGCATTGCACCCGCAACCTTCAGATAAGTTAGTTATCTGCTAGCAGATAACTACCTCATTTGTAGGTTACGCTGATTTCCAAAATTAGCTGTCAGGCTCTTAACCAATGAGAAGATAGAAGTACAATGTATAATCAGTTAGTGATGTGTACAGCTGCAGCTGTATGTGACAGGTTGGGAATACATATATTCTACCGGGGTTGGCAAATGAGCCTGGGAGCTGATCTTGGCTAGTTCAGGAGTGAAGGAGTCGTTTTGGAATTTCTTGAGATTTCATTCATATGCAAAACCAACGCCTGATCTCTGTTAACTTTATCAGGGCACTATGTCCAGTCACAGTTAAGATTTTGTTAGATACTGACCAAACACCAAATAAAAGTTACTTGCAGCTCTGGATCATCATTATTATAAACTCATCATACCCATCTAAACTGGCTTTCGTGGGCTAATTCCCGCCAAACTCTTGCAAAGTTACTGAAAATCTCCTCAGTTGTTCTATCAATCAGCATTTTACCATAGGTTTCAACGGCTTTCATGACTAAAAGAGAAAGACAAAAAAGCATTACTAGTTTATTTCACATCCAGATGTGAACAAAACTACTACATCTAACAGACTAAGCGTAAAAACACATGTAGTTTGGCAATCACAATCTGACACAATGATTGTCAATGTGCACCTTGCTTTGGAAATTAGTAATAAATTCTCGATCAGAAAAAGGAAGGAGGGTAACTCCATTAAGGGACCATTGACCCCTCCTCTATCCTTTAAGTGAGGTGCACCTTAAAATTCTACAATATAAAAATTAAATTCAGTGCATCCAGCAGAAAATAATACAACATACATGTACAAGTAAACTGAGTAGCTATACATGTATGTTGCTGAATTGCTCAAGTTTTTCTTTTTCATCTCACAAGTGTGAGTTCTAATGTAATATGACACTTTACTTCATGTAGCAGCACCTGGACTCCCCTGGTACCTAACTTTTACTCCTTAATTTTGATCGGACAGGGATGCCTTCACAGTCTTGTACATGCATGTACATGTTTAATATATAGATTTAGCCAGGGCTAAAAGCGAAGCTCTCGATAACATTTGTAGTTTGTTCAAACAAAGTATGAAATCGTGTAATGCTAAGTGGTGAAGGCAACGCCGGAGAATGGTGAAAAAAACAACAATAGGTCTAATTAGCAAAAAAGCAACTTTGCACGTGCTGCACACTTTTTTTGTACATTTCTTTGCCGCTGTTTTGCACGACAATGACTCTCTGTCTTTCTATTGGTCTATATTCCTAATTTGTGGACATGATAATTAATCTAAGCTTAATACTTAAGAAAACATGGATACAGAGACAATTTCCGCTTTCCAGTTTCGTCTTTATTGACTCTTTAGCTGCCTCTGCTTTACAAGAAGCAGGTGGTTATGCGATTTCCCACCAAAATAACCTCGAGCTGCATTTGGGTTGCCATACCTGTTGATTGAGTTATTTTACATTGGTATGCCTGTGGTGCGGATGGACGGTTGGGTGTACGGTCACGTGATTACCAAATTTTCTCGGATGGGTAGATTACCACATTTTCTTACCCATGGTGCTCCGCTGCGCGTGCTTTGCGCGCGAGAGCTCTGCTATTATACATACCAAAACAACACGTGTGAAAAACACCACCTATACAGATGTTTATTGTATTGGTTGTGTACCTAGCTCATTTCCTCGCCCCAAAGTAAATGTAAGTCCATGACCTTCTTTACCAGTTCCTTCATCAGTTTTGAAAACTATATACACTGCAGAGTAGTCAGGTGACTTGTGCTGAAAAGAAAAGCAACAACAACAACAAAAAAAAAAAAAAAAAAAAGAAAGCAATGCAAAATGTTGCCATAGCTGATAAGTCGTACGAACAGATACTACATATACCATTATAGGGTGTAGAGCATGTATATTTTATAATTATTTGGTTAAATGTAATTTAATAAGTTTTAACCACCATGAGCTTGGCAGTCAAGCAGTCCACGAGCTTACTGGTGAAGACCTTCATGAGCTTAGCAAACGGTCCACAAGCTTAGTGGTCACGCAGCCCTTTAGACTGGTTGGTTTTTCCCTCATTGAGGACAATGCAATATTACTCTCACGAACCACATGTATTTGTTTGTCATGTGACCAAAATTTCCCCTATTTCAAAGAACATCACATGACATCTGCCTTTCTGGCTCTAGCTAACACAAGGTCTATTGGTATTGTCTGCCAATAATCTTATTTAATGTATGGTCATAAGAACAGTATGCAATAACTCCTATGAGAGTGCTTGTTAACATCAAGAAATTGGTAAATTTGTAAAGCTACGTATACGCTCTTCACATGCAATACTCAATTGATAATTTTGGCTTACTGTAACTATCTGAACATTGAACATCGTGTTCAAATCTTTATGTAATTCATCATTTTCACTGAGACCATAATGTACCTTGTTAACCCCCCCCCCCCCCCCCAAATTTTACCTAACGATTCTTTCCATGAATTTCTCCTGGTTATTACAGTCGTCAAAGACAATGATTATCTAAAGTAATTTTTTTGGGGGGGAGGGGCGCACACAAGGTTGATCTCCGGTGTAATATAATTTATTACTCACAGCTTACATAAAATAAAGAAAACAAAACAATGAACCTAACCCCTACAATAGTCCATAAAACAAAGAAAACTGACTTATAAGCTTATTACACCGGGGATGACCCGTAAACAAGGTGCATTATGATCTCGGTGAAAATATTCTTTTTAACAGTTTATTTGTATTGTAGGACATTTTACTATTATCATTATTAATTTAATTTAATTTGTATTTATTTTGTTGTAAACGTCTTGCGTGATGGCATCCCAATTGCAGGAATTTTTGAATATTTGGTGAATTACATAAATGTTTGAATACGATGTACAGCCCCTTATTCCTACCATAGCGTCTGACCCGTGGAGTTCCAAAG
The DNA here is from genome assembly GCA_942486035.1 of Porites lobata. NCBI lineage: Eukaryota > Metazoa > Cnidaria > Anthozoa > Scleractinia > Poritidae > Porites > Porites lobata. Next base: position 513,239 of record CALNXK010000212.1, on the reverse strand, counting down.
AAGTTGGAAATCGTATATCTCGGACAGACAGTCCAGTAAGCTTCACCATCTTGTAACAGAGCTGGAGTTTTCTCTCACACACCCGCAGAGTAAATCACGAGACTGGATATCTTACCATCTTCTCCCTCACATGACCGAGTGACACTGAAACTAGTGTTGGGGCAGTGTCATTTGGATATGTCCTGTCATGTATGATATCATATAGTGTACTATCTTACCGCTGGCTTTTCGCGCGAAATTATTTCCTAACATGGCGGACTTGAAGATACCCTAAAAAGTAAGGTAAACCCTATTTGTTTCCTTTTTTGTCTGCTCTCTTTCGTTACTTGCAAGTTCGTGTCTTTCTTTATTATGATTTTCTTTTGATTTGCGACATGTTTCTCCCGGATACTTATACTATCATAATAAACTCGTTACAGTTTCTCTTGATCGCGTGTTGGCCAAAATTCAAGTTTGCTCTAATTTTGATTGTTATTCTGTTCATTCAGTTGCAAATGGATTTTGATCAAACACAAGCAATATATGATTATGAAGAAGAAGAGGAGGAACAAGTGAAGCAGGTCAAAACTCATGCCAAGAAGAAGGAGGTAAATTTGAAAAATACACCTTTCATAATTCAGGACAGAATGATGCATGAATGAAGGAGTGAATGAATGAATGAATGAATGAATGAATGATCATGAATGCAGAAATACCGACTGACTGACTGAATGAATGTATGAACTTTATTTCGACGTGATAAGAGAAATCAGCAGAGCCTGGGCATGTGGAGACATGTACAAAACAAAAATGGGCTAATACCAACCCCCCACCCCCTGGCCCCCCCTCCTGGTGGAGGGAATGGAATTCTTCATGAGGGGTAAGTCATAAAGAGTTGAGGGTTTCTTTATGGTTAGAGTAAGAAAACATATGGAATTTGATTCTTTGGGGCAAAATCCTCTGGATTGAACATTCTGAACATTCTTCTGGGCTAAACTCATATTGGGCAATTCAAACCTAACTTCTAGCTAGAAGTTAGTCAAAGTGAGTCATATGGCCCACATGGCATTTTAACTTGGGACATTTCAAAAAGTGGTCTGGGTCAAATTATGATATTGACACTCTGAACAACTATCATCCAAACTATCACCCATATAATAAAGTTAACATGCTTGTTGACCCTGAGGCTGTTGGCTCTTGAAGTTCTGGAGGCTGTCTTAATGAACTGACTTCTCCAGCTTCACTATCCTTAACCAGCCAATCTTAAGGTTGAACACTGCTTTTGAAACAACTTTTCATTAACTATCATCACAATTATTATCATCACCACCATCACTATTATATAGTATAAAGTAAATTAAAGTACATGCTCACTCATCATTTACTTCAAAGGTTGCAGTCTTAAAGGTATTTACTCAGCAAGGATTTAAGGAGACCTTCTTTCCGATATTTCTGGGTATGTACAATTGTATCACCAAGGATTTGAGAAAATAATTATAATAGAAAAGTAATTAGCATTGTCAGGCTATAAAAAGTGTGGTAGACCTTTGAAAAGTACATTTCATAGATTCTCTCAGCTATTTTAAAGGTATCGGCATCTCTTGCGGCCATTTCACTTGCAGATAGTTTGTTCCAGTCTTTCATTGTTCTCGCCATAAAGCTTGTCAAAGTGTGGTAATTTTGGTAACGTACACTTACTTTTAGTCTCGAAGTCTGCAAAAAAACTAGTACAAAAAAAGTCAGGCAGTGCATTCCATTACGTAGCTGAAAAGTATTAAAGAAAAGGAGTTAAGACCATAGGTAGTTGTTTTAGTACTAAATTCTGTGTTTCACTGACAAGTAAATAGAAGGAGAATATTAATTAAGCATTTTATAAGAGGTCTTTTTAGGCTTTTTTCTATACACCTCTTCAATATAATACTTTTTCTTTTGAAGGTGATAATGTTATTGGGAGAGATGGAAAATGTAACATCACTATTCCTATTAAGGTGAGATTGTTTTTCCTATAAACAAGGGCTTGTACAGATCTTGTATATAGTGTGGAGTAATAATTGCTTAGAAATTTTTCTTCATCTTGTGTTTATTAATTTCTTCGTTGTGTTAAAGGCTTTATCAAAGAAGCATGCCTGTATTGAAGTGCAAAGAGATCTTCATCTAATTTATGATTGTGAAAGCAAGAACAGAACAAAGAAAGGAAAGGTATCAGAAAACACATTAAGTATTTGAGTTTATTCATAATGTAATAATTTAACTTATTTTGGTGATGTAATTAATAATCAGGGAGTTCATTAGGCATCAGAGATCGGAGAATTCTTGGTTTATTATGCTTAATTCTCCAGCAAACGTTTGATAGCCTATGACTATATTATATTTAGACGCGGAACCTCCTTCAAAATATTCTCCTGTAACATTACACCTTTCTCCTGCTACTAGAATTCTTAATGAAAACCTTGATAATAATTGTGTAAGAAACATAAATTATCAAGCTTGAAACATGATAAGTTTTTATAGTCACTACACTGGCAGCTCAATGTCTGGGTCTTTATAACTCAGACAACTCCAGCTCCATCTCGCACTCAACTCTATATTGGAAAAATATTTGCAACAAACATTGTAAATAAAGATGATTTTTCTCAATTTATTTTACAGTCTCTTTTGAAGCCTACAATACGATATGAGCTTAAGCATGGTGACATGCTCACGTTCGGTGATGTGAAATGTCAATATGTGGTGGATTTGGACACAGAAGAGGTAAAGCTGTATGTGCACTATGAGGCTTGTTTAACCTACACATGACTGTAAAGTCGGGCTTTATCATTAGCAGTGTTCTCACAAGATTGCTTGCCAGGTTCTCTGAATAAGAACTAAGGGGCGAATCCTTAATGACCTTCGAGGATCCTACAAGAAAGTACTCCAGCTCTCTACCCTAAAATAATGTTCAAATGACTGATAGTAGAATACACAGTGATTAATACAATACAGACATAAAGCCAGTAACCTTAAAAAGGCACTCAGCTTCAGTTGTAAAATCTGTCTGCTTTTTGCTTGCCAATTTATCGAAAGTGCGAGCCTTGGATTAGATAAAAAGTATCATCATTTATGGATTGAGGCAGTCTATCTACAGTAATTCTGACAGCCTAATTAGAGAGCCTCTAATGATGTTAAGTACCCTGTAATTCACGGGAAGTGCTTTTGAATAATGGTTACAAAACTTTATATAATTATCAATTTAGCTCTTCCATTCATTTATTAAGTTTTAGAAGCCAAGGCCAGATTTCTGTATTATTTGGAATTATTAGGAACATGTATCCAGACACATTATCCTAAACTTCATTGACTTAAACAAAGATTTTAATTTTTGGTTAAATTTCTTGTTTAATTTAATGGAAGGATGAAGGGGATGAAACTGGATCTGAGACAGAATCGGAATCCATGTTACCAGAGGCAACTACAGAAGAGGAATTAGATGGTGATAAGGTACATGTATAGACAAACCTTAGCAAAACAGACTGAATTATCAGATAAAAAAACATCATTTTCTCTGGTGATTTACAGCTAGTACAGTAGTCATTAAATCCCTAACTCTTGTACTGTTCAAATTGCTTTAAAGGATGCTGTTAGGAATGGTGTTTGTAGTATCATGTGTTAATCAAACTCAATTTATCATGATGTATTTTTTGATAACATTTTTTTATTGTGAATGTTACTTGTGACACCAGGAAAAAACATAATTGTCAGTTTTAAATAAAATTAAGGCATCTACAGGTTTTAACAAACCTCTTGTTCAAAGATTAATATGCAGTTAATTATTTAATCTAAAACATCGTGTTTTGTAACAGCCAATAGTTCATGAGGATGTTCCAATCATCTCTAATGCAAAAAGCAGTCCTCCAGGAGATGAGTTGCGGCAGCCAGTGCAGGTTTCCCAAATAAAAAAAAAAACAGCTGGAGAGGTACGGTGAGGCAATCCTTAACTAGAGGGACTTTTAGATGGTAAAATACATGCATTATTGACCAAGCATGAGGTCAAAGTGGCTCAATATTAGCCAATGAATATACAGCCGTCTTGACCGAACAAGCTAGGTCAATATCAAATTTATTGTATGGCCAAAAAGAGACCATTTTCTTGCGGGACGAATGCGGGAAATCCCGAACAGGCGAAATGTGCCTATCTTGCCTTCCCATGGGATCAGCCATAATTATAATCATACTCATAATCATAGCAAATGATCTATTAGTGCAGATCTCAGTTTAGAGCTTGGGTTTTGAACACTATTACTGATGTAATTGTCAGAGGATTTCTTTGACAATAAACCTTGCTTCATTCATCTGGAACCTACAGTTTTCCATACCAGTACACTGTACATTAATAGTAGTTTACATGTATTATTAATATTCTCTGTTAGATTTAGAAAATAATGTCAGTTCATTCCAATGCAATTCAGGGTGAAGAAGAGGCATACATGTATGCTGCAGATTCTGATACTGATGATGAACGGCCACTGGCTGCTGCTGCAATGCTAACTGTTCTTTATAGTTCTGAAGAAGAACATGAAACACCTGTCAGGCAAAAGACCACAAGTAAGATCAGTTATCAATACCAATATTTATGAGACTATGACTGTCGATTCCTAAGTCTTGTGAATAATACTAAATTTCCAGGATTAAAAGGGTTATTTCATTATTGATAACAACACCAATACATTTTTTTCTTTGCAGAGGTTCATATGAAGCAAAAAAATAGTATGGAAGGGCAGACCCTAGCATTTGGACTTGGAAGTCCAGACAATGTGTTTCGAAACAGGTACATGTATGAAATTATATTTTGTAGTTAGACAAAATTAGTACTGTAGAAGTTCTCTAGAAGTACTTAAAGAAAGTTAAGTAGTCCTTACATCCACTTTGTGTCCTTTTCCCTTTGTCTTTTTTTACTGTGTGTGACAAGAGGAGCCCGCAATCCTAATCTTCAGGTTGTTGTTACGCATGTGTCACATGGATATATTTAGCCAGTATTCGTTTGGACTTCCACTAAGAATGTACGGAATGCATAGAACACACCTTGATCACTCGCGTTAGGACCTTCTATCACTCGTAATCTGATCATGCTCGTGTTTTGACCATCTGTTGCATGAAACTTAGGCAAAGAACAGCGCTTGAGCAAAAGCTTCTGACCTTCGATCATTGTTTCCTGCACTCCGTAAGCTTTGGTTAAATTACTAGTTTTAGTGTATCTTATTTTCAGTTCAAACTTCCTTTTGTTAAGTAGTTAATCAAGTAATTCATATAGTCACCTTGAGTTTTTAAGCCTGGTAATATATGACTGCAAGGTCTTTGAACGGCTTCAAAATCTCTGGTATAGATTGACTCATTCTTGCTCCAGTATTTAGGTTTGGGGTTATTTTGGTGTAAAAAACTGGATGTAAAGTATAGCCGTGTCTTTATCAGATATGAAGACCATGCACTCATTAAACATTAATTTCGTTTGTTTTTTCTTTAATTATGAATTATAAATGATTTTTTTTGATTACACAAAGAACAGTTAATCAATTTTCACTTTTACAAGAGTCCTATTAATAATAGGAATAGTTCCTCCTCAACTCAAACGACCATACCTAGGAGACTTCTCACCATTTTTATCATTTAATCCATTAGTCTTTTAGGGCTATTTCATTCCGTGAAGCTTAATTACCCCCTTATAGGGCGTAGCGTGGCCAAGTGGTTAGTACATTGGACTTGCAATCTGGCAGTCTCGGGTTCAAGTCTCACTCTGGTCACTTGCTGGATTTGTTCTTGGTTGTGACACAAAGTCAAATCCTCAGCCACGCTTGTTTAATAGTAGCCAACTGGATGCCTCTTACCAGTTGGGATTTTTTATACTAGAGCTGTTGGGCATGATCCATTCAACCAAAATTCCAACCGGTCCAACCGGGAAAAGTGGTCCACCTCAAAAGGTGGACCCGTTTTTTTGAAACTTTTCCGGTTGGACCGAACTGATCCATTGAGTTTTGGACCGAAATTTCCGGAAATTTTGGTTGAATGGATCGCGCCCGTTATGTTCCATTTTGATCATTTGTTTCTAATTATTTGAGTGGAGTGCCTGTAAAATAGCTGGATAAGGTAAGTGCACTTTCCACTATAAACAAACCTCTTTTTGTTGTAGGGATAGCTTATATCGTGATGATTTATTCCTTGTTTGTTGCAGGGACTCATCAGGTTCCTCCTATGCAGGTCAAACAGCCGGGAGCATTCCACAAACACTGATGCTTAGTTCAGACTCTGATGCTCAGTCAGATGGGAAAGGTGGAAAGCTGTCATCTGGCAACAGACGGAGCTCAGCTCCAAAGCATCCTGAAGCCCCACACAACACTGCCAACCAACCAACCTGTGAACCAACATTCGTGTATGAGTCAGATGGTGAAAGTCCCATGAAAAGACCCACAAATCGTAAAGCAATAGTATCAGATCCTTCCTGTCAACCAACTCTACTTTATGGATCTGAATCAGATGATGGGTCCCCGTTAAAGAAACCAAGGCACCCTGAAGCATATGTATCAAAAGAACTAGATCCTACTTGCCCGCCAACTTTGCTGTGTGAAACTGAAGATGGGTCACCAGTTAAGAAACCTTACAGAGGTGTTGCCAAAGTGCCAACAGTCCTGAATGAATCTGATTCCGAGGAAGATACTGATAATGCAACTGGTGATTCTGAGTCAAATAAACACATCCAACAGGTCAAGAAGTTAATATGATCAAATGCTACTTAGTAGAATCCTGGGTTTTTTTAACCTCTTGATAATTCAGACCAAAAGTAATGTCCCTTCCTCAGTCAAACACTGCTATGTTCATCCTGATTTTTGACCTACCTGATAGTTTTAACGAGTTCGATTACTTCCCAGGAGGTTTGGAAATAGGAATCCAGAGTCAAGATTCGCACCTACCTTGAAAGTCATTGAATTTTAAAATAAAAATTCGAGGCCTTGAGAGTCCTTCAAAATTGCAGTTGGTGCTGGAAAGTCCTTGAATTTCAGTGCTAACTTTATCCAACCCAACAAACACAGAAAGGCCCTCAGGATAATATTGCTCATGTTGTTTAAGAAGTGAAAAAACCCCCGCAAACTCAAGGCTCTTTTTTGCACTGAACAGAGTCCTTGAAAAATGGGAAATGTGTCTTTGAAAGTCCCTGAAAAGTCCTTGAATTTTTTGTTCAAAAAGGCTACAAACCCTCCAAATTGTAATAACAAACAATCTACTTCTTGAGAAATGCACAGAGTCCACTGAATTTTTTACCTTCCTCATAGTTTTAACAAGTTTGCTTTTCCACAGAGTGTTTGGAAATAGAATGCCACCAAATAATAAGAAACTATCTGCTTCTTGTAAAATACAAATTAAACTAGGTCTGTTAAGAGCACCAATCAAGGTGAGTGCTTCTTATTTAAGGATTATACCAGTTTTCCAGCCCAGACTGAATATTCTTATTTTTCTGCTGATACAATGTATGCTTAGGCTGAAAATGTTCTTGTGAATGTGACATTTCATAACTTGGACCAAGCATTTCATTTCTTGAAGAATTTTAATGGTATAGAACTTTATAGAATGTTTATGCTTGTAATGTTCAGTTTAAACATAAAGTTTCCAAGCTGTATTGCAGCTGTATTGGTGTAATATTTTACAGGTTGTTAGCTCCTCTCCTGGTATAGCTGTAGAGGACAAAAGAGATGACAATCAGATGCAAAGTGTATCTGGAGAGGCTGAAGCAACTGTACTCTATGCTGCAGCTGAAATGAGTTCCACGGATGATGAAGGGGAACCAGGTACCACCAGCTACATTATTTTGTATTCTGAGAGTTAGCTCCCCAAGGGTACAGCTGGAAATAGTTGTGTATATTTTAAACTAGGTTTAGATGAGTTACTTTTTCTTTCTCAAACATTTTTTGCTTTCTTGAGTTCTAGTGTTTCTGGACTAGTTGTGGAACCATAGTAAAAAATGCCTATCCAAGATGAAAAAATAAAATAATATATTTATAGCTATCAGTTATTAATAAAAGTGCTATCGTTCTGGGAACCCCTTGTACATGTAGCTGACTGTCAGCTCGCTTGTGTAAGCATGTAGCTACCTAATCTTGTAGGGATTTGGAGTGGTTGCATTCTTTTGGGAAGTTAGACTTCACTTTTCAAATTTTTAATATGTATGTTGTGATTAATTTTTTATCTAAGGTAATTTTTTTTTGTTTCATCTTCACTAGCATACATTACCATACCCCAAAACAAAAGAAAAACAAAAATTACCTGAGATAAAATATTAACTTCAACATATATAATATTTTTAGTAAAATCCAACTAGTGGTCTATTATCAATGCCGCATTCTGATTGGTTGAGCTACTACTTGGCTATATGTTATAGCCCACTAGTAGCAAAAAACGCAGGTTTTTTGGCAGAAGGATTAAAGTCTATCTTTAACTAGCTAAAATTTTTTTATTCTTGATATTTTTGACCAACTAGTTGGATTTTACTAAAACAATTATTCCTCTCACCGTTATGGCCTCTGAGTTGACTCAGAGCCCCTCGAGGAATAATTGTTGAATAGTTAATACTTGTCTTATCTTTGATTGGTTTACAGAAACAAATGCAGATGTTGAAAAACCTACGGATCACAATGAACCTACTCAGCTGTTATATAGCACTGAAAAAGCAGGAGAAAGGAAATTAAATGATGATGACAACATGGTTACTGATGAATATGGAGATGATTGTGCAACACAACCTTATGCTATGGACAGTGACTTTAATACTGAAAGTGCAACCATTCCTGTAGTAGGAGTAGACAAAAGTGATGCAAACCAAACAACTAAGCTTTCTGATGTGGAGGCAACACAAGCGTATTGTGTTGAAGATGAGGAGGAGGAGGAAGATTCTACCAGTTCAAATTCTCAACCACTACCCATTGGCCCTACTTCAGAGGCTGATCAAGGTGACATTACAGCTGCAACCCTTGCTTATGGATTAGAAGCAATGCAGGCTTATAATGCCACTGAGAAAGATGATGAGACTGATGATGAGCAAGATCAAGATGACCGGGGCTCACATTGCAATGATGCTGATCCAACTCTTGCTTATGATTTACAGTCAACTCAGGCATATGGTGTTAGTAAAGAGGATGATAATACTGATGATGAAGACAATGATAAAAATGAAAGCCGTGGGGAGAGAGTGGAAAGACAGTCATGTGAACTTGAAACTAAAATTGATGGAAGGGATGCTGTTCAGGCAACTATTCCTTATGGGCTGGAGTCAACTCAGGCATATGGTGTTGGTGAAGGTGATAATACTGATGATGAAGACAATGATAAAAATGAAAGCCATAGGGAGAGAGTGGAAGGGAAGTCATGTGAACTTGAAACTAAAGTTAATGGAGGGGATGCTGTTCAGCCTACTATGCCATATGGGTTGGAGTCAACTCAGGCATATGGAGCTAATGAAACAGATGATGAAGATTCTAAAGACTGGGACATGGAAGACAGTAGAGGAGATGAGAGCGGAAGAGACGGAGCGGCACTTGCATCTGGCTTGGCTGAAACTCTGCCTTATGGAGGGCATGATGATGATGATGACAATGAGGATAATGATGATGAGAATGACAACAAAAAAGTAGATGAACACGTAAGACAGGAGAACCAAGCCACACTGGCTTATGGGCTTGAAGAAACTCAAGCTTATGATGCCGAAAGCAATGATACAGGTATTGCATATCAAGTCTTGTTTGTACTCTGTAGTAAAATGTGGTAATCTTGTGGCATATATATACACTCAAACCCCTCGTAAGTCATCACCCAAAGTGTAAATTAAGATTCAGTGGCTGCTTACAGGGGTTTCTTCTGAGAAGAGGTCCAAGCACACCTACTTCTTGGCAGGGAATTTATTGCATGCAGTCTCTTAAGTTACAATAATTATGCGTAGTTAAACGTTGTTACTGAATGTTCTTAGTATACTCTGAGTAGTGTGGTACAAAGAGTAAACGTAGAGATCAAACTGGCATGCATCAAGTGGTCACTACAACGGAGGTTATAAACAATGAAAAATTCTTAAACCCTAGCCAAAAGGTGGTTGTGCTTATGAGAGGTGGCTTTTCACGAGAGGTTAACCCTGTTAAAAAGTAAGGATTTGACAAGAATGATTTGGGTGTTTTGGATAGGTGGTTGCTTACAAAGGTGGTTGACTATAATTTTTTTGTTTTGCTTATAATTGGCCAATCTTAATTCTTTAGTAACACTAGCATTTTTTTGGAGACATTCTCTAGTCAGTGGCGCCTTCTTGGAAGTTCAGGCTGTTATCTGTCCAGTCCCCTATTCCAACAAGTGAATGGAGAGCAAGAAGCTTTGCTTTGTGCACCCCATACAACTGAGATCAATGTCTCCCATTAAAGTCATAATACATTGTATCTCCTTTAATATATCACTAGACTCAGCTTCATACAGTGCAATTGAAGCCACTCAAGCTTATGGAATTGAAGAACCTTTTGAAGCAGAGGTACAAACTAAGGTAGCAGTACTTATCCAAACCAAGCTCTAAGTTTAAGTTTAAATCATATGGAGTAATTACATTATAGGTGTAAGACCTGAGCTATAACTGTAGTTTTAGAAGATTATATTATGTTTTATGGTATGCTACGTTTCCTGAGGTATTAAGTTTGTTTGTTCATTTCTTCAGCCAAAGAAAGATGCAGTGAAGAAAATGACGACCAAGAGAGTAGCATTTGCTGGCTCTTCTTCAGATGAGAAAGATGATGAAACTTTAGTAACTGAAACAGGTCAGTTTGATTGAGATTTTGCAGGCTAATTAATTTACCCTCTGTTGAAGGTAATGGGTATATTACAAGACAATGCTCAAACTATCTTTTTTGTCTGACCAGTTATAAAGGTATAAAGTTAAAATGTTTTTTTATACTGGTTTTGCAGGTGAGCAAAACCAACCTTCCACCAGCAGTGCTGCTGATATGGAGGAAGAATTTCAGGAGAGTGAAGATTTTATCCAACCAAGATCACGGTCACGGAGAGGAAGGAAAAAGCTAGTCATTGAAGAATCACAGGAAGATGAGAGTCAACAGGTATGGAAAGGATAAAAATAACTGCAGTTGTTATTTAATTTCAATTGCCCCTCATCAGAAAAAGATCATTAATTGTGGGTCAAGAGGGGACAGGTGGGGTTTTAGGGAACTGAATCTAGACTTGTATAGGAATTAACTTTTCCTATTTGTTTTTCTCACTTCTGGCTTCTGTTTTGAAGTTTTACTGTCTTGATTTTTAAAATATTTATCGTTAAGTTATTGTTTGGTTATTCCTCTGTGCAAAGACATCAGAAAAATCAAGTTCCAGTAATGGAAAGTCCAAGATACCAAATACAAAGGGAAGTGAACAAAGCCAAGTGAAGAATGCAGTGATAGACTCGACTTCTGATACAACAAAGCAGGTGCCAGCAACATGTAAAGGGCTAGAAGATGAAACACCAACTACTACAAGAAAAGGACGGCGGGGAGCCATGAGGGTTACAATTGAGGCTGATGAATCAGAGGAGGAGGACATATCTCAGGAATCTTCAACAAAAAGAGGATCAAGAGGAAAGAAAGCAGTTCAAGAGGAGAGCAACAAGAATGGTCGTTCATCAATAGGTGACAACTTGCAAATCAATAGTTGTAGTAAAAGAGGGGATAACATTTTGGTGATGCTATTTTGGTCAAGGAGGCAGCATGGCCGAGTGGTCCGGCAGTTCCGGGCTTGAGTCCTAGCCCTGCTCTGGCGACTTGCTGGATTTGTTCTCGGTCATCCCAAGTTCAAATCCTAAGCCACGCTTGTAAATAGCCAACTGGTTGCATTCCTCCTGCCAATTGTGGTTTTTAATCCTGTTACGTTGTATTTGAATTATTTGTTTCTAAGTATTTGAGTGGAGTGCCTGTAAACTAGCTGGATAAGTGCACTTACCACTATAAACAAGCCTTTTAACTCCCAACCTTACCCATTGTGAATGGACTATGAAACTCTTGATCCACTTAATTTCTCCTGAAGGTTGCTTTCCCAGGCAATTTAAAGCATTATTTCAATGATATAATTTGAATTGTAGAAGTAACAATTAAGTCATATCCAGGTATTTAAAAAGTTGCCAACACTTCAACTTTGTAATTATTAGACATTGATATAGTGTATTTGATATGATACTTACATATAATTATTACATGTATAATAATTTATTTGTTCATTGACCACTAAATAGTATTTTAAAATTCTTTCTTTTAACTTTAATGATCAGGTCGAAAGAGGGGAAGACAAGCCGCAAAAGTGACAGTTGAGGAGTCAGATGTAGAAGTAAAGGAAACACCTGCGGCACCTAAATCAAGAAGAGGAAGAAAAGGAAAAGCAGATCGATCTGAAGCATTTGCAGTTTCAGTATCAGAAACACCACTTAAAGTACTAAGCTTGACTTATTGTACACTTCTCTAGCTAGATCAATTACTGTTGTTGCCCCTGCAAACATTTAACAGATCAATCTGAAGCATTTGCAGTTTCAGTATCAGAAACACCACTTAAAGTAGTAAGCTTGACTTATTGTACACTTCTCTAGCTAGATCAATTATTGTTGTTGCCCCTGCAAACATTTAACTGTGGTAATGTTTGTATGGTGATTAATAATATTTATCATGTTTTTGTTTTAAGACTTTAGACACTGCTGATGTTGCCGACCCTCAAGAATCAACAGCTACAGATGTTGAATCTACAAATACACGCAGAGGAGGAAGAGGAAGGGGAAGAAAAGGAACTGCAGCAGCTACAGTCAAGGAAACACCTGAGGTACACAGTGCAGAGCACATCACAGTGCTGGATTGAACCCACCTGCAGCTGCGTTATGACCACCACATTTGTACAACTACCGGCCTTGTTCTCTCAACCCAACAGTCAGTTTCCTAACTGACGACCTCTTTAATACAACCACATGGTTATTACAACCAGTTTTGTATTGCCCTAATTGAATAGGTGCTTGCATTAAACAGGGGTCTTTTTACAGTCATGGTAACCAAGTAACCTGATTGACATTGACAACTCCCTGTCCCATATGATGAAGACAATGAATGTTTAGCAAAAATCCATCAACACAGTTGGAAAGAACATTTGAAACCTCAATGAAGTTACCAAGTTTCAGTTCCTTCCACCACTGGTGTAGATGGATGTTTGCTATGAAAAACTGTTCCTTATCAAAGCTTATTAAAAAAGATGATAGATGTGCCTGTCAGGACAAGTAGTGATATAGCTGCACAAAAAACTAAATGTAGTTTGCAATTAGTCAAAAGTCATCACTGTAAAGGAATTGACTTCCTCAGAAAATTTTATTTATTAATAAACTTTTATTTTTTTTACAAGGGGTCAGCTTTTGGCAGTAGTAAGGAGTAAACATCAGTTATGATTTGTTTAATTTGCATCCTTAGTGAAATGCATTGTGCACTTAAATGTGCATCACATGCAATATGCATCATATGCATATATGCATCATTTTATAGTACTGTTCATAACAATATTACAGATGCTCCAACTGTGCCCTGTTTATGTATGAAATTCTTCAGAAGATAGTTTCTTCTTGTTTTTTTCTTCTGTGAATTTCTTATGGTCTAAATGTAGAGTAGAATTACCTCTAGTCTTGTTTAATAATGTTATGTGAACTTACCATGTAGACAACAGATTCCATTACTCTTGAGGCATCTGTAACTTCCACTGAAGTGAGGTCACAAGCATCTGCAGCCCCACCCGCTAGAGGAAAAGGGAGAGGAAGAGGAAGGAAAACTCAATCTTTAAGTACTGAAATGGAGGTACACTTTATTACTAACATGTAGTATAGATCATAGCAAATGGTTTAACAGATAATACAGTCATGTACACTGTATATGCGCATGTACATGAACACAGTGAGTGGCTTCCTGTAGGGGGAAGGAATGAAAGCAAGCAATGACTGAAATGTCTACATGTATAACCATTGAGTAGACTGAAAATCTTTGCTTTCTGTGATGGTGTCAAACTGGAACATGATGTCCATGTACTGTTTAATAAAATTGTTACTAACAAAGGGTGTGTACATACTCCGTAACAATGTGAAGTTCTTTTCTTTTCTTAAATTATACCAGCATCACATTGCAAAGGTGGAAATCGATAGACTGCCTTTATTATTGCTGATTCCCTTCCTACGGTAAACAGTTTGTCGTGAAAGAAGCTGAAGAAAGAAAACAACAACAAAACAATAGTAACTACAATTCTCTTTCTATTCATTCTGGCAGTAACTGTTGTCTATTCCCATTATAGATCCCAGAAGCTGCTTCTGCCATTGATGAAGAGGAACAGCAACCATCTGAGTCACCTGCAGTCAGTGTAGCGTCCAAAGGAAGAGGTAGAGGAAGACAAGGAAGAGGCAAAAGAACTCAACCTTCAAGAAGTGCAGCATTAGAGGCATGCATTTAGTTAATCAAGTAATAATTACTTGAGCAAATCTCTCAGTATTGATTGGTTAAAGAAAACATAACATTTCACTTAACTTGTAACTTAGTAACAACATATTCTAGAAGTTTGATTTATAAAGGGTCTAGGTATACACTGTTTCAGAAGTATGTTTTCTTAAAGATTATGATTTTATCGTACAACTATGCTTAGCAAACTCATCAGCGGGGGTAATCCTGTGGAGACACGGTTTGCCATTCCTATCCAAATGAGCTGGTCCAGAGGTTTCTGCAGAGAAGGTTGATTTTGAAATGTCCAGTGTAAAGATACAAGGTTGACATTATAATGTACAGTCAAGACCTCAACATATGTAGATGAATCGTACACTGATTTGTAGGTGATTCTTTTACAGTCATCAGAAGATGTATCTCAAATGTTGTCAACTCCAGAGTCCAGCGATGGCTCCCAGACAAGGAAAGGGCGGGGCAGAGGGAAAGTATCAAGTGAACAGGAACCCAGTTCTGATGTGGTACATGAAAATTAATACTGTTGCTGCTCTGTTCATTTTCTTTCCTGTTTGTTTACTGCATTTCAGTTTTCTCATAGTGTCTGTTTTATCATCCAAGGAAGTTGCAGAGACCCCAGCCAAGAAAAGCAGGCGTGGAAAGGAGCCTTCTGTGGCTCACAGTCCATCCCTTCGACAAGGAAAACAAGCTGCTGAAAGTAATCCTAGAGTTATATTCACTGGACTCGTTGATAAACAGGGTGAAAAGGTAGATTGTTCAGACTCCCTTTTTAAACCTACAAGGCTTATTTGGTATTGAATACATTTAGAAACTGTCATTTCAGCAAAGCTATGAATTATTTCTTTGTCTTAATTTATGTTTCTTTGTAGGTGGTGACAAGTCTTGGAGGTGAACTGGTGAATAACATCCATGACTGTACGCATCTGGTGACAGACAAGGTGAGAACCAAGAATTGCTATTAAGAACAGTTCATAGGAGTTTTCAATAGCTTGCAAATAGTTTTGATCAAGTGTAGACAGTAGAGTTTTTAAAACCATTTAGTCTAGTCTAGGTCTTCCCTTCTGTCAATAATTTCTTTAGTTGAGATAACCTTTTTTCCACAATTTGAAACACTGTTTTTGAAAGCACCAGTTAAGGTTAGGGAAACTGCTGTCTGATACTGAGGATAAGATGTAGCAGTCTACTTAACAAATCAACTACAATAATATTTTCCATGGTCTGTACTTATACCTACCATAAAAATAAGGTCAAAATGTACTTCAAAACTAAAGTGGAACAGAGTTTTAAACATTGGCATCATTTCTCTGCTGTCCTTTTTTGATGATTTTTGATGTCCATTTCCGGTTCAAGGTTCTTGGAAAGTTGTGTGCGAAAGGAAGTGAAAAACAAATATTGCACCACCATCATGTTATTTCCATGGTCTGTGCTCTTATCGACCATAGCTCTCAACCAATCAACACGCGAGAAATCACTCATATGTTGTAAAATTTCTCTTGACATGTAGGTGAGACGCACAGTCAAGTTCTTATGTGGATTGGCCAGTGGACAAGTAATTGTTTTGCCATCATGGCTGGATGCCTGTAAGAGAGCCAAGAGTTTTGTTGGTAAGGCTTGTGGTAACTATAAGATGCTAAACAATGTTTTAGAAAATACAAACCATATCTTATATATCTTACCATATCGGTTTTGGTTCTTCTTTAATATAGATACAACACCATTCCTTGTCAAGGATAAAGAGGCAGAAAAACAGTACAAATTTGATCTCCATCGGTAAGAGAGTACGTAGTCCTTTAAGTTATATCTAAGCAATCCCTGAGTGTTAGTTCACTCATCTGAGTCCTTGAAGTACTCTACAGTGGAACCTCAATATAACGAACCTCACCCCAGTAACAGTAAAATAATATATGAAAAATAACCTTGAAATAACTGAACTTCGTTATTTTGAACCTATTTGCCAGTCTCTTGGCTCTTCATTATATTGAGGTTGTACTGTATAGCAAAAAAAATTGAACGCGGGGAACCTCACAACAATAAAATAAAACTGGGTGGCACTATAGCAAAATCCATAATGGTGATCATGATCACTGGAGTGGGTAGCTCACTGAATTTGTTAACAGTTTGTTTTATTAGGGCTTTGATTAAATTGACCATTGTTTTTAGATCTCATGAAGCTGCTCTCAGTCAGGGGTTACTTGATGGATACAAGGTTCACGTAACAAAGAAAGTTTTACCTGATCCTTCACAGATGAAAGGTATGTAACACTCATAAATTAATATTTATACCAGCTGTTACCCTGATTTGGAAAGCAGCTAAAATCCAGAGAGCAAACAAGCAAAAATTTAATACAAGGACAGTTTAAGGAGGATAATGAAGGTACTCGTTGACTGACTGAAAAGGGATAGGAAATGTTAGTAGTGAACTACCTTTGAGCCATGTTGATGAAAATGAATTGTTTTCAGAATTTTTGACATATGTAACCATGCTGTATGAATCAAAATATTGGTGGTTTTCACACTAGAGACGTACTATCCATCTCAGACAGGTTATCCGTTGGATGTATTAATTGGTATCAAACGGTAATCCGCCTTAATTTTAAAAAAAAAGGAAGCACTTTAAATTTTGGACAAATAATTCGACCTACTTTATCTGTCAATTTTGACAGATGGACAATCCGTCTCTAAGTTTACAAATGGCCATGGTATTTGCTCATGCAGTATTACAGATATAAGGGGTGACACTCCACTATAGGGAGCTGAAGCAACAACGTTTTTGAGCATCACTGAGCAGTGGTTTGGTTTGAGTAAATCGTCTTTACAAGAGAAAAGAAACTTAGCAATACAAATTTGTTAGCATCAAGGCATATAAAAAGGGGGAAGGTCCCAATTCCGGTTGACGTGCATGGCTCAAAAACATCTTTCCCTAAGCTCTCTAAATACTAATATATACTTGCAGACCTTCTAGATACTTTATTTATGTGGTTTGGAAAATTAAAATTAAAAACAAAAAATTATGACAATAATTTTGCATTTAAATGGGTATTGTTAAGTGTATCTGAGCATTTGCTCCTTTGTAGTCATCTCTTTCTTCGATAAATGCTCATTTTGGGACAATAGTGAGTATTAAATACCCAAATATTTCTTAAATAAACACTTTTCTCTTCTCAGATATCATTCAAAGTGCTAAAGGAGAGGTATGTAAAAAGTTATGTTTGGATTATCTTATATAACATGTTATCTGAGCCACCTATTAACCTGAGAAAACAGCCAACGTTTTGAGATGCCATCACTAGTTTCCCTGCAAAATGAAGTCTGAAGACTCTATACTGATGACATCAATGCCGAGATCTGGGTAGTGCTTTTAATCGGTTGAAGCAAATTTCCACTGCAGCACAACCAATCAAAAGCACGACACAAGAAGATCTAGGTAGTTACATGTCTTCAGTATGGAATTTCTGCACTCATTCCTCAGACATCAGGGAGCTTAGCAACAACGACAGTTATGGCTATGAAAACGTCACTTGAAAAGAGAATTCGCACTGCTTTAAACTGTATGGCACTCATCCATCTCTTGTTCAAATGGGGTTTCACCAAGGTGGTCGCTTACAAGAGTGGTTGCAAGGAGAGCTTCAACTGAAGTGCATTGCACTGTAGCTAATTTCAGGATGTACTAGGCCTTTAGATAAGGGCAATGATGTAAGATTATGAAAACTGAAAATTGTTCTGCATATTGCTGTTGCCTAGTTCTTGTCCAGTATGCCAAGAGGAAAAGAAGACAAAGTTTTTGTGATCTCCTGCAAGGAGGACAGAGGTGTTTGTAAAAAGCCACTTGAGGCTGGTATCCCTGTCGTCAGCGCTGAAGTGCTTCTGACAGGGATACTAAGACAAGAGCTTAACCTGGAGGAGTATCCTTTCTTTTATGGTTTAATAATAGTACATTGTAGCACAAGCTGGTTATTATGGTGTATGCCTATGGAGGTCCAGCTTTATAATAATTTTTTGTAGTATACACTTAAGTGAAACCTCTATTTTAGCAGACTGCAAGGGATCTATACTATCGAGACACAGTATCCTGTGGGTCTCTTTCTAATACAGATTTTTACTCTATAAGGAAAGGGAAATGCAAAAACGTCCAAGCCAGACTATTTCAGCAAGTATCTTTATCCTTTACTGTAATCCAGATTTAGATTATTTGAAGATGAATTGTCAGATGCATCTCAAGATACAACCAGCTCGAGTGGAACAAACAAAAGAAGGCGAGAGCAATCAGAAACTGCTACCCCACCATCTGCAGCAAAAAAAAAATCATCAGGCTCAAAACGAAGGAAAAAATGAGCAGTTTATACAGTTTCATGCAGTGGAATAACGTCAACGTCAACACATTCCTATGGTTGTATCACTGCAATCAGTCAATGTATACTGAAATGGTTTGTTACAGGAGATGTTGTTAGACAAGAGGTCAAACCAGGGAGATCATAAAAGTCTCCTTGGAATGTCATAGTTCAAGTTGATGTTAGTTTTATACTGCCAGGCCTTTTCTTCTGTAGGTGCTGAAGCCAGGTTAAATTTTGTGGATGTTCATTGTTTTACCAAAGACTGCTTGACAAATGAAGGGAAAATTAAAGCTTGAGACATAATACAATCACATTTACATGTAGATACTTGCTGACAATGTTGTGAAAGAGCACAATCATGGGTTCTTTCAATTGTTTTAAAATATTTTAGCATTCCCTTTCTTAGCGAATACCTGTACAATGTAACTTTCTGGTCAATTATTGTTACATAAGATGCTAGTTTTAATCTAAAGAGAAGGAGCTACCAGTAAAGGTGCTATCAAATTTTCTTCACAAGTAGGAAGGCAAGATCGTTTCTGTAAGAAAGAGAGGTACTTTGTTCTTTAGGTCTTGTGTTTTGTTTTCTTAAGGGAGAAGGGGGTAGGGCGAGTAGGGAACCATGAAGGAACCTACATACCTCGGGAAGCTAACTGCACCATGAATATGAAATTCTCATCACTTAATATACACCTTATCTGGTACTATGTTCTTTATTGTAAGCAGTTCTACAAAACGGTAAAATATGCCATGTAAGACAATTAATAATAATAATATTATAATAATAACTGAAGAAACCAATAAAGAAACAGGCTTGCTTGATTTAGTGCAATTTTAAGCAAAAAGGTATTTCACATGCATTTTTGTGATGACCTGGTTTTTTTGGAACAATGTAGGTTCCAAGAGAGAAAAGACACTTGCACCCCTTTTCCGGCTGACTGTTTTGATTTGTTTGATATTTGTAAAAATAATACTAAATATAATAAAAGTTAGTGACAATGGAAAAAGTATTGTTATTTTGCCATAATTATGGCATGAAGATTAGTGCTCCAGAAAGTTACAATTTTCAATAAAAATTTGACCACATAAAAATTGTCTACTGTACAGCTACGGTGGTTGTCATAAAATTCAAGCTTGTATTCGTAATAACTTAATTCAAAAATTCTTTTAAAAATAATCTTGTGATAAAAGAATCACCTAAAGAAATTGGTAAGCTGCCTTTGTCCTTGAAGTAATGCAATCTTTTTTCTTTTAGTGTGTATTTTCCCTGTAGCTTTGGTTTTAGTGTTCTTTCTTCCAGTTGTGTCTCTATCAAGGAGCATTCGTTTGGCTGCTGGTGATTTGGACATTTCTTTTCCATCACAACCCTGGTCAGTGTGATTACCAGCAGGTAAGTTTTCTTTGTCATTCATGGATTCCGTTAGTGTTCTTTTCTTGGTACGACACTTTGGTGTACCTTCAACACGGTGTTCATTTACGCTGCCTTTAAAGGACGAGATAATATCATTTTTAACTGCTTCCATCATCATTTTGTCTCTCTTGATGTCCGGACTTAATCCAATCTTGATACTGACGGCAGGTTTAGCCCAGCTCATGTCTCCACACACTTTTCTGTAGCTCTCGAAAGGTTTCTGTCAATGAAAAACAACATTGCAGCAGTTTGATTTAACTGAACAACTGACAGTAAAACTGTATTAAAATGTCTGCCAGGTGATCAACAGTCATAATCAATCATGGTTAATCTTGTGAAAAACAAAAATGTAACACCAAATATTGCTAAGCTTTTGGTTTTTATAAAACTTTTGACACGACAATTATCCTTCCCAGCACTGATAATGTTTTCCCTCCAGATGTTTACAGCTTACACTATACTGTGCCTTGACTGAATTTTTGTTGATGAAATTTTTATAGTTTTAATGCATGTGTTCAATAAGTGTAAATTAATACTTGTAATATTTAAACTGTTCATAGTCCCCTATTTTTCCGTGAGATCGTTGAGATATAGCATGTCTTACCGTTAACAGCGGCCATCTTGATTTTCAAATTGCTTCCTCCCAAACCGCCCCCGTGCCCTAAGTGGTTTTGACACCCATGTAAGATGGCAGCCTGTAACACAAAGCGCTCGATCTTGACGATCTTACGGAAAAATAGAGGACTGTGAACCGTGCACATAATATTATACACTATTATTTTTACTGAGTGGATAGTTCAATAACTAACCTTAATGGGTTTTGATGGCTGCAAATCCTCGGCTGGTGGAACATCTTCCTTCAGAGACTCAGCATCAGGTGTTCTAACGGAGAAAAATGATGGTGACAAGAAATAATAATGATAAAAAAACTTAACAACAACAACAACAAAAATTCTCTACTGGCCACTAATCAAAAGTCTGAACTGACCAGGTAGACTGGTCACTTTGGAAATGAAATTACTATTAATTTAGGAATAGTGTAGACTGGTTTAGCTTGACAATTTTTGGTTCACTAGAATTCTATTTATGAATGAACTGGTCTGGCAGTAATGGTTAAGCACCTTAAGGTCAGGGCTATCACTAAGATCTTGGGCCTAGGGATTTCCCCTGGCTACTACGAGCATGGCTGACCACCGGATACTTAGCACAGCAGAACCAAAAGAACTTCCTGTAGTTGTTCAATTCCTTGCTTACTAAATTATTGCATATACCTGGCAGGGGGAAATCTTAGAGACAGCTCTGTTTAGTTAGTTAGTAAAAAAATAATAGTTAACACTAAACAATGGCTGTATTAATGACTATGGGTGCAAAAATTGAGAACAAGATGTGATTTCTGAATTTTAAGAAAATTTCCTGGACAGTACTGTAACACTTGACTTCTGCTGACCAGCACAGAAACAAATGTTACCTAGGGATATGATTATTGCATGGTAAGTAATAAAATAAAAATATTTTTTTTATATGAAGCACACAAATTTGCCTGAGGCCTTTAATGTACACTGTAGTTGATAGATCTAGTACACTTCTGGTAGTTTAAGTACACAATGTACCTGAACTGAGTGAGTAATGATCTCACTTTAGACTTTCCATGAGTTGTTTCTGGTGTCGTCAGTGCACAACTCACATTGCTTGTTTGGTAATCTTGCATGCATGTGTCCTTCACTTGTTGGTCCAAGATGCTCTGAATCAAGAAGTACACATTCATTCCTGCCATTGTTGATTTTACTTTATCACTGTTATAGGTTTCACTGCTTAGTTGTTCCACCTTTTGTTGGAGGCTTTCCACTGTTCTAGTCAGGCATTCACTTGTGAAGACTTTCTCTTTGGATTTTGAGATGCTGACTCTCAGTATGTTCAATATCCTTAGCACAGCAGCTCTGAAAATTATTGGCAAATTTTGACTTTTCAGTTAGAAAACTGCTTATCCAATTCATGAATAAGTGAAGCAGTTACTTATCTTACTTTGCATCAGCTGTTTCTTCACAGATATTTTGCAGCTTCTGAAAGAAGGTCACAAATTCTCCTAGGCCCTAGAGAGAGGTGAACAGTCATGTAAATGAAATGTCATGGATGAGAGGGCAAGAATTTTAATCAGAGCTGTGCTTTAGCAGCACCTGGTGGCCTCTAGTGCCTTAATTTGCTCACAGGCGACTTGAAAATCTTGGTTTGGCATAAAATTATACATGATGAGCACCCTGGATTTCACACTCAGTTCAGAACACTTGGCTCCCTTGTTTTTTTTCATAAAGCTTAGCCTTGTTATTGTTTCTACTTTACATTTTACATTATCCGTAAGCTTGAATGTCAGCCTCTTTACCTTGGTTAAAGAAAGAAGTGGGTTGTCATCACCAGGTGCATAACTCTTTCCACCCAGTCTTATCCTCAGTATAAATGATACAGCTGTCTGTTAGCAATAAAAAATGATAACCTTAGCACAAGTGTAGAAAGCACAAAAACTGTAGCACACCTTACCCTTTTTATCAAAATAGCTGGCAAAAACAATAGATTGAAGTATCTGTGTTACTTTCGTTTTTGGTTCTCGGCCACACACAAGATCAAACAAAGAAAAGGATGGGGGAGGGGGTGAGGAGGAGAGAGAGAGAAACTGCCATCTCCCCTTACCCTTTCTCCCATCATTTTCTGGCTTGACCTCAGTTTAACTTTTGCACGGCTGTATCTCTTAATTTAAAAAAGAAAAAACTGCCAGCTACGCAGTCTAGTGAAGCTTCTTCCTTTCGGAGTGAACAATAAGTGCAGTCACACAAAAGGTAGGAAAGTGACCTTGCGAGTCTCTTCAAATGTTTCTAGCTGGCAATATTGATCCCTCCTTCCATGAACACCCCTTCTCCTAGCTACTGGCATACATCCTTACACACCTTTTTGTTTGTGATAGGCAAGAAACTTATACTTAATATTTAAAAAGCAGTTAATTTGTTATAATTGCAAATTAGGGGAGTGTGTTTGATGGGGAGGGGTAACGAGTGTCAGGGGTTGGGTAGTGAGAGGTAGTGGTAAAACTTGAAATGTTTGTAGTTAATAATGACATACCTGAAACATGGGCATGTTTTTGTCCCTTGCTACTTTTCTTAGTGCTGTGAATTGCTGATGAGCCAGGCCTCTATGAGGAATGTTGATAGCCTGGGAGAGAGCCAGTTCATCTCTGGTATTTACCAGAAGCCTCAGGTAACTCAATAAGACTTGAAGTAACTGATCCTGTAGGGTAAAATACTTTTTTTTCCAAAATCAAATGACTAGACAACATTGAATCAAAGGACTAGCCAACATTGGTTTTGTTGCTTACAAAAATAAAAAAGTGCATTTATTTGTCTGTGTGCTGTGATCAATTAAATAAATGACAAAATTATTTTGCTTGGAACTCAATGTCTCTAATAATAACATCTACTCAATGTCAGAATAATTATTATCATCCTAGGAAGGGAATTTGGGGAACCAGCTTCTTAGTATAGATTAAAAACTCATTATCATAGTTTCGACTTAAACATTCAGGGCTTTAAAGGCATTTACATGTACAAACTTTTATTAATGACACTCCCTAAAGAAGGCTTGCAGTGACAATAATACAGTAATTCATTTACAAGATAGAATGCCAAAACAATAAAAAATCTAAAAATTACAAAGATACAATGGTTTATGTAAAAAGAGTCAGAAAGCTAAAAAATAGTAGCTAGAATAATACAGCAGTAGTAAAATAGTTGCTAGAATTATATCAGCTATTTATTGCTGGTAGTCGCTAGAATTATAGCAGACCTTCACGAGTGGAGCCCCATATCCAAGAAATTTTTGCTCCAAGTGTACTAACTGAGGAATTTTGCAGCCAGAAAAAGTCAAATCAGAAATGAAATTGTGCAACTTGTTGCAGCAACAAAATTCTGTTGCAAACTCAGACAAAGATTAGCACAACAATTCTCCAGTACACACAAAGCAATTTATCGCTGCAAGGTGTGGCTGCAGAATGTCACCTAGTGTGTTCTGACTTTTTTGAGGCTTGGTCTTTCAGGCAAAATGGGTATCAGAAATCTACACTGTGATACATTTTTATATTACCTTGGCCACTTCTTCAGAAGGTAGAGTTTGGTTGGGTAGCCTACTTTTTGAAGGCGTAGGTGAATGGTGTGTCTGTGGCTCTTGGGGACATCCATGTAAAAATGAATCTACTGTCTTCTCAGTGAGTAAATACTGGCCATCTTTATTCAAACAAACCATGACAAACAATAAAAAAAAGTTAAAAATAAATTAGGAAATTGAAGAATTATTTTGATCTGTTATACTGTTTCATCTCTGACTTACCAAACTGACCAAACTTTCCACTGTCTACACTGTCTTACATGTAACAAAAATCTCACATATTTGTCTGTGTCCAATAAAATGATGAAAAGCAAGTCATTTCAATTGCTGAGAGTACCACTGTTCAAAGAGGTAATAATATTATTTGTCACATCACATTATAGGATTCCACCCACAAATGCAAGTGTTAAGATATTAAATATATCAATTTGAGGGTACTGTCGATGGTACTATCAAATGAATGTAAAACTCTTGAAGTTTGACATCCATACTCAAATGTTACTACATGTATGAGCTTCACAGCTGAGTTAAACAGTCAATATTTATTATTAAGGCTTCCATACCTTTTCCCTCTGTAAAGCACACCATAGTTTTGTTTCCTGAAATCAGGTGAAGGATTTGCTCCTAACAACAGATTGCAATGATATAATAATTATGTTGCTGACCTCACATAAAGTGTCAAGATGGCTGGATTAATTGGCCAAGTTGCATTTTCATGGCCCAAGACAAAGTTGACTTAGGTTAATTAATAAAAACTTGCAGTTAAAAAAATGAGGGCAATATACAGCCATCTTGTCTGAATAACAAACTTGGCACATAAAAGATTTAGTGGTCAAGAGAACTACATTGTATTATTTTCTTGTGGTACCAAAGCAGGAAATCCTACTTGGCTAGGATATCAGAACATATGATTTCTTTCCTCTTGCCTACTAGTGGAACCAGCCATAAAATAAATCACGTTTACGAAGAAATGTTACAGGAACAATTAGGTATTTGTCATGTATAAGGAAATAACGTATGTGATAGATAGATACAATGTAATAACTAACCTGTTACTAAAAGTGTGACTTCTTTCAGTTTAAATGACACTTTATCTCACCTCAAGTTGTGTTTTGGGATTGCCAACAGCAACAAACTGATAAGAGGTTTGAAATTTGTCTTTCACATCACTGTCAACAATAAATGTTGTCTTTACCCTCTGAAGGATATCAGCAAAATCCACAGCATTGCAGTGTGATAAAAATTTATTGTATGCAGCTACCAGCTTTGGGGATTCATTGTCGTCATCCATAGTTATCTTGTTTTTCATGATACTCTTGTGTGCTTCAAAAACATTTTGTAGCTTCACACTAAACTCTCCTTTTTCCTTTTTTGAATCAAGCAAATGACCAAAAAATAACTGGTAATAGTAATAATAAGATATTAATATATAATAATATTATTATAATGACAGTTTTTAAATCAAAATACATGTTGAAAAGAATTGCAGCAGAATTCAACAATTTACTCGTTTAACTCATAAGGTGCTGTGTTGTCAGACAAATAGGCCATTTGCACTAAGAGGTCATGTGACATAGTTTTTATGAAAATGAAAGCTATATGATTTTGCCTTCCAAAAACGATCAGTGGGTCATATCAAAATAATAGTGATTTGGTTTTTCAAACCTGCACCATTTTCTTAAAATGAGTAAGTTCCTGGCTGGTCACGTGACCAAAATGTGATTTTTAAAATTATGAATTACTTCTTTCTGAACACAAGCTTTGCACTTAAACTTCAAAGAGGATGTTGAAAAAATGATGTGATATTCAAAACGTTTACAGCACATCTGAGCGTAACTATCAAACGTTTAACAAGATATAAGCAAAAAGTAGTTTTGGCCGCCATGTTGGAGGGCAAGAGTATGCCCTCCAACATGGCGGCCAATACAAATCATACTGCTTTATTGAAAAATCAAAGTGCCATAACATATCTCCCTTAAATGCATTTCCTCTCAAATCTGGGGTGTAAGCAAATTTTTATGAGCTCTGTCAATTTTTGGCATCAGCAAGATTCCAACCCATTGTTTAAAGGAAGCATTGGTCACGTGACCTGTTAGTGCAAGTGGCCTATTCTGCTATTTGCCACTTTAAGACTTCCCATAATACACCTTGCTTCACCTTGCTTAGCTGTCATACCACTTGACTCAACTTACTTCTTTGTTGCTTCGTTTGCCTGAAATACCTGTACAAACTACTGTGATGTAACTCTCACCTCTTTATTTAATTTTGCCATAACCAGCTGAAGAGCAACCAGCTGCTCTTTGAGATCAAAGATGGAATCACAGAATGGCCTCTTGCTACCATGTTCCCTGTAAAGGCTTATTAGAAATTCCACAGGGCTTTGTAATCTTGATTGTGAAAGGGCATTACAAGTAAGCTTACTTTGAAATGCTGAACAATGGAACCCAAAAGCCAGATATCTCATGGTCCTGCTATCATCTGTAAAAAGATATCATTTTTAAAATAGCCGGTGTACAAGCGCCCCCTCCCCTTAAGATCAAATCTGGAAAGGGACCGCCGTACGCAGGCTATTTTTAAATAGGCCCCATTAGATCTGTGTATTGAATTAGGCTTTTGTATTAAATACCCGTACCCAAACCACCCATGGTTGAGGAACTATGTTATTCTTGAGGAGTGAGTTATAAAAATTGAGGATTTGTTTAGGGGTAAAGTAAAAAAATATGGAATTCTTTAGGGGTGGCACATTAATTTTCACGAAATTCTTCAGAGGTAAACCCATATTTTTTGGAAGTCTTCAGCCCTGGGTGAATGCAATTTTATTTAATCTTCAGGACTGGGTTGTTAAAAGCTGGTTAAGATCCTGTGAAATTTGAATTCAAATCTGAAAGCTGAAAGGGGTAGTCTCATGATCGGCATGAGCTGCGCATGCTCAGGAAATGACTGTCAAAATAGTTCTTACCACTCTCATTTAAATTGTATTTGTGACCCTTCATGCGAAAAGGGGGCTTATGGATTTTTTCTCGCCCCTTTTCGAGCTGGAAAAAAACGAGAATACCTGGTCACGTCAAACTAAATTTGTGGAAGTTGATCCCACGCAAAAAATAATATTTCTCTCAGCATATTCAAGCCGTTTTAAATATAAAAAAGCGTATTCAGACTATTCCGCGTTCAGGCCTGTAAAGCCACAAATCACAATCAAACTAGTCACAATTTCTTGTCGATATTTTTATGTGTTCATGGCAAGTATTTTATTAGATATGCACGATCGGAACTGCGTGTGTTTCATGTTCATTTGCATTGTTTACATTGTCTGTAACTGCAACAGTCGGTGACTTTTGGCTCTTTTTTTTCTTCTCCTCAACGTGCAAATTTTCCCAATGTCGATGTCAGAGACGATTAGTTATTTACCAAACATGGCAAGGTTTTCACCTAACGAAATTCTTTGCGGAAAGACTAACTATTACTGCCATTCCTAAAACCGGGATAATTGTCGTCTGTGTCGACGCGCATTGCAGTGAAGTGACTGATCTTATCTGCAGTTTTGTAGCCCCATCATCATCCATCACACGCGCAAACTCTACTTGATTTATCATGCTCCATTTCAAGTTCCTTGTCTCATTGTTAAATGTTATACTCAAAATTTCGCCGTTACAACGATCTGAACAGAAGGGTAAAAATGAAATAAATCCAAAAGATATCACGCAATATCAAAACATGCGTTACATATTTCTTCATCTTGTCGCCACCGAGTCTAGCATTTGCATAACTTCATGGAAGAGATAAAAGCTTCCAAATTCTTTTAAATTTTAAACGATACTTTGGTTGTAAATTTAGAGAATACAAAGACGGAATCATGCAGTTGTTGATTATCTTCGGCGATCTTCGGTGTCCCTTTTTGGCGATTTCATCTGTTTTGCCGAAAATCAAAAATCAAAAATCAAAACACTGGCTTTTGTTACTTCCTGCTGGGCAAATAAAGGCTTGCATGACATCAAAACAATACACTTTTGAAAACAATGTTTTTGACGACGTGATATTAAATTTCACGGTGACTCCACGGCATGAAATATTTTCACGGCCATTATAAACTTTTCACTGCGTGAAATTTTCACGAGGAATTTTTCACGGCGTGTTCTTTCAAAAAAATTTTTCTTACAACGGCCTGATTGGCTCAATCTGTCAAGGACAGGAAAAAATTACAGAGGGTTGTGACACGAGGCATCCGAATATAACTACACAGAGGATTTTCCTCAAGATTTTCTGTCATTACAGAGGGTTGTAGAGGCATGTTCTCGATTTTATGCATGCATTTCTTTACTGCTTACCAAGCCAGAATTACATAGCGAAATCGGAAGCTAACACGTGAATCCAATTTTTGGGGGGTTAATGAATCAAATTAAATTATCCAAGGCAAAAAACTGCTAATAGTGGCAGCTGGGTGCAGCTGGAATTGACTGATGTATTACTGCCATGGCTGGCTCCACCTACCCTAGCTCCAGAGGTCCGTTCTCAAAATACCTAGGATGAAATAAACTGTGCTTCAGGAATTAGACAGGAAAAAAATAACCTCCGGAACCCAGGGTAGGCTCCACCACTTGTGGCCACCATGTTTTTGCAGAATTTTTCAAGTGTTGCACTTTGGCTTGCACATGCACAGTTCATGAGATTTACCCTTTAAAAGCAAACTCATTTTGATAATTTTCGTCTATTGTTTGATGATATGATGCTCTAAAAAGAATAGAGAAAATTAGTCAAGAAAATGCTTTTGAACAAAAGAAAGAGAAACCCGGATTAAAATTTAACCCAGGATTAGCGATAATCGGCCTTCAAACAACTGGGCGCCGGGGTAAAAAGAAAAGGTAGGTCCTCAACCGGGGGGGGCAGATATTAAATGCAATTACCCATTTTGCTACAGTTGGGGGTAAGTTTGCGTTTGTCATGAAGTAAGTAACTATCTGGAAATGCGCCACGTCGGTGTCTGGTCTCACAGAAGACACAGCCAGGTTCCCATTTGCCACCGGTACTGTTATGGTACTATACGAGAAAAAAAGGTTGAGTAGCTGGCAACAACTTAACCGACGGCAAGCATGCCCGTTAAGTTGACTCAAGTCAGCCTCGCTGGCATGCAAGGTGGCGGAGAAGACCTGTTTCTTGCTACCGGTGACTAACCTGGCTCTAGAAGTCAGTTCTCAAAATACCTAATATGAAATAAACCTTCGCGCCTCGTTGACGCGGCTTCCTCGCGAACCATTAGTATCTATAAGGAAAAATTTCCTTTGGAACCCAGGGTAGCCGGCGACATAACCTTATGTGGGAACAGTATGCCAAGCAGTGACGGCGGCTATGTCGCGGGTAGGTCGGCAGGATATGAAAACAAGGCTTTTATAATGAAGTACGACGATCTGGACGCGGTAACGCTAGGGTCGATATTATGAAAACTGGAGTGTCTCTCACGTTCATTTAGTAAAATATAGACCGAAAATTAAAGCGTTATACACTAAAACTTAACGATTTAAAGAGAAGTGCATCATCTGAAGTATTCCGAGTTTCAAGCTACACCGTAGGGTTTGTGTCATAAATTTTTAGACTCTCCTTCGTTAGTATGATATCTCTCTGCGATTTAACTAGTTAAGGAAAGTTGTACCACAATCTGAAGGTACCTAACTTACTTTTCCACCCACTATGACTCCTAAACAAGCTTAAAACGTCAGATAATTTATCCAATTTTTCTTCAGCTAGCCAGTAAACATGATCCGCCATGATGCTTTCTTGTTCCGTTCTTTGTGAGGTTCGAATTTCACGCGACTCATGCAAAACAAGCTAACAAGCCAATCATATCACTCGTCCAAAACGAGGCCGAGTGTGAAGTTTAAAATATGGCGGCGACCATTCGACTTATTCACCTATAGCAGGTAATTCAGAAAATTGCAGCTTTGATATAAAACATTTTGTACAATAATTTTTATTTTCGCCACTGATTTTTGTAGGTGATATTTCAAGTGTGGATTTTAGGAGAGTTACAGCGTAAAGTAAGTCAATAACTTAAGGTAAACTCTCTTCGCCCTGTAGCTAATTTAAAAGCCCTTACCTATCACCGTCGGTTGCCTCTAAGCGTGTACACGTGAGGAAAAAACATGTTCTCATTGGTTTCTAACATGCATGACATGTTTTGCCGCCAAACATTCCAATTTGGAGTAGGCGGCTGTTGTCGACTTGGTTTGTTTTCGCTCAATAAAATATTCTTTGCAATGCAAGAATTTTTAGACGTTAAGAATATTAAACTTGTGGAGGCAAGTGTGCTGTTTCTGAGCGAGAAATATACCTGGAAGTTGAGAAAAATGAAATATCAGCGGAACCAGTGGCGGATCCAGGGCTCAGGGGGCCTCATTCCTTTATGAGGTTCTCGAAATGTGGATTTGTGATTTGGGCAAGAATTTTAAGCCCAGGTAGGAGGATGGGTTGCCTGGATAACAGATGCTGCTTTGGGTTCAGCCACAGGCTGACACATCTCAGAGATGCGAACCTTTGGAGATCTAAAATCTGGAGACTCTATCTCTTGCACTACAACCCCGCTCCCCCGAATGTCAACAAACCCCCACCTTCCCTCACCCCACCTCACAAATCGATCCAGCCCCCAAATTATGACAGTCATGGGAATTGCGTAGGGCATTATGTGAAGTCTTAGATGATTTACATACCATCAAAATGTGTATTCATCATTGTAATGATGGAATAGTCTTTGCCAGTGACTAAATACCTGCAAAAATGCCTGAAAAACTGTACGATTTTGGGAAAAAATGAGCTAAATTTCAAACTAATAATCACAAACAGCAGTGATAGACATTCTCTCTGAGTTTTCGCATTTTTATATACTTGACATTTCGTATGCTATTCAACATATATTTTCAAAAGTGATCTTAAGTGACTGTTAAAGAAAATGACAAGACTATGTATTCCAAAATTACAAGGGTTCTGGAAATGAGATTAAGAATTTAAAAATTCTTAACAGTAATGAATAAAAAAGGCAACAGCTAATAAAGATTCAGCTGTTTACTGCTGATGTTGACATTAAAAGCTGGCGTAAGGTCTTGTATAAACAGTGTTTTATCTTACAATGATAATCTGTTTTGCCAGATGCTAAGATTTCAAAGTGATCCAATTTAATGTTATGTCCGGTGGCAGTGACCTGGTCAGCAATAGCTGAAGAGTGATCATTTTTTGTTAGGGACTTGAAGTGTTCAGTCTTCCTATCATGGAGCAGTTGTTTGGTTTTCACTCCACTTTCCACAAGCAGGGTACATGCTTAATGTATCACGATCGGCGTATATTTGATTTTAGTCAAGGCCATGTGACCAAGAATCAACCAATGGCAGTCCCAGTTTAGTTGAGTGAAAATCTAGGAATATAACAACATGGATTTCAACATAGCATGAATCCCGTGATAGAAATTTAGCGCAACATAATATAGGAAATTACCTAACAATTGCTGTTATTCAGATAATTGCTGAAGATTTCATACTAGAAATGGAGTTATAATTCGTCCAGTACTGAGAGCATCAAAACAAAAAATGAACTGGTAAACTTTGATAAGCGATTATTGCTTTTGTATTTGCTGTATAATGCTCAATTTTTAAAAATGTTGTGCCCTTATATACAGCCTGTGATCATTTGAAAGCTAGTAACTTGTCAGCGGATAACTTCAAAAAATACTCGACTTTGATGGTGAGCCTGCGATATGGTCAAGTGATACTGGTCAGCGGATACCCTGTTTTGACAGCTGTCAATTGATCACAACATGGATGTGTAAAATCAGGTTGCACCTAGGCTCCCAAACTAGTTAGCAAGTGTGAGATTAAACATTGGTGTCCCTGTAGTGCGGATGGACGGTCGTTCGGGCGGTCCGTGTACGGTCACGTGATTACCAAATTTTCTGGGATGGGTAGATTTACTTAGCTATGGGGCTCCGCCCACGCGCGCGCGTGGAGCTCCGCTATTATTGCCTAACAATAAACAGGCAGTTACTGCCTTGTATGACTTCGGCCGATAAACATCACAAATGAAATTACTGCCTGTTTCATCTTCGCGTCCAACAACTGGAAAACTGAACGCCAAAGGAAACAAGACCTGATAACATTAAAAAAAACATAAACTTTTAATGCTTTCAGCGAGTTAACAATGGAATTTAAAAGCCCCAGAATAATTGCTTCTTGTAGTGTGGACACGGGAACATGAGTGTCTGATAGTTTTAGAAGCGCATGAAAACTACAGTTCAGTAATATTCAAACCATGTTATAGAAAACAGCCTTTAAAAAGCCGTTTTTTATGTAAAAATCCTGCTTTTTACAGAAATATATATATTTTTGTAAAAATTCTGCTTTTTTATGTAAAAAAGCTGTTTTTTTATGCTGGTTTATTTTTAAAGTATTCTTAAAATTTCGCAAATTTGAGCCTCGATATTCTTACAAAATATATTCTAAAAGAAAAAAAAGTGTATCAGTTGTAGAATTAGCCGACGTACTGGGGGATATTGATTTAACAACAACAAAACAGACACGTTTTTGGTTATTTTTGTTACAATGTTTTTCTATTTTCGGAAAAATCCTGTTATTGCAATAATGGACGTTCTTTCTAGTTCGTTTTTTTTTCTAGACGTTTTCAGGCAAATTTGGACTGAGACATCTCCTAACTATTCCAACGCATAAAAGAAAAAAAAAACTGAAACGTGTTTGTCATTGACCTATTCGGTTTTTGATTTATGCGTGATCTGTAAACAACCGATATTCTAAATCTCAAAAAACATAAGCATGCGTGTCAGCAGATTTACTACAGTAACAGTAACGAGGCCGACCTCCAATAAAGAAAACTAAAGCACCTATGGATTTTTTTCAAGATTGTATTTATAAAGAATGTGTATCAAAGTTTCATAGTTGTTGTTGTTGACCTGTTTTAAACCGCTCGAGATAGCTATTAAAATCTTATTGCGCTATAAATAACAGTATCTTTACCCGGCGAAATTAATTATTTACCGCATTTTCTGGATAATTGTTCCACTGAAAACGTACCATGCGATATCTACGTTTCTTAACAGTCTTCTTAAACACACCTGAGGATTTCCAGGGTGGCTTTTAAAGGGGTTGGCCAATTTGAAATCCACTGTAAAATATCAGAGAGTATTACAGGTGATCAATCCGTGAGCTAGGCTAAAATTAGAATTTAACATTGGAATAATCAGACAAACATGTTCTCGCTTGCAATTTAGCTATTCATGGAGTCATTTCTTAGAACTACAGGAAGCTCGTTTTATTTAAGACGTTGTTATATTGATAACATTCTTTCCGAGACTTAAAATAATAAAAAAAGTGTACGAGCTATTCGGCTTAGTTCCGCTATGATCTTTTCGCGGAAGTCCATGCCTTAACATGATTTATACACTTACTAAATTTGGGCTCTTTGTCTCTTACTAGAAAAAACTGCTACTCTTCGTTGATGTCGGGGAAGAACATTGCTGGAACCTTTTTGCAAAAACTGAGTTTAAGCCGGTGTGTTCAACTGCAACTTAACTGTAAATTAAAAGCAAAGCCGGCAGTCAAGTCGGTTTCGTGTAAAAATGACCGAACAGCGCAAGCTTTTTGAACTTCAGTAATGCATTAATGCACTCAAAAACTATTACAGAGAAGGAATGCTTCATTGCATATCCCTGGGGGATCACAATGCAACTTTTACTGAGACTCATCGCGGGATTTGTTTATTTTAATATTAACTGCCAGTGCCTTCTTTGAAACTAAAATTGTTACTAGCGGATGGCATTTGAGGATCGACGTGGTTGAGGTTTACTGAGAAAATGACATGGAAGGACTAGGAGTAGATTTTCTAAAAGTCCTTTGTGAAGGTGGCTTCGCTCGCTCTTTTTGCGTTCGGGTAAGACCTAGGTCGACTTGTACCAAGTCTAGACCAGGAGGGAAAAACTGGTTAGCACGATCTTCCAAACACAGTTTTTCAGTACGTTATTATTATAGCTGTTTTTTGCAAATACTCCTGATCACTCGATTGTCATTTATGCCTGCAGCACAGCAGCTGTAGACGGTTATAATTCTTCTTTCTTAGATATATTAGTGAATATCCGGCATTAATCAATCTTTACTATGCTGAAGCAATATACCTGGAATGTCACTAATTCAGGTTGTTTATAGAATCACTTAAGAGTTCTGTTAAACTGTCGCTGTATTGATCGACATTTGAAGTATATGGACACTTGCTGTTAATAGTGACTTCAGGGGTTTTTAAGTTTATTAGTTTTTTGCACGCAGCATTTTCTCTGGCCTGTCTGTGATTATAAACTACTGCAGTTTCGCGACTTTTAATTTTAAATCATCTTATCAATCGTTGCTATTTTTTAAGAGTGCATCCCTTTGTGATCAACAAATTGGACAAATTTCAGAAAAGTAACGATCCAAAACTGGCAACAACGATGATATCGACTGTACGTTCGGAAAATTTGACAACTCATGAAGTAATTCAATAGAAAAATGGGCACACTTCAAAATGTCACTCCAGACCACATATAGAAAAAAAGGCTCAGTGGCTAAATTTCTGGATGAGCATAATAAATTGATTCGTCTTCAGAGTTAAAATTTCGAGCATTTACATATAACTTCGTAAATTGAAAATGATGTCATGCGGTTATATAGTATAACCTTGAAATGAAGTCAACTAGAACACGCTGCGGACAGCGTATACACGATGGTCTCTTGCTAAGTGAACTATCTATTAACTTCGCAGAATCTATATTCAGTGAATTCACAAAGTTTGTTTTGAACCACTTGAATCTTGATATTAAAACTTGGCGGTTAATGATTAGTTAGCTTCTGGTCAGAACGTTTCTTTGTTCGTTTTGTGATCGTTTATAGTGAATTGCTCTTTTGAGCGTCTTCGATACAGTAAACTTTTTGTGTTGCAAATAATTTTGGTAATTGTAGTTTTTTCATTCTCTCTCTCTCTCTCTCTCTCTCTGAAGATGTCTAGATCGCTATTTCTATTATCCACTTTCAGTTCCGTTGGTTCGTACGCATGCAAAGAAATCCGTTTAGAAACAGAGAAATTAAAAAATTAAATTTATTTTATTTAAGCTCGATAGCGTGAGGAGTGGTTGCCCAATCTCCCGAGCCCGGGGCTCATGTATTAAACGCTCGAGCATTCCGGATCGAATTGGAATTTAGAAATGTTGGTTTTTGCGGAGAGGGGAAAACCGGAGTACCCGGAGAAAAACCTCTCGGAGCAGAGAAGAGAACCAACAACAAACTCAACCCACATATGACGTCGAGTCCGGGAATCGAACCCGGGTCACATTGGTGGAAGGCGAGTGCTCTCACCACTCCGCCATCCCTGCTCCCCCAAATGTTTTCCCAACGATATTGAGCACTGCCTTTAAAAAAACTCCTTGGCGAGACGGTCGTCTACCACTGAGCTCTGTATTTTATTGTTCCAGCCCCATACTTAATGTCGACACACCGTACACTCGTTGCTGTTAGAAAAATTATATATATTGCACTTTTTAGGTGGGGTTCATCACTTAAAGTCACTAACGTTAAAAATTCGAATTTGCTATAAATTAACTTTCCACGCAGAGGTTTTATCTAACTATAATTCGGTCTCTCCTAATAGAACTTTAAATCTGTTCTGGTTAGAATCTTACAACAGTTTTCTGTGCGGATCTTTAAAACTAAGTTCTGTCAGCTTCTCATATAAATTCCGTGTCCAGTTACTTGTGAGATGTCCGGGAAGATTTTTGGGCGCGCGCGAGAGCACAGGGTTCAGAGGAATTTCGTGTGAATAAATGAATAAATGAATTACTTATTTAAAGTCTCACCTTGAAAAATGTCTATACCAGTGTCGCTTAGCACGATTAATTAGCCCAATGGCATCTTTATAAATCTACTGATGTTCTAACGACAAACAAATCTCCTCTGGACCCTGTGGCGAGAGAAGTCACTTTTCCTCGGCCCATTCCTTTTCCCCCGCTGGCGGCCGTCGGCCGCCAACCAGTGCAGTGAACCTGCTCGTAGGCTAGTTTCTAGATGTATTAAGTTAATAGAGCCACCCCCCAAACAGGGTGCATGTGCCTGTCAACCCAGCTTAGTGATTCACATCGCAATTGCAAATCTTGAGCTTTATCGCCTTTTGATTACAAGTTTTGATACAGAGGCCCGGGAGAACTTAGCCTCCCACGCAGGCGTTTTTAGGGGAGCTCGCATTTCTTGTGGGGAAGCAAGAAATACGAGCTCCCCTAAAAACGCCTGCGTGGGAGGCTAGGGAGAACTCGGAAATGGCCCATTTTTTGGTTATCAACAATTGTACACATTACAAACCTTCTATCTAACAAGTCCGTTAAGTTCTGGTAATAGACTAATAAAAACAAAACTTTTGTTCCTGTTAAAACGAAAAAATGGCGCTTCGAAAGACGCGGCAAGTTTTCCGACAAAAAGGAAAATAAACTTCGATCGCTTCCAGAGTCCATCCTTCGTAAATTTCAACTCCGTCTTAGCATCCCAGAAGTCAGATCGGCCTCATCCCGCTAGTCTCCGCTGACATACCGAGGATTTTTTCGGACTATCCGGTCGACTGTATATTGTCGTACAGCGACCGCTTCACCATACAAAGCGTAAAGGAGATGGATTTATATTTATTTGGTAAACAGAAAAGGTCTGAAAGGCTCCGTACAAAATCCGCAACGATTCTTTTTATCTTGGTGAACGACATTATGTAACTCCGTACGACATTGCATCAAAAAAGTCGATCATTCTCCAACAGCTTTTTGTAAGAATTGTCGCTTTTTTTAAATTTCTGTTAGACATAATCTTTTAGAGAAGATGTTAAAGTTTTCATTGGAAAAGACTTTGGTGTTACACTTCTCTATCATGCGTAAACCCTTCAAGCTTAAAGATAAAGTGTAGGACATTATATACTAATACCTTACTAACACAAGATAAAAAGGTTTTCATCCTCTCTTGACCATCATTATGAATACAGTGTCCACCTAATTGACCATCAATTTGTGAATGAGAGAATAGCCGGAGGTTGTGAATAGAGCAATCAAGTCACCTTATTCCTGTTTGTAACTAGTGGATAATCTCTTAGTGGCCAGCGAAGAAATGCAAAATTTTTATAATCGCCTATTTTCATTATTGCCATGTATTTTACCTGAAAGAAGAAATATTTTCTTCAGACAATCCTGGTAGGATATGATGCGGTACAGTATAGACACCGACCTAATAGCTTTGCCACAGCAACAAAGACAAACCACTTTGTAAACGTAATCGTGAACTTTAATTCCCCGTGAGAATTAACAGACTTCTGTAAAGAAGCAACGGCAGAGTCAGAGAAGCATATGGCAATCTTCTAAAGCCGCTAACGACCTTCGCATAGCAACGACCATATGTCTCTTTGTGGTCACTTCTCAGTGCATCTTGCGATGCTCGGAAACGTTTTACGCTGTAGTTCGTTCCAGCCGTTTTTGTACATTTTCGTTTGGGGTCAAATTCTTGAAGTTGTCACAAAACAATGTCCCGCGTGCTGTAGAAATACATCTTTTTTTGTTAAGCCTACACGGCAGCTGCAATGCAAGCGGTAGTTATTGTAAATGTGTAAAATTTTACACATAAATAAAAGCGGCGCGCGCCTCACTTGCTGTTACTTCGCGAACTGGATCTCAATACAACTAATTTTAACCTATAAAGAAGACAAAAGCCGGGGCTTTCTCCTTGATCTTTTACTCCGGGAAGTGAAAGTAATTGCAAAAAATTATGCTCTGCGAATTCTTTGTGTGCACCAGCGACAGAGAGATTCTACGCTCTTGATTTCTGATTGCAAGTTGAATGTAAAATTTGATCGCACGCAAGTCGTTTTTCCTTCGCTGAAACAAAAAAAGCTGCTTTCTCGTTTCTAACCCTGGTATCTTTTATCAGAACCTTGGAATTCTGGTACATTTTTTTACTTATATCTTTTCCAGTACTGCAAGATATGTTGTTTTCTTCCAAGTAAGACGTCCGCAATGCTGCTTGACCTTCAACTAAACTCTGCTTGTGTTTCTTGTCGTTACTTGGTAACGTGCTCGATATTTTCTGAAATTCTTTTCTCTTTATGCCATTTTCTTCTTTTCATAATCTTTTGTGCCCTTTTACACCATCTGTTGCTCTTAGCTCTAGCATAATTCATTTTCAATGTCATCGCGTCGCTCGTGTCTTTGCATTTACTTTATCTCATTCTGCGCTCCAGTGGTTTTTACTTCAAATTCACCTGCTCTCGATCCGAACTGTCGTTAATAAGCTCACTTTCTTTTGGTGGCAAAACTTCTCCGTCAAAGTATTATTGTTTATACTTGAGGTAGGAGTTGTTTATAGAAGAGAAACAATGCAAGAGTACGGAAGCTTTCAGGCCGTAATAAGAAAGCATTTTTGAAGACCGGTAGTTTTCTTGATTCTAGTATTTGAAGACTGTTCACAAATCACGATCTCTTTTGACAGCTAAGCTCAAAGTTTAAGCTCATTTCCTTCAGTCATCGAAAGCTTGATTAACATTTTCTCCGTTTCAATTTAGCTCTTTTGAAAAAGACAAATATTAAAAATACTCAGTAGTGTAGTTTTTACTTGGTTTTTAAAAAATTTCCTAAGCGTATATACTCACAAACCGAAGAACACGTTTTGAATTTATTTTACAGCACACAGTAATTATCTCGTTTTTCTTCCAGTGGTAAATTATATTTTCTCGGAATTACAAACCTTGCGGGAATATCTATTGGTTGTTCCCGAGAGAAGCAGTTTGTTTGGCTGACAATCTCACTTGATCAAATTTCACACTTCCCCTAAGCAACGTCTTAAATTAGCAGCTAAACTAGAGACGCCTTGTTGCTTAGCGACAGCGTATTTTCTGTACGTTGGAAACAAAAGAAATTTCAGAACTCTATTAAGTCTCCCACTCTTAATAAAGATTAAAGAAAAAACATTACCAAAAAATTCAAATTTCGTTTTGCGAAATCCTGAAAAGTAAACAGTACCTTGTAAAAGCTCTGCCAAAGAGACTTTTTTTCCATAGGATTTATTCAGAAGATTAAAAAGTTGGAGTGGTGATTAATCACGCCCTGATAACATGATGTAAAATAGAAAGAGTCCATCAAGAAACTGACTTTTCTTTATTTACTTTTCTTGTTTTCGGAAAACCTTTTTCAAACAGCCTCAAGGAAAATTAAGTTCAATGTTTGCTTTAGAACGATGTTTCCCTCGTATCTTCCGGGTGTAATAAGAAAGTTTGATTTCTTTCAGGGCGAAAAAATTGATGAATTTTCACCCTCCATTGGGACGAAACTATTGCCAGAGTAATCTGCTCAAAATCAGCACGCCTTAACTTGGATTGGGCGCGTTTATGATCATAATACGTTTGATTTTGAAAGTTCAGCTGTTTGCTCGTTTTCTGCATAGATAATGGCGGTGTAATACCTGCAAACGCAGCAGGCATGGATGTTTTTGAATGGCTTCCCGTTGATCCAGTTTATTGGTTGACTGTTTGACTTAATACAATTAATGATGCTGCTTGTGTAGAAGCGATTTGCAGACCTTCGAACACTCGTCGATCCAACTGCGTCGGGCCTTCAGAGTCGGAACGCGATTACCGTGAATGTAGCCACGGTGTCTAGTGTTCCCTAGTCCTTGCACGGGGACAGCTCCAATTACACACCATTTATCCAGTGTTGCTTCCGCGGTTGCTAATCTAAATAAAGTATAATGGCTCGCTCACTGCGGCTTTCGTTAAAAGTCGTAGATTGTTTCGTTGGATTTTTTAGATTTTTATGGCTTTGCAAATGACTAGCTCGCGCTGTGGCACGCGTCGGCTATTAAGAAAATTGACTTCATTGTCTCGGTGACCAATCAGCGTTGAAACCCATTCAAAAGATCAATGCGTTCCACGCCTCCGACAGGTGATACTATAACAATAAAAAATTGGTGCTTGACTATACTGGGTATCTCTGCACGGTGCTTGCAAAAGGCATTATTGATTCTAATGAACAAGTACAGCTGGTCACCTACAAAGAGATTTTTTGTGCATGGAATGCAAATTTATTTTCTTCTTTGTTAATGTTCCTCTTACCTGCGCGCGCGATTTCGCGGGTTTCACGCGCGATTTTTTTTTTTATGTTTCGCTCATTTGTAAGCACTGATTTTGCAGAAAACTTTACTTTACTTCTAATGGCCGTACTCTTTCAAATATTTGCAGGGCTAAAAAATTTGCCAGCGTCGATCCTTTTGCAACAGTCACAAGAACGTGGCTCGAACAAAAACGTCTCAGGGGGAAATTAGAAAATAATGGAGCGCGAGCCAAAATAAAAGAAAACCTGATGCAACCAACTGACGCGTTTTAAAACTCTCTCGAGATTTTAATCTTTTTTAATTTACTGAAGGAAAACCGTTCAACGGCCCAGCGTCCTTTGTTTGCATTTATCGGCGATCTTTTGAAAAGGTCTGAAATGTCTAACCACTGATTACAAATGCAGAAAGTGGTGTAAAAACCTTCCGACGAGAGCTAAACAAAGGCTACGCTGGAGATATTTCGTGAGCGACTTTGGCGGCTATCATGCAAGCTAAATATCGTGGTCAGGAACTTAACCATGCATGGGGCGGCAGAAAATCAAACACACGAGAAATTAATTTGCAAAACACTGCATTCTTTTATTGTAAATTCACAAAATATTATCTTTCAGGCAGAAGCGTTTTTGATATCAAGACGTTTTACAGTATAAGTCCATCTATTTCGTACAAAAAAGAAAATTAAATCTCTCTGTCTTATAAACATGTTCTCCCGCGACGTCTTTTGTAGCCATACGGCGTATTTATATCCTCTTGTCACTTTTAAGAAAAGCGTAAAAATTTGCATTGGAAAACATGTCCTGGCTGTCCATTCAAACAGCACTGCTGTTTAAATTGGCTCACGGTTAGAATAGTCTAGCCTTGTCAAGGCACACCTGAGTATCACACATAAGCAAAGG
Source organism: Porites lobata (assembly GCA_942486035.1). NCBI lineage: Eukaryota > Metazoa > Cnidaria > Anthozoa > Scleractinia > Poritidae > Porites > Porites lobata. The sequence continues at coordinate 471,851 of CALNXK010000212.1, read as the reverse complement.
TGAAATAGCATCCGCGACTTTTCTTTTCTCTAAAAGTTCATGGCTGCTGCATTCGCTTTCAGTTCTGAGTTGTTGGAGTGTATTGACAATCTCTGAGGCTACTGGTCTAAATTTGGCCTCTGCTTGCCAACATTGTCTGATTAAATTTACATAATGTTCATCTCCTGTAATGTCTTCCTTTAATTCAGGTCGCAGCTGATAAGCTACAACCCCGAAAATAACTACGTGTTGATTCTCATTGCCATATGGTTGTTCTCGTGTAAGCATTTGCCACAAACAGATCCCATACGAATAAATGTCCGCTTTTGTGCTCGGGCTTTCTCCCTTTAAAAGTTCCGGTGCCCTGTAAGCATATGTTCCCGTCAGGTTTGACTTTGTCGGGCTCGCTGGTATATCATTTTCGTTCACCGCCCTGCAGCACCCAAAATCTGCCAATTTGCAATGATCTTCAGCCGTAACTAAGACATTTCGTGGTTTTAAGTCTAGATGCGCTATGCCTTGCTGGTGAGCAAACTGTAGAGCTGTAGCAATGTCTAAAGAGAATTTCACTCGTCGATTTCTGTCCAGCTCCTCAAAAGGATCATTTATAACGTTCTGCAAGTTTCTCTCGCCTGCGAACTCCATAATAATACAGCGAGTTTCGCCCCATAACGTGAGCACCGCAAGTGAACGAACAATGTTCGGATGGTTGAAATGAAGAATCGAACCTTCAGCCTCGAAACTTTCCTGTGCGGCTCTTTCGTTCTTTGTTTGATGGAGCTTTTTAACGGCCAACCGCTCACCTCTGTAGCTCGCCTCATAAACGGATCCAAAACCTCCACTTCCTAATAATCTGCCTATTTGGAGCTCATTTGCCTTGAACTTTTTGTTATGTATCGTGTTGTAAACCATGTCCCTTTGGCGCTTGTTGCAATTGTCGCACCGTGTTCTCTCAATATCTTGCAGGACCATAATACTGTAACTCCGGATCGAAAGTAAAACACAACTCAACACCCGTTTATCTTGGAGCTGAGATCTGTGTGTGGGTGAGGTTAGCTAGTTGACTGATGACTGATTGTTGCTCTAGCCGGTTTGAACCGCAGGAGAGTACTAGATAAAATTATTGAATGTGTAACCCTTTTGTCGTAGCGTCGCCTGCACGAGCCGTATTGGAACTGAAACAAATGCTTTTCTAAGAGACTACTAATAAGGCCACGCGCGAGGCTTTTCTCAGGTGTGATATTGTGAGGGTTAACCCTCAGTAATTAGTCTCTCGACCAATCAGAAACCTACGTTAAGTCAAGCATAACCAATGAGCAGCCATCACGCCGCGAAGCCCCACGAGGTTCATTCATTCACATTATTTTGTAAACATGAACGTCAGCCATGCCTCGAATACTCCTGGGTACTTAAGTCACTGAAATGGTATTTCTCAACTCCTCAGCTGTACTTATTTATTTTTCATTCGTTTTTCTTTTTCTTACAATTTGCAACTCATGCGCACGAGATGTCAGAGACGCACGTGAATTTCACCGGCTGTTGCACTGACTGGGTTTGCGTGGTTACTCGTAACATTTGCATAGCAATTGTTGTAATCGAGCGTAAAGGAATATTGACACTAATCCAGCTCGTTCAGCCAACTACACTTGTGGCTCACGAAAATTGGCGCTTGAAAAAATTCACTGTCGGAGGACTTCATTTCTTTCCTTCAAACGATTAAAACTCCGAAGAATGCGAGCTTATAATTGAAATAGTGTAATAAGTGTTATCTTTTGCGACGTTAACTTCCACTTTTTTTTTCGATCGTTGCATGACAACCTATTTTACATTTAAACCGCAGATGAATGTTAATTGTAGGTTCGCGTGGCAACCATTAAATACCACGACGCGATTGGCTAAAAATGTTCTTCAGTTATTCTAAAGAAATTTGATTGACAGATATCTGTTAGTAACACTTGTTGGCTTTAAATTCGCCGACACCATCGTACATCCTTATTCTCACTTCAAGAACATAAAATAAAACAAAGTTATCGTTCATGATTTTCTCGCACAGCTTGTCAGTTCAATAAACTACAATTTCCTTGCCTTTTATTTCTTCATCGGTAAATCAGGAAAGTAATGTGTTTATTTGAAAATTCTTGGTTGCATGTCATTACCAATCTTTTTTAGTCTGCGTGCGTGCGGCTGATTTTGCGTGCGTGTTGTTGTGTTCATCACCCCTCTTCTAATTTACGTTTTCACGAAAATCTCTGACCCGCAAAAACGCAAATAATGGCTTATATTTCATTCACCTCTCGCGTGACATAAAATCTCTGTATTTTTAGCCCCCTCAGATATCATTTGTGCGTCTTTTTCAGTCCAAGGTCTAATATCTAAGGTATTTTCGCTGCGCGAGGTCATTGTATGTCTCGTATTTAATATTACCCAAAAAGACTGTGGTGTTCAATTATTTTCCGTCTCAAATTTTGTACGATTAGAAAGCCTGCAAACTACACTTTGTCGCATTTCCCTTTTAATACTAGATTTATTTTAGTACGTCGTGCTTAGCTAGTACTCAAGGCAGCTGAAGAGAAACATAATGACATTATTGAAGGAAGAGGACAAATTCTGGCACTATTTTTGACGAAAAAAATCTGAATATTAAACAATTATATTAAGGTCTCATTACTAAAAAAAGTTTTATAATGTAAAGTGTATTAAACTTTTATGGTTGTAATTGTAGTCTCGGACTTAAAAATAGGAAGATATTTTGAGGTTAAAGGCATTTTGATTTTAAATACCTTTTTACCAATTTTAATAACCCCCCTTCTAAATCAGTACCCTGGGAATACTCATTTTGTTGACCTCCATCATTCCTACACATTGAGGACCAATACAATTTACGCAACATAGTTCCACTGTAACAATACCGGAAACTTCTGTCAACTAACTAAACTTCTGCCCGGTTTTGAAGGTTGTAATTCTTTCTGTTTTCATTGAAAGGGAAATAATTCTCTGAATTCCTAGTATATCTAATCGAGACATAATCTACATAATATGTGTTTAAAATAACGCTGTATTTTCGACTCATTAGTAATTGCTCTCTTTGTTATTTTTTTAGTCAGTATTGTTCTTTGTTTACCTTTTGATTGCGTTTGTTGTTAGACTATATATTTATAGTGTAGGCAGAATTTTCTTTTTTCATTGTATCTCCAGGACAATAGGATAAAAAAATAACAAGACATTACTGATTACAGAAAATGAAAACTCGGTCGTGCATGTTGGATATTTGACAGCTAAATATTTGTACAGATTTTTTGGGAAAAGGTTACTTAGTCCGCGGAATGTGATTTTTCACTAAATATTTGTACAGATTTTTTGTGAAAAGGTTAGTAAGTCCGCGGAATATGATTTTTCAGTCATGGGCGGTATCGTAAAACTTTCAAACGAAAACGTACGAGGAGAATTTCCCATTATCTTGTTTGTTTTTCAATTTTCGATCCTTTGAACAAAAATATTTATATTTTCTCAGTTTGAACTGTCGAAAGTTTCGAAACTGAAACTGAGAGATATGTTTTGGCTTGCTTATTCTTATCTTTTCAATATTATGCAATTAACTAACCAGTCACAGCTAGTTGTTTATTTTGTGACTTGCGCATGTTACAACCCTCCAACGCGAGCAGCCTCAGCCGAGTAAGCAATGATTCAGCTAATTAACAAATTGACGTCAGTCGTTTATTAGTCTGTTCTCTTAGCTCAGACGAATATTGATCAGCTTTTGCCAATTTACTTTTGCAATACAATTGAGAAAACCAAAGCATTTTTCACTCAGAAATGCTGTACCTTTTTAGTACTTAAATAACTAACTGCTGTTTACCTCTTCACCATAACAACAACAACAATAATTAATCTTTATTAGTGCCCCGGGAAAAAAAGAGAAGTAAATTGTATGTTTACAATTAGCAGAGGGTCTGGATGGGGGGGAGGGGGGGTACAAATGTCAGTTGTCAGTTAAAATTTTGGCCATTTGTCAGTTGTCGGTTAAATTTTAGGCTTTTTGTCAGTTACCAGTTAAATGGTTCTCAGTGATTAACTATGAAACTTGTTTTTGATATTTTTGACGCGAAATTTAGCTTAAAAGGCACATATAATGCAAATTAAACATTAAATTCGAAAACTGATGCAGTAATACCTTAAATTTTTATCAGTTTTGCTATTGTAAGCATTTCAAGTGGCCCGTCTTCAGAATATTGTAAAGACATTGATCCAACTCGCCAAGGACAATTTCTCACGCCTGACTCACAAATCCAGACAAATTGTTCTTAACACATGATGACTTTGTGTCCTTTTTTGTGTTCTAACGAATCAAAGTAAATTTGGCTTGGTTTTCTTTTTGTTTTATTGCAATCTTAACAAAAACAGGTACTTATTACAGACAGCAAATTACATAGAGGTAATACTCTGAACGGTGCTTACAAGCTGACGCTAACAATAACTAGCTTGCAAGTTAATTCTTATCAACGAGTTGTGCCATAAGGTTTGGTTAAAAAATGATTGTCTGATTTGATTTGCTCTTCAAAATTTGCAAATTGTCAGAACTTAGTAGTGAATTTGTCTTCTGTTTAGAAAATTCTTTGTCGTGTCTTTCTTCTTTAGATTACCTGTAAGAACAGTTCAGTTTTCCACCAAAAAATTCCAATTCTAGGTCAAAATATATTTTCCATTTACCCTTGTTTTCCTCATCCAAATACTTCTTAATCCAAGTAGCTTTCAGAGATTTGCTGAAATAGTCGATGGGCGCTTTCCATTTAGTCAAAATTTCCGGAATTTCTGGTTCGGTGGTAAATGGAACACGTTTCGTCGGCTCGTCCCACTGGAAAATTCTCAGAAAAAGTGGAAAATCTAAAAAGGTGGGCCCGTTTTCCCGGTTGGAATTTCCGAACGGAATGTCGTGTTCCATTTACCTTTCTCGTAGTTTGTACCAGTTCCAGGTCCACGGTCGGGCATCGCGACGTAGCGGTGTTTACGACCAAATGGAACAACTTTTTACCACTTTTGCTCCCACCGAAATTTCCGTTTTTTTTTCCTAAATGGAAAGCGCCCGATATCTATCATTTTAAGTCCTCCGTCGGGATAGTCATTGATGATAACATTTCGCTTGATTCTGTCTCCTTTTCCGTTCCAGAGAAAAGAGTAGAAAAGTTTGTTTACTTCTTTAATTGCATTCGCATTTATACACGTAGGTGATAGGATATAAACAGGCCGAGAGACAACAAAACTTTTCTTCCTATCAAATTGAGTCTGCGGTGTTTCCAGGAGTTTAAAGTATTTCTAACTTTTGGTAATTTTTCGTTGTAATTTAAAGTTGTAGTTGCTTCCGGTTATATTGTAAACAAAACTCCCATAGAACCGAAGGTTTGACTGATCATCATTTCTTTATTTGTCCTGAGTTTCCTGTATAGTTGTCTTAATTTAACTAACACAGTCGAAAAAGATGTGTTAAGTTTCCAGAGCCCGGTCCCCTAGGATTCTCACGGTAGAGTCCAGGATTGACCGCGTCGAGAACTCCTAGGGACTAGGCTGGTGCTTACGTACGTAGATTTTACTCGCGCAAATAAAGGGTGCGCTCAAACGTAAAGTTGAGCGAGGTTTTGACATTTGCTCTCATTTTTTCATTTAACGCCTTGATGATAAAAATGAATTCGCGACAATTTGGAAAATTTGCGCGAAACCACCGTCAAAAAATGAAAAAGGCCACTTCCGGTTGACGTGCGTCGCTCAAAAACGTTGTTGCTTAAGCTCCCTATTTGCTCTATTTCATTTACGCACGTGACGTTCAAAGAAGCTATTATCAAGGTCATATCTGTGTGTTGTTTTGTATATTCCTTCCTTCACACCTGGGCAATGAAGCAATGCAATCATGAAGCAATATTGCGTTATGTGTCATGCCATAGTTAATTGATGGTCATGCTATCAGCTTGGAAAAGAAGTGTCGAATATTTGACATCAAAACATACACGGTAACCACAAAAACGAATGGACAAGAAACATTAATTGCACGAAGAAAATTCGCACAAACATAAAAAAGTCCTTTGTTCTGGGGCATGTGAAGAAAGCAGAGCTTTGTGCTAATATATCCAAATCCGAAAGTTCGAAAACAAGAAAAAAGAGTAAAATTCTTTTTCCTGCCGCCTACTTCACAGACTTACCTACCGTTTGTTCGGCAATTTGATCAGTATTTGTAGCGCAACTGCTGGCCACCAAAATGTGGCCGTGAAAAATATAAGGAACATGTAAGTTATACATTTATACGTCCATTAAACGTCCGCGGGACTGCGGTAAAGCGAACCGTCTATTTTGTCTATCTTGAAAAAAGACTCCTTAGAGGCCAGTACGATGAATCACTTTTGCAAAACGTATCGTGGAAGAATGAAGGAAGTCTGGAATTCCCTCTGTTGACCTCTGTTCGTTTGCACAGCTGTGAAATGGACGCTGTTTTGCGGTGTTTTAATTCCACACTACAGTAGAATTCAAATAATAGCCAAATTTAACGTCTGCACCAAAGTTTATACAACATCTTGCATTAACCTTGACAAAAATAATGATTATATGATTTGTTGTAATCTGACCACGAGTTTTGTTTTAACGAACTTTAAAACTGCACAGTTAACCAAACGATTTAGCTGGACTTTGCTTGCTTTTCAGGTGAAGGCCTCTTTGTCTTAGTATTTCGCAATTTATTACACACCTGATGTAGTGCAGGCTACGCTCTGAACTGAAAGAATCAGTAAGGAGATAGGAAATGGATACAGTAGGAGGAGATGGTCAAATACCTAGAGATCAGTACTGTCAAACATGTCCTGCGGGTCTTAAAATTTTTTTAATGGAATAGGCCAACCGAGTTCCAAAACCTCTCACTTTTTAAACGAAGCTACGAGCAAAACCTTTCTTGTGAAAATGAATACTTGAACGGCTTCGTTCTTAGCCTCGCTTTGAAACAGACTCTGAAATGGCCTATTTCATTCATGATGAAGAACTTGGGTATATTTTTCATTTTCTGAATTTTTGTTTAGTAACAATAGTTTCAACGGACTCCAAAGTAGTGCAAAATTCCTTGGGAAAAGGGCGCTTAGAAATTCATATTTCGCCATTCCATAAAGTGTTTTTTTCCAAATTTGTATCGCTCAAGCACTCAACCTTTTCATCTTTTTTAAATCTATTCATTTTTTTCTAATATGATAGTTTTTAGAAGATGCTTATCGGCTGCTCAATGTCAAGTTACTGTTTTTGTAGTCAAGCACCTTTGAAAAATAAATATACTAATGAAATGAACGTTCTAAAAGTATATATTACATTATTACAGTATTAAAAATAACTCATAATCAATTTTTCGTGCATGAATTCATGTATTCTGTTAGCTGTTCTTGATTTCTCTTTACCCTTTATTCGTTTATTTATTCACTCATTTATATTCTTCTTTTTCTACTTCAGGTCCCGAGTTATGTGGCATCGTGCGCAATTCATAAGCTTCTAAACAAATGACCACAAAGAGCAGAGAACTCTGTACGTCTTCAAGTTGTACCTTCCGTTTTACGCAATAGCTAAGCCGGGCCAGTATACCGCGGACATCAAAGTTTTTTCGAAGTTCTAATACCATATTTTAATTAATTATTTAATTTCGTAGGTGGGTTTAAGTGGTTTATGTCATCGCAGTCCCTCACTTCAATTGTAACGGGACCATAGCAAAACAAGACAGACAGATAAAAAAAGATGGGCTTATGACGACCGGGAGAGCTCACAAGCGGAAGGAAATTTCTGTTATAGATGGGCTTATAACCCGGACGGGGCCGGGGGGGCTTATAGCCGGGATGTTACGTTGGCGTACTAAAGCGCACGGAAAATACTCCGGCTCCTCAATTGTCCCTTTCGTGAACGGTCGCTGCCATTTTAAAGACACTCCCATTTTTTGACCTGTTATTGAGAGTGTTTCTATTAAAAAGAAAGAAAATCGCAATCTCGTGTTCAATCCGGATATCGAACCGGACCACTGACTACACTCACTACCACTCTCTCCCTTACCACTACATTAACACATCAACCCCGCCAAAATTCCCAAAAATTAAAGTACATAGACTAGCAAACTGTCTTTCTTAACTTTTACACCAATAACAGGTGACCCTAGCCCTTTCCATAACTTTTAAAGTAAATTCAACTTGGGCTTCAACGTCGTTCCTTCTGAAAGACTATTTAAAAACGTATTATTTACCTTATGTAATTTAATCCAGAGAATATGTTACCTCTATCATGACTAAAGGCTTGGTCATCAATACTTGCGCCGACCGTTAAAAGTGGTAACGACCGTTTACGAAAGGGAGCTAGGCTTCGGTTCCATCGGTTTAGTCGAAACCGGTCCAGGGGCCCGTTTCTCGAAAGTTCCGATAATTAACGGGCCCGGTAAGCTGTCTCCGTTTACAGTAAAGATCGAGGTTTCAATAGTTTTGCATCTAACATGATCAAACTGTCATTTGCTAGCACCCGTTTATTCTTTATATTTCGATTTGAATATTTGATTTCGGGCCCGTAAAGTTACCGGGACTTTCGAGAAACGGGCCCCAGATCTCCCCTTCATTCAGTTTCCGGCCGTGGGGGTTTGTAATAGGGGATTAGATTTGGTCAAAAATTGAGTTCGAGTTAATCAGCGCGCGGCCAGCCGTTTTTTTTGAGCGGTATGGTGGCAAGTGAATATTGAGTTTCTTTTAACACCCTTAATCAGAACCGCCATGATCCACTCAGGCTAAGTTAGTTTGACCGTATTTTGTGTGATTAGACTGGCCGCGTAGCCTAGGGTGAAATGTTGGGAACCTAATTTTTTTTCCTGTTGAATCAAGTCAAAAACACTGTTTTCGAGAGTCAAATTTTGCTTTCAAAATAGATGCATGTGTCCAGGTTAAGCTTCATTAGGATACGTCGTTTAATAGTTCGACCAAACTGCGAAACTCGAGGAATTAACGCCGCCGTTATTGTTCCCTTGTTAGTTTTTCGTCAGCGAGTGTTGAACAATTTGTTTCCATGCGAGGAAGGGTTGAATTCCGATTCTGAAGATGATACAAAAGGACTGGCCACCGAAAGTGCAATGCTTCAAGACGTATCTTCTAAAGGACAGAAGGGCCAAAAACGAAAGCGAAGTGACGAGGAAGGTAGGATACGCAAAACTTTGTTTTAGCCTTTGAATTTGTAGTCGTACACAAGGGGGAATATCCTGCTTCATGGAAGTGTTAATGCCTTTAGCAATATGTTTATCCATTGAGGATACTGTTTTGACGTTCTCTGTTGGAGACGGGAACGTCATTACTACGTGGTCATCCGAGAAAAACGAATGGCTAGCAGGTTTTCAGCACTTATGTCCAGGTTTGCAGGGCCATCGATCGCAGTACCCTTTTCCCCAGTTATTCCTAGACCCTAAGTATTGGTCCTGAGGCCCGTTTTCTCGAAAGTACCGGTAACTTTTCGGGGCCGGAAAGCTGTTTTTTGTTTGCCGTGTTTGCATTCAAGATCAACGTTTCAATTATTTTGAAAATGATGCAATGAAACTATCAGTTAACGAAGCATGATTGACTGGCTTGTAAGCAACGACGTGTACTACCATTCAACAGGTATTTATTTTGAAATTTGCCTTTGTTCCTGAAAATTTACCCGGGCTTTTCGAGAAGCGGGTTACTGATCCGGGGATCTCCCGCAACCTCTCGCTTTGCAGACCATTTGACCCTAGCTGCAGAAAGGGACACGTCCTCAGCTGAGTCGACCCCTTTCAAACTCTTTATTTATTAAGTCCTAAATACTAGACGCAGTCCCCATAATGGGGAGTTCACGCAACCACGATGTCGACGGCCACGAGAACGTCAAAACTCAATAGGTTTTATGTGCAAAATAATTACAGTAAACTATCACACGTATACTGCAACCTTAAAATATTTGTGCTGCACAAAAACCGATAACCAGTTTGCGACGACTACTTACTATGTCAAGAACAAAGACAAACCGGAGAACAGACAGAGAGCAGTGTACAAGGTCTAATGCTGCGAATTCCAGGCTTCTTAGATTGGTGAAACCGGCAGAAACCTTAGCACGAAACACGATCATACTCAACCTACTTATAATTTCTTTTCGTAGAATACGCTTCATCAAACATCGACCTGCACTTAAAGGGCGAGAAATCCACATCGTTATATCATGTACAGCCTGAAGTTACTGAGAAGGGAATTTCAGATAATGCTTCAGCGTCTTCACAAGAAGAAAAACAGCGTACACGAAAGGAAACCACAAATTCTAATTTTGCCCAGGAACGTATAAAAAACTCGGGGCCAGTGAGTGGATCACAGTCTACAAGTGCTTCTGAGCAAGAATCTAAACTAGAACTAAAACTTTCCAAGAACCAGAAGAGGAAGATGAAGAAAAAGCGACACAAGGAACGTTTAATCAAGTAAGTAAACGCGGCGAATTCTACTGTTAGTTTATAGGGACCTTAGGAAACTAAGACAGCAAAAGGAACAAGAACTAAAAAACAATAGGTGTAGTGAACAGAACAACAACTCTGCACGGGCGTCACACTCGCGAGGCGAAGTCAGGCCTCGTCCACACGAATCCGGCATTTTTTGAAACCGCATAGTTGTTTTAATACCCAAATTCGTGTGGACGGGCCTACTCTGGAGATTTACTAGTTTCGAGTGGAAGGCCGAATCGTGTAAAAAAATATATATGCGGTATCGGGATTCGTGTGCACAGGGCCTCAATTTGACTCGTCCCTATTCTTCTCGGGGCTTTGCAGGCTTAACAAAAACAACAAGCAACACCGTGGAATGAAGTATAGTTGTGGCGATAAATCCCGCAGCAATGCAGGCTTTTTGGGTTCCCTCCTTCTAAGAAATATGGATCATGGCTTACTGCGCGCGTGTTGTGGATTTACCTGCCAAATGAGGAAGGCTTATATTCCATGTTTAGGCCTGTGTAGCGAGCGTTTCCGTGTGGTTTCGGAGCAAAGAAACAACTCTATCTTGCGTAGCAAGCGTTCTGTGCGGTTTCGGAGCAAAGAACGAGAAAAGAGAGTCAATGACCGTGCGAAAAATGGGGCGAGTTAAAGAGCGGGTTGGTGGGGAAGGAAGGAAAGAAACTTCCATTCCCCTCCCCACTCTTTCATTTTTTGGCTCTCGTTTCATTTTTCGTGCGGATAAAACCGAAAATCCCGTTCCTCGTCCTCCCTCAGTCATAAGAACCACGACGAAGTTCACGACGACGACGTCTGTTGACCGGGAAAAGACTGGAACGAGAACTTCAGTTTCCGCGGGGAAAAGGAAACTTAAGATGTAGTACATGTAGGTTGGTAGGTCGACGACGACGACATTGAATATAAACACAAATGAAAACCTGTGATGTTCGTTCGCAACAAAGTTTTTCGCAGTGGCGTCTTTTAAAACAATGCAAGATCTTTTTTTTTAAGCCGTACGTTTAATTTCATTGACGATGAAGAATTTTTGATGTTGTCTGACCTTTTCGAGTGGAAAAACACCTTCTTTCCGCACGAAATTATTCAACTTTCAACCTGAATGAGATGACCGAGTCCGAGTGTCTGTCAGAGTTTAGATTTGGAAAAAGAGACATTCTGGTGTGATAGCTGTTTTCCATGTGAAGTTTATTTCCTCTATATTAAAGATACTGATTTGCCTTACCTAAATTAAAATACGTACAAATAAATTTATCACTTACGAGTTCGGTCGCTCGGCCTTCACAGCTGTTGTCATTCTTCGAAGTAAAAACAATTCATTAGTCAAATTTTCAATCAACATCGCTTGTTAGGAGAAAAAAGGAACGATACCTGGATCTACGAGGATAAAAAAATGCAAAGGACTTCAAAAATCGCTTAAAACAGGGGATTTATACCTGCCGAAGCTTGTGGATTGCAGGACGACGTGATTCTACTTTGTTTGGCGTCGTCGACGATACGACGACGACGAAACTTACTGGTCGGGCTTGCGCAGTACACTGTAATTCACTTCCGGTCGTCGTCCTGGTTCTTAAGTTCCCTATTCTTTGCTCCGAAACCACGCGGAAACGCTTACTACGCAGGCTAATGTATCACACATTTTGTTTTAAAAGTTAGACCATAAACTTGATCAAACATGCTTTGTTAAAATTGACTATTATGGACACGTAAAATTTTGTTTTAGTGAGAAGCGGGCGAACCCAGTTCCACAAGAATTTACTTACGAAACTGGTTAAGTGGTTATGTCGAGGCTCAAGTTCGTTTTAGGAGAAAGAAGAAAGACGTTCAGCGGTCCTCAGGAACATTATTAAAGTTGGCACTAAAAGCTATACCGTAAATTGTTATCATAGCCTTAGGCTTCCACTGCAAATGCTCTAAGCCTGGCTTATCTATTATGCTCTGAGTAAAAGTAGCAATTTTTTTTTTCAAAATTATGCTCAACATTATGCTCATTTATGCAAAATAATGCAGATATTATGCTTCTACTTTTTACTTTAAATTTGGTAAAAACACCTCAATAGCTATCCAACAAACAAGTGCAAACTCATTTAACCTATTTACATCCAGAAATTTTACGAGTGCAGAGTTCATTACAGCCTAAATTTCAGACGTTTACTTCGAGTTTGGTTTCGGGTTTTTACTCCCTCAGTAACGACGTTACTGACTGAGGGAGAAAAAACGACTCGATTCGAAATTCAGGGTAAGTTCATTATAAATTCCCTCTGTATCACTGTCCTGCAAAGTATAGGCAGCGATAAGTGAATGTAAAAAGGTCAACTATTGAAAGAACAAAACTTTCTGACAAGTTTAAAATTAAACGCGCGATCGCAATCTTGGGTAACCGAGCAGTTAGGCACATGCGTTAAGTTCTGTAGAAAGAATCGTAGGTCACTTTCTGTCGGACCCAGGTCCCATGAATGTGAAAATAAGCAGCCAAAAAAAATATTTTGTTCGTTAACTTTGCCTGTAACTCTGATCTCGTGACAAAAGAATTGGTCGCATGGTCAATAAATGACAATTTTCTTCTGCAAAACTACGTAGCAGAAAGTGCAAATTATGCTAGCAATGCTTTTTTTCGGAAAAAAGGAGAAATTATGCTCGTAGTGACGAATTATGCCAAAAATTATGCTAGCACAATCGATAAGGGCCTAAAATGGACTGAAAGCATCAAAAATTCATCAACGGCAGAAACTCTTATTTGAGAATATATAGGCGGTAGACTGATATGAGTAATGACAAAGCTTTGACTAAAGTCAACAAACTGATCGGGGGAAAAAACCTGAGCATACAATTTTACAAATTTTCCTCTCTTTGTTGCCAAAGAAAGAAAAAGAAAACTTCCTAAGGTAAAAACGTGGAAAATACTAAAATACACACGACTACCAAGCTGATAAAAAAAACCGACTCGTGTTTCTGCCTGTGCGAGTTATACGCACGTTCCACGCGCGATGCGAATTTTGACGAAATTGGGCCTTCGCTTTACGGCCCTCGCTTCGCGAGGAATTTTGAATACATGCTTCCCAGTCGCTCCAGGCATAAAGATCGATAAATTTGACAAGTCCACATAGCTAGGCTTTGATAGATTGTACTAGGTCAATGTTTTTAGAATACGAGCATAATTGTTATCTATTTTTCTTTTGCCAGGGATTTTGCAAAAAAAAAGCACTACTAGCATGATTTGCGCTCTTGGCTGTTTTGTTTCTCAAAATTGTCATTTACTGATCATGAAACCAATGTTTTGGTTCCAGGTCAGTGTTACAGACAAATTAAAGTCAACAAAATCAATTTTTTTCTCTTCCTATTGTCACATTCATGGGACCTGGGTTTCACAGGAAGTGACACTGGACTCTTTCCACATGACTCAACCCATGGGCATAATTTCCTCGGTTACCCAAGATGGCTTTATTCGTTTATTGTTTAAGTTTTTAAGTGTCAGACAAATAGGGCAAATGTGCATCCCATCTACTCGCTTGTTCGTAGTTATTGAAGAGTTTTTACCAAATTTAAAGTAAAAAGTAGAAGCATAATTTCAGCTTTTTTGCTAAATTGAACATAAATTACAGAAACTAGCATAAATATTGACATAATTTTAGAAATGTACGAGTACTGCTCAGGCGGTGTGCGCACTACGACTGCGATGCATTGTGGATTCAAAATTTTCAAGATGGCGGCGAAGGTCGAGAAATTTCACAGGTTATATGCTTTATTTTTCAATAGATACAGTTCTTTCCTTAGATAGATTTTCTCGATTTCACAAGCTAATATTTGTTTAGATTTTTTCTGTGAAGAAAAACAAATCAATATTCTTCATTTCAATCTAAAACGTGGAGCCCGAAGATTCCTCCTGTAAGAGCATGAAAGAGGCTATAATTTCCATTATATTGCCCGTCGAAAGTAGAAGATAGTTGTAAGTGTTTCTACAAACCTTGTTCTACGCTAATTTTTTATCGCTCCCCAACGCGCCCCACGTTTTGTGATACTTTTTCCGAATTGAAACCGGCATGTTTTCATGGGAAAATGTAGCCTCGCGAAGACCAATGTGACATGTTACTGGAAGTGTTACTGTTGTAATCACAAGCTGATCACAAAATAGCGGGGCAGCGGCGACTGGTTCCTCCAAACAATAGCATTAGGTGGGCATAAAATGTTCGAAACTGGTATATAAATAGGCTGATGAGTACTCTGATGTAGGAATGTCTGTTTTTGTAATAGGACTAAAAAAGCATAATAAAATTGCAGTCATACATGTGACTCTCTTTATGCAGGTATAAAATCAGTAGGATTAGAATTACAGGTATTAAATTAAATGATAAGTTTGATTATACAGTTAAGCCCTGTGCATTTTGAAACCAGCAATCTACTTCCAAGATTGGTGTGTGTTGTTGTGTGGATGTTATGACTTTGTCAGTTTCTTGCCTAGTCCCTGTTTTATTCAGTGGTGATTAGCCTCCATAGCAGGCATTTAAAAGGAAAGGGAGAGGGGTTTTGGGCACAAGAGAAATGCGAAGAGTGCACAAGGAAGGAGGGAGTGATTTCAACATTCACCTGGTTGATGTTTATAATGCAAAAAACAATTAGTCTCCAGTATGGCAGGCATTTCCCTCCCTCCTTCCCTCACATTTCTCTTGCACTAAGACCCACTTTCCCTTTTCTTTGAAATGCCTGCCACACAGGCTAAGTGATGTCATTCAATCTGTTTACCCGTTTACACTGTTTAATATATATCAAACAATTTGCATATTTTTGTGGCTTTAGTTAAAATATAAATTGCTTGATCATTGAATGTGCTTTTGATATTGGAAAACCAAGGCTGAATGGTGACAGGGAAAGGAAATAGAAAAAGTGGAACGAAGGGGCAGTGAAATCATGAGACTAAGAACCTGAATTAACTAAGTAAGCCTAAACAGATTCTTATATAAATAGAAGTTAGCACAAGTTTAGGGTATGGTTTTTAAATGGGTTCATATTTTCTGAAGTAAAAATGTAGCTAAGAGTATTTGTGTTTCACCTTATTCCTCATATAAAGTCTGCATACCAAATTAGAAGTTATGTGAGAATGGACATAAAAAGAGGAATGTACTTAAATTTAAACATTGGCATTTACATTGCAGTTGGAGTGATAAGACAGCTTTGTCTCCAAAGAAGATTCTAAATGTTGATTTATCTCTGCTCAAGTGTACAGAATTTTTTCATAGATTTCAAAAATAAGAACCTGTTTCAAATTTTAAGCTAAACAGGTTTTTTATATAGGGGGGCTCATCTGGCATAATTTTATTTTAGCTGAACAGGTTCTTGAAATTCAGGTTCTAAGTCAGGGGGTTTTACTGTACCACTAGGATCCACCTCTGCAATAACTGGTAACCCAAAAGCCCTCTTTACGGACAACCGCTTCATACAGACACCTGATCAAGGCTGTGCTCTAGCAGAGCCCTGTGGCCCCTGGTACCTAACTTTTGCTTTTGGGTGACTAGAAAATCTCAGACTTTTCATACAAATCATATGCTGGGCAGCCTAGATTTTACAGGTTCAGAGAACTAGGCTCCTTTCAATGTTCCTTAGAGCACAGCCTTGCTCATCATTACAGATAGCTTGCTTTGTTCCCTGGAAAAAAGCCCTTAACTTTTCTCTAAATTAAGATGGTTAATTTCTATGGTCCCCTCAGTGTCTGTATAACAGAATTGACTGTGAGTATGATGAGACCTATGACACCATATTTAAATTATAAAAATTGGGGTGAGGAGAAAGGAAAGGGGTCTCAAGCTATGTTGCCCCAGCCCTGATAACAGGGGATTTGTAAACATGTATGAATTTCACATTTTGAAGAGTTTTTATAATCCAAAAAAAATATGTGATAACATGTGTTTGTACATACTGACACAATCATTAAACAAATATTGGCTGCAGCTTTTAAAATCTATTGACTGCATCAGGCTTTGTAATCACAAATATGCCATTTTCAGTTTCAATCCAGTTATAAAACATTCTATGACTCATACCAATAGAGAAATATGGCAAAAAAAGATGCTCAATATTATATTATCTATAAAGAGGACACAAGTTCACTGTACACAAATACTCTCTACTTTATTTACTTGTCTTCATGTGATGATAAATACAGATGTTAAGCAAAACGAAATGCAAACTTGGTGCCAACAGAGAAACAAGTCCTCGAAACGATGACCCCCTCAACTTCGATTCTCTTATTACAGCTAGCAAGTGAACATCTTGCAATGCTGAATGACAAAACAAAATAAGCTCACTGTGTTTAAATACCGTTGCCGGGTATTCTGAAGAAGCTCCTAGTATCTTATGAGTATATCACAGCTATGCACATCAGTACCTCTCTGACCTCTTAG